>VXBQ01010514.1:46900-73277 GCA_013400175.1 Phainopepla nitens | reverse complement strand
TGCCCGCACCCCGCTGCTGCTGCTGCTTCGGTTTGCCTTTGGGTTTCTCCACGCCGTAGCCCACACCCTCCTGCCTTGCCAGGACATTCCAGCTGTCCAGCTCCTGCTGTCCCATTCCAGCTATCCCATTCCAGCTACTGCTGCAGAACTTCTGATACATCTCATCCACCATCCCGGGATTTTTGCTCGTTCCTGCCAGCTGTGACAATAGCTGCACCAGAGGAAAAAGTGCCTGCAGCAAAAAGGCTGTCACAAATTCCTGGTTCTGTTTCTTGTTAATGCCATAGTTATTATTGTTTTGTTTACCTTATTAAACATACGAGTAAAGAACTGTTATTTCTATCCCCATATCTTTGCCTAAGAGCTCCTTAATTCCACAGTTGTAATGATTCAGAGGGAAGGGGTTTACGTTCTTCAGTCAAGGGAGGCTCCTGCCTTCCCTAGCAAACACCTGTCTTTCAAACCAAGACAGCCTCTGACAGCAGAAAACTTCTCCCATCCCTTTTTGAACTCTCAAGTTGAAGTGTTGGACAGTTTTATGAACTGCCCTGCCCTCTGAAGAGAGGTGACTTCTAAAAGTCCCCTGGGTCAGTGATATCTAGAACTTGATATTCTAGTCACACAGTCCCATTTTCTCTAAACTCCACTGATGTAGTAGGATCTTCTAGCCAGCTGCATTGCTGAGTTGGATACAGTAGCTGCAAACAGATACCATTCCATGGCATGGCAATACCTACTCAGTACATTTCAGCCTAAAAGATCTCATAAATGTTAGCTGAGCCTCCTTCATGTGTTACATACATGTAAAGCTCCCCCCAGTCTCTACCAAGGGTTAATTTTTTAGACTCACCACTTGGTTTACAATCAGCTTCAGTATTTCCCTATCAGTCTCAAATCTCTCAAGGCCTTTAGCCACTGGATTGTCACACTGGGGGCAGTTCAGACCATTGTAATTGAGACTTGTAACAAATATTAACTCCTCCATTGTGTCTTCCTGTTAGGAAGTTCAGGAGAGTTGTAATATCCTTGAGTATATTGTTTAAAACAGAACTAGAGCTTTAAATAAAAACAAAATTTTAAAAATAATTTAAATAAACCAGAGAAAAAGAAAAGATACAGCAACCAACCACAGACACTCCAGAAGCTTCTGCTGTGTTAAATGTTGCAGAGAAATTCTCACAACAGTGATGCTTTCAAGGCAAAATACAGCATACCCCAAAATATAATATACCCCAAAAAAGCCAGTAGTTAATGCTATGCCAGGCAGAGTTGCTACTGAAAAATTTTCGCCCTCTCATGGTTACCTTTGTAAATCCACTGAAATTTCTCAGTGTCCCAAGGCATGATGGTGCTGGGAGCTTGTCTTGGCTCACTTTGGGTCCCAGTGTGGGCAGATGGAAGTGCAGGAGAAGTGAGCTGTTCTCCAGGGCTGCATGGGGTGCCAGTGAGTTTTCTTCTCCAATTGTGTCTGGCCTGTGCAAGGAGAAGATTATTTATTTTCCCATCACATAACAGAAATGGGGAAAAGAGAAATATAAATGTTTTAACCTGATTGTCTGAATGTTTGGTGACTCAAATCAAACCTTGCTTTGTTTCTCTCCAGGCTCCTTTCACTCACTTTGTCGTGGATGTAGGGAGTCACTGATCTTTTCTGTCTTTTTTGTCTTTCTCTTTGTGTGTTCTCCTTCTGTCCATTCCATCTGCACTGCACCACTCCTGTTTGCAGTCTTGCACCTCCCAAAAGGTAGGTTAAAACACTTGAATCTTTGCTCATTCCTGCTGTCTTTGGTTTGTTGTTTTTTTCCAAGGCTGTCACACATTGCTAACCCTGGGACAGGAGGAGCAGGGCAGCAGAGGACCCGATTGCTTTGCCACATCTCCTGAATCCCCCCCTGCAAAGTTAGTTCATAGCACCTGCAGAGCTGTGAGAGAAGGGGTAGTGGGCCCAAGGAGTCAGCACAGCATTTCAGACAGCAATACACCTGTGCTTTCCAGAGCTGGAAACAGTACTGTACATGGAGAAAGCACACGGTGGAATTATGGTTATGGCTATAAAAGGCTGTTATTATAAGGTTCTTTCTACTCTGGAAGAAGAAGTGTAATTTTTTTTAAACATCTCAGGTAACATCTCAGAAGAGCTGTTAGGTATCATCCCACCTCCAACCCTGGTATGCACTGTTTAATTAGATGTGAAACAGAGTCAACTTTTTATCTTCTTTGGAAGCTTTCTGCAGTGAATTGGAAAAATTTTGGACTGACCCCAACTTGGCACACTTCTAAAAGTGACCTGTCTCTATTGATAGTAGGTTATTTTTAAGTAGGTAGAGTTTTTTTAGAGTCGAGAAGACAAGACTGTTTTTCTGTGTCAAGGTCAGAGTTACTCAGCCATAGAGCATTAATGGTTAATGAAGTCATTTATCAAGTCTTGGCCTGAAAAGTAAATCTTGAAGAACAAAACCCAGTGAGTGGATTGTGATACCTGATAAGCAGAGAACTTGGAAAGAGAAGGGCTGCCCTGTGAGTATTAAATACCACAGATGTTTGGGTTTAAATTCATGCCTTTGAGAATCCTCTGGCCTTGCTGCAGGTGCCCTGGGTTAACTTCAGTGAGTGATGCACACTAACATTTGTACTAATTTATAAAATCAAAGTTGGAATTAACAACCTCATGTTTTCACATTTGAAAGAACATCTTAAGAGGCTCAGCAAAGCATGTTTCATACCATAACTTCTGTGTTGAAGATTTTACCTCTAATAAATCAGCAAGCTGTTAATCCCAGTCAAGCAAATCTTCAGCATCTGTGTATTATTTTTGCAGTTAGGTTGTTCTGAAAGCAGCAGAAAGCCTTGATTTATGCTGGGAAGCAGTTGGGGTTTGAGGTGACTTAGGGAGAGCAGGCTATCTGTTGATGCTGATCCAGACACAGGATTAGGTTTCAGGTTTGTATACCACAAATTACTTATATTGCTATTTATGACTGAAAAATAAATCGCCTTTTACCACACAATTTGGCCCTCACTGAAATTATAATGGATTTTAAAGATACTGCATCTCCTGTAAGATATGACGCAAGCCAGAGTATAGCAGGAAGATGTAATTCAGTGATTAATCTTTAGAGTTGGGTACTTGTTTTTTGAATAATTCAGCACACATCCACTTTGACAGGTGCTGCTGCATGTCCTCAACCTTGGCTTTACCTTTGGGAACTTTGAGGTCTCTGAAGCACACTGTGTTAATGCCAGAGCCGGAAAAGCAACATTCCTATGAAATTAGCAAATGATGCTTTATTAACCATTAATTGTGCTGGTTCTCAAATCTAATTCCTTGGAATAATAGCAGTTGAATAAGTCTTTCCAACATCAGCAATCAAGAGAAAGTTGTCATGCGAATCCTGGTAACTGAGGGAAACATTAATGCAGAGTAAAACCTTCTGAATTTGTTTGGTTCTAGTGGTAGACTTTAATGCTGTCCAAATCTACTGTTCTCTCAAGCTACAATGTTTTCACAGATGACCCTGAAAGGAGTGGAGTGGTAAAGGCTAAACTTAATTTTCCTCAATGAATATAAACCAAAACATTTGTTTTTTTTCTTAGCCCACTTGTGTTCTGTTCATTTTCACTCATTTACTACTTTGAAAAGCAACTGCCAAACTGAAGGAGATGATTTTCAGTGTCATTAGATAAATGCTGTCAAAGTTAGAGAATTAATACAGGTTAGATACTTGTAACTAGTTGCAATTTTATATTTTTGCTCACTAGCATGGAGTTTGGTTTGATGGGTGCAGGCTGTATGTGGACACTTCTCAACATAGGGTCAGGTTTCAGTGTCAACCATCCACAGCTGTGGTTTGTTACTGGGAAAAAGCAGGTCATTTTGTTTCACATTCTTTGGCCATGTTCTTTGGTTTAACTAGATGGTGCCAATAAATATAAAATTATTTACCATGATATTCAAAGGGCAGGAACTGTATGCCTGATACAGTTTTAAATGGCCAACACAGTGGCCAGATGCTTTCTAGTAAATCAGATTGAAAAGGTGATATTCTACCTACATGGAAGAGTTGTGGGAAGGCACAGAGTACTGAAAGGGATGTGTTCAGAATGCTGCTGAACACAGGCTTTGAGAAGGGTTTGGGTAGGAAAGTCTTTTAATCAGCAGTTCAGAGTAGCCAGGTGAAGGAAAAAAGGCAAAATCAAAGATACACTGAGTGTGACAGCCTTTTAGAAAAAAGAACTGAAGTTTAGTTGCCCAAACAGCTCACAGAAATGTGAAAAATGTACAGACCAGGTATAGAAATGATTCTGAGGCTTGCTTAAGGTGTAAATTTAAACCTGTTTTGATATTTGTTAATAAGTCTTAGCCTACTTATCACCATTGCTTTGCCCCTGGAAATTCATTCTAATAAACAGTTAACTGCCCTGAATATTTTATAATTCCTTTAATGTGGGAGGAGGAAAAATCTTAATTTCTGCTGAACTGAAGCAAAGCTTTGTCTCTCAGCTTTGTTCCATAGTGACACCAGTTTTAGCTGCAGACCTGCCAGAACACACATGGTGAGACCTAAAGTAAGGTTCTGGACATGGGGGTTCAAGGCTTTTGGTTTCAGTGGATCTTTCCTTTGCCTCTGATTGCTGTGTTTAAAAGTACAAATAATGTCCCTAGTCAGTGATACTGTAAGTTTTAAAACCCATAAATAGTTACAGCTTGCTTAAATAGCTGCACACAGAAGTTCCTTACATTAAATAATGCAGGGTAGCAATGCAAAGACTGATTTAGTTCATTTGGCTAAAATTAGCAGTAATTGAAATAATTTTTTAAGTGACCTAAAAGAGTCACTTCGTTCAAAATGCTGACACCAAGGCACCTACAGTGAATTCCAGAAAGCAGTTCCCAGTGTCTCCAAGTAAGCACTGCTCTGCATTGGAAATGCTGCTGATTTTTTGGTACTAGGAGCATGAAAAATAAAAAAAATTATATATTTTGTGTGTTTTAGGAACTGAGCTAAGCTATCCAGATCCATGCAGATGTACAGTATTGAGGGCCCCTTCATGATTATGAAACTGAGAGAAAAGAAATGTGTAATTGTCAAAAAAACCCTATCAGAAATAGGCAAATATTTGCACCCGAAGCCTTGCGTGCAGAGCAAAGTAATAAAGCTTTATTTAACACCTGGCTGCCCAGTAATTCAGGGACTTGTGTAAATTCTGTGTCCTTGGCTGCCACCATTTCATTTTAAGCATTTATCATAGACAGAGGAAGCAAATAACATTTAATCTCCAGGCTCTGGGTTTGCGTTCTTGTTTAACCTGAGAGATAAAGGCTGGTTAAGATGATGATGATTGTTACCTTTAAGTGTTTAAAAGCCATGAATCAATCCCTCTAACTATACCAGACCCTTCTGGGGGGTAGAGGGATTTCCTTCCCAGTGTTGCTGTCTAGCATTCCTTAGTGTTCTCAGGCTCCATCTGTAACCATGATCCCAGGAACATTTTTGGTTCATAGTCAAGTGGAAGTCATTGATAATGACATGTTTCCAAGAGGTGGAACTTCTCAAAAGCTTCAAATATTTGCCTTGAATTAAAATTACTTACCCTGGTAATATTGATTCCTCTAATGTTTCTGAGGGCTTTAGGAATTCTCTAATCCCACAGTATGGGCAGGACCTCAGAGGCAGAAAAAATACTACCCCTTCCTCTCAGATCTGGGCTGTTTGTTTAGGTATTCTGTTCTCTGTGCTTAAATACAATTGCCAGCAAGGCTATCACAAACAGCAAATATAAGGCCATGGTCATTCTTAGTGGCTCAGTGCTGTGTCCTTTGTAAAGGTGCAGGCCACAGCTGCCATACAGAGGAATAGAAGATACAGTCAAGCCAGATCTCTGCCTCTGAGGATTATGGTAAATTGCAATAGTTTATTACCTTCACCAGGTCATGGCCACCTAATCCCTTGGGCTGGAGCTTTGACCAGTAATTTATATGCTGGAGTGTGTTAGTGTTCAGCTGTCTTCTCATGTTTCAGTTCAGTAATTCAAACCTTGTTAAATTATTGCTTCTCAATGTTTTGTGTTGTATTTCTCAGGCAGAATGTGCACTTGGCAGTTCATGCAGAGAACTTCAAATCAGAAATTGTCAGTGTGAAGGAGATGCGGGATATCTGGTCATGGATCCCAGAGCGATTTGCACTGTGCCAGCCCCTCCTGCTTTTCACCACCTTGGAACATGGCTGTAGTCTGAGCAGGTAAGGAAAATCTTCCTCTCTCTCCTCTACTGGAGGGCAGAAAGGAGCAACTGGTGAAGCATTTGCTGGATTGACAAAAAGGCTGTGCATAGTCAGAACTTGATCTGAAGAATATCGTTAACAATGGAATATAAATGTGACAAATTCCTGTTGCCTACAGCATTTGACTGGGATATTTCCTATGCTGGAATATTTTAAACTGTTGAAGGTCAATTGGAAAAGTCAGACTTGGATCAGTTCACAGATTCTGCAGGTCTGAGTCTGGTTCCTTAAGGGTTTGAATGGTTTGACTCTGTGGCTGCTCTGCAGGCACTTCTGATAGATAACCACATTCCAACTGATCCAAGGAAGAAGAGAAGTGAAAACTGGAAATTACCTATGAATCTGACTGTTGTTTTGTTGTATTTTTTTAAGTGAGGTAAACTAGATATGAGTTGTCCTTGCACTTGGTACAGAAGACTACAACCCTTTAGCTCCTCATAATGACTTTGCCATCAGCAGTTGAGGTACTGAGGCAGGGAGTGGCCTGCTCTCCCAGCCTTATGTGCCTATGATGTAGAGCAAAACCAAGCAAAGAGAATGCATCACACTTAATTTCCATGAATACCTAGAGCCCTTCAGACATGCCCATCAGCCCTCTGGGTTGTTTTACAGTCCTTTAGGTTCTTCAGTTCAAAATGCTGTAAAATGCTGCAGTTGATCTAGGTAAGCTTCTAGTTATTCTTCAGAGACATGAACTGTACAGGGGACTGAGTAGAGAACAACTGCTTGATAGTATTAGTTTACACTCAGCTGTACTATTTACAAGGACTGTATAAAGTATTTGCAGGAATATTCTTAGTCTTCAGGTGGTTTTTTGCCATGGCATCAGTTGGAGTAGGAGGCAGTAGCTGAAGTTGAGAAGGAAAGGAGCTGCAGTTGGGGGGAGTCAAGTGCTCACTTTGTTGTCCTCTGCACTCCAGGTTCTATTCCCACAGTGAAGGACATGAACCAACCCTGCTCCTCATCAAGACAACAGCAAAAGAGGTGATTAAAAGACAAGTGATTAAACTGAGGTTTGAGCAGTGTGTAATGCTGTGTTGCAACACACAGCTGTTTATAATAAAATGAGTAAGTAGGGTTTGGGTTTGGTTTTTTAAAAATCCATGCTTTAAATTATTCTATTTGTTGGTTATAGGACTGTGCATTCTTGGGCAGACCTTGCAAACCATGTCTTGGTTAACTGCTTTTTCTCTTGCAAGTAATGTGGAGTGATGGACTAGAGTAGTTCATTTTGCTCTTGCAGAATCTGAATTGCAGAATCAGAGGGACAGAGTGGGAATTGTGCTAAAGTTATGAATAATAGAAAATATTTTCATTTTCTTAAGGATATGAGGAGAGAAAGTAGAATTTAAATGGTGTGAATAATGTTGGACTTCATGATGTGAAAACAAAAGCCTTAGCTGCATCTCATTCTTGATTGGGAAAAAAATAAGCCAAGGAAGCTCTGAGAACCTGAGGAGGAGTGCATACAGATCCCTTATTTATGCTCCTGTGTGTGACAATATTGGACAGCATAAAAACAGCAACATGCTTATTTAAAAAATTAATACATAAAACAAGAAGTCTTTCCAAAACCTTCTCAGAAGGGCACACAGGAACTTCCTGTAATGGTGGTGTTGTCTGCGTCACTGTACATGACTTCTAAATATTCTGTATATAACAGGAAGCTGGTTTTATATATATATATATGTTTTTTATATATATATATGTTTTATTTATATATATATATAACATGAAGCACTGTAGCCTGTGGGCTTTATGAACAAGCACATTTCTACTCTTATTTACATCTACCTAATGCTCACCCTCCAGGCCATTCCATAGTTCCACGTGTGATTTCTGGCCATTCAGGCTTGTGTTGAGATGCCAGTGGCTTATGGAATGCCCCTGGTGTCTAAAGGGAGCAATTATTTTGCTTCTTGTCTTGGAGCCTGTCAGAAGTCTGTAAGGGATTCTGGTTTTTATAAGGTGGTTTGTTTCTTACCCCTAAAAATCATGTATTAGCCAAAAAAAATAGGAGAAAAATATGGGGAGGTTTTGTTTCATGCTTATGGATTTGGAGGGTTTTTGCAAAGGGTTGTTCATCCTTTATTTGTATGTCTATAGTTAACTTTTAGAATGAAGAAAAATTGCCTTCTGATTTTCTGCCTCTCATACCAATCAGGCATATCATATCAAATGAACTTCTGGGTCATTTAGTTTTTAATCTAAATTTAGATTTAAATCTAAATACAGATTTATCTATATAAAACAAATCTGATCTTCAGTAATTTTGTCCTAGGAGCTCTGCTGGTGATGCTCATGGAGGCCAAACAGCAAATCTACCTTAGAACAATTCTGTATAACCATAACTGGTTTTCAAGTTTCTGGGGGTAAAAAGCACAGATGCTTTCATCCCATTCATTGTTTCTTCAGTGGGCACTTGGCAAGGTTGTGTATTTCTGGTAGCAAAAAAATCTAGTGCAAACACAAGACTCCAGAGACCAGCTCAGCCCTCAAAGAGTGCTTCTCTTTATTGGAGACTAGTGGCCCCCATGTGGTTTGAGTGGCTGCTCTAAATATTTGAGCTCATTCAGCATTTGCTTAGCTAAGCTGGCTTTAACCTACACTTTGAAATGTAAGAAAGCCACCAAGGCCACTGTTTGAACGAGAAGTGTTCAGGCAGAGCTGTCCATGCTGTAACCTGGGACAGCTCTGCTGCTTTGGTTGCCAAAGTGAGGGGGTGGGAGTCAGGCTGTACAGGCCTGGAGTGATCTATGTTTTGGTACCTGGGGTTGTGTTAGAAAATTTCTCCCTTAAGGCATCAGAGGTATGAAATAATTTATTACACTCTTAGAACTTAGAGGTAGCCACTGGTGGATTAAAGTAGTTTAAATCTGTCTTTAGATAGAAGTACTTGTGCTACTTTAATCCACTGCTATAGAGACTCTGAAACTCACACTAAAGTAAAGCCTGCAGTTTTGTGTCAGGGCTTTAACACACTTCCTCCTTCGATGGGAAGCCTGACTGTGCTGTCTGTGCCAGGTCTGTGGGGCTTACCTGTCCACCGACTGGAGCGAGCGCCGGCGAGGAGGGAGCAAGCTCAGTTTCTTTGGAACTGGGGAGTGCTTTGTTGTTTTTTATATATATATATTGTTGTTGCTGCCCAGTACCAAGACAGAACGACTGTACTGGTTAACTGTCACCTCCCTGCCACTTAAGGAGGCTGGATTACATGCCTTTCTAATTTATAAAATTTATTGAACTCTCAATGTGGAGGAAAAATTTTACTTTTAAGTTTTGTGGTGATGCTTTTTCTCCCCTTGCACAGAAAATTTTCTTACAAGTGCATAGAATCATCAGGGTTGAAAAAGACCTTTAGGATCATGAAGTCCAATCACCAATCCAAAAACTACCATCGTGTTCACTAGTAAACTATGTCCTCAAGTGCCACATCCACATGTTTTTTGAGGACTTCTAAGGATGGTGTCATGGTTTGACACTGGCCAAATGCCAGGCACCCAAAAAAGCCACTCACTCACCCTCTCCTGCTGCAGCTGGGCAGAGGAGAGAAAATTTAACAAAGGATTCATCAGTTAAGGACTGGGGAAAAAACTGGCAAAACAGGCTCAACTTAGAGATATAGAATGAATTTATTACTAACAAGATCAGAGCAGGAAAATGAGAAGTAAAATAAGCCCTTAAAAACACCTTTTTGCCCCCAACCCCTCCCTCCTTCCCACTGACAGTGCAGGGAGACAGGGCATGGGGGGGTTGGTCAGTTTGTCTCCCGAGGTTTTCTTCCACTGCTCAGGGAGAGGAGTCCTTGCCCTGGGAGGCCATGGGCTCCCTCCCACAGGATACAGTTCTCTGTGAACTCCTCCAGCGTGCCTCAAATCTCACCAGCAGCAATCCTGCCAAAACTGCTGCAATGTGAGTCCCTCCCACGGGCACACAGTGCTCCCCAAACTGCTGCAGCGTGGGTCACTCTTCCCCAGGGTGCAGTCCTCCAAGGACAGGCTGCTCCAGCCTGGGAGCAGGGCCCTTTCTCCACCGGGTCTTCCACTGGATCACAGCCCCCTCAGGCACCCACCTGCTCCAGCATGGGCACCTCCACAGGGGCTGTGGGTGGATCTCTGCATCCCCGTGGATCCCCAGGGGCTGTGGGTGGATCTCTGCATCCCCGTGGATCCCCAGGGGCTGTGGGTGGATCTCTGCATCCCCGTGGATCCCCATGGGTTGCAGGGGCACAGCTGTTCCACCATGGTCACCACCACGCCCTGCAGAGAAATCTCAGTTCCAGTGCCTGGAGCACCTCCTCCCCCTCCTTCATTATCACAGAGGCATTACCACCATTGCTAATTGGCCCTGCTTTGGCCAGCAGCATGTCCATCTTCAGAGCCATCAGGGATTGTCTCTGTCAGACGTGGTGGAAGCTTCCATCAGCTTCTCACAGGAGCCACCTCTGTGGCCCCCCCTACTACAAGAACCAGGCTAGGCAAAACTGACACAGATGGTCACTCTACCCTTTCCCTGGGCAGCCTGTGTCAGTGTCTGACAACCATTTCAGTGCAGAAATTTTCACAATATCCAATCTAAACCTTTCCAGGCACAACTTGAGGCCATTTCCTCTTGTCTGTCTCTTGTTAACTGGGAGCAGGACCTTACCCCAACTGGCTCCACCCTCCTTTTATGCAGTTGTAGAGAAAGATGATCTAGAGATGAGAGATGTAGGAAGGTAACTTGGAAGTTATTGCATCATTTCTTCAACCACCTAAAAAGCAACAGAATAAAGGATAACATCTGGCCTAAAAGAAAGATTGATGCAAGCTTTACTGCTGATTGTGCAGGTGGAGACTGAGGGGCTGTAACGTTCTTTTCTGAGCAGAGCTCAGTGTCGTGTGTGTACACTAACGTCACTTCTGCTCTTCTCTGCCTCTCTGCAGCTGCAGCCAGAAGTGGAACGCTACGAGTGGGTGATCATAAAACACCCAGAATTAGCCTCAACTGGATCAGAGACAGAAAACCACGCCCAACCAGCTTCCAGCACCCTTTCCTCCAGCAGCATCCCCTCAGACCCCTCAGATCGCCTTTCTCCCTTCTTAGCAGCCAGGCACTTCAACTTACCTTCCAAAACAGCCTCCATGTTCATGGCTGGCAGCAGTGAGTGCATCATTGTAGGTGAGTCAGTGGGAGGATTCGAGCACAAATCCTACCCCAGCTCTTCCTGTCCATCTTGGATACATGGTAAATACACCTGACCCCTTTATCTATTTTGGTATCACCACAGGTAGAGATAAAATTGCCCAAAACCTGACATCATTTTCCAAACAAAATTTTCTGTGGGAAAACCTGCATACAAGCATTTTAGAGAAGAGAGTAGCTCATGGCTTTAACTACAGCCATTCCTTCATACTGCCTAATTCACAATGAGAAGTAGTTCTCAAAAGGGAGCTTATTTTGCATCAAGGCTTTTGAAACACAGAGTAAACTATAAAACATGTTAATTCTCCAGGAACTTTATTGGATCTGTGGTGCTGCTGACTTTGGCAAAAGTCTGCTTAGTAAAGTTGTCACTTAAATAACATTTACAAGGAACAGATCTAAAATCATAGTTGTCATTTTCCCAGAAGTCTTTACTTGACACTTGTTAGGAGAGCAACTGGACTATAATTTCCTCTGTAATTTTGAGTGTTGGCTGATTTCCCACTTAGCAGCATGTGCTCTAATCATAAAATCATGGAATTGTTTAGGTTAGAAGAGCCCTCTAAGACCATCGAGTCCAACCATTACCCCAGTACTGCCAAGGCCACCACTAACCCATGTCCCCAGATGGCACATCTACTTGCTTTTTGAACACTTCCAGGGGTGTTGAGTCAACCACTGCCCTGGGTAGCCTGTTCCAATGCCTGTCCACCCTTTCAGTGCAGAAATTTTCCCAGTATCCAACCTAAACCTTCTCCGGTGGTTGAGGCATTTTCCTCTTGTCCTGTCACTTGTTCCCTGGGAGCAGAGCCCACTGGGTTCACCCCTCCTTTCAGGGAGGTATCGAGTGTGATGTGTGCCAGCAGCTCTTTTTCTGTCAGTCTTAGGTGAGGGAGTCACTTATATTTATACTACACTACATATACTGCACTATGGGTGGTAATCAGAGAGATACAGGCCTGGGTAGTAGATACACAGAAGTGGATGTTGTACACTGTGGACCAGCTGTGAACCAGAATTCCTTTTGATTCTTCAGATGGCTTTAGTAACTGTTCTTTGATGGTTGCCCAATAAGCAATAAGGAATCTTCCTTTTTGTTGTCCTAACACATTTCTATCTAACTTTATTTCACCTCTCTGCATTTTCTGACTGAAAGCTCTGTGAACCTTTGATATAGACCCACAGATAACCAAAATGCTTTCAACTCTTACATGTGTTATAGTGATTTAGAAGACCAAGCCAGTTCTGTTACTTAGTGATCTTGTTCTTCTCCCAGTTTTGATTTTTGACTGCTAACAGAATTATTTGATTTTCCTTTACTGCAGAAAAATTTGCAGTTGTAGCTTCCAATGTCCTGCAGCACTGAAATACAAATCCTTAATGCAGGTAGTTTTTGTTCTTACTGAGTTGCATTACTTTTCTTTATTATTACTAAATCATCCAGTTCTGGTATTATCATTCAAAACCTGTACATCTGATCATATACTGTTACACCTGAAGACAGCAAGCAGACATTGCTGAGGTCTCCCAGTTGTTCCCCATGGGAAGAGCACTGAAGTGTTTGTACAGCTGTTTCCCATGCCAAGGAATGCAGAGACATCCTCACCCTGTCTTTGTCTCTTTGCAGGAGGTGGTGATGGCCAGGCTCTGTACCTCGATGCAGATCTGAACCACGGGAGAACCAGCCACTGCAACACTTTCAATAACCAGCCACTGTGCTCTGAAAACTTCCAGATCTCTATCTTGGAGGTGTGGGGCTTCAGGGACACCATGAATGGTTGATATGACTGTCATTAATCAGCTAGTTTTTCAGTTGTCCAAGGTAAATTCCAGTGCAGCAGCTAAGTTAAAACATCCTTTCTGCTGGGTTCAGTGCTGTGAGTCATTCCTAAGTGGTGCACTTGGATGCAGGCCTAGTTGTTTACTCTTATTTTATTTAAGACAGGTCAACATGAAGTTATGTATCTGGTTAACTGCTTGTCCCTTTACCTCCAGAGATCTGTATTCAGGGGCTGTTGGTAAAAATGAAAATGTGATGAGTTCAGAGCCATGCTAGATGGATTCAGGTCTGAATCATGGGATAGGTTTGAGTCCCCAGTTCCTCAGAGGCACAGCCCTGGCTGAGCTGTGCTGCAGAGCTCTGAGCCACTGGCACCAGTACCTGGCCTGAGCCAGGAATATCAAATGTCTCCTCACAGGGAACACTGGTGACCTCAGATTTGACATAGAACAGTAGTTCATAAAATCACTGCCCTCCTATGAGCAGACGTTGTGCAGACAAATCAGTACCATTAAGTTATGAAGCTCTTCATTCACACCAGAACCATGACTGCTGATCTTCTTGTACCAAAACTTTTGACATGTTCCAGTTGCATATATTTGAGCAGTCTGCCTCTAGGAAAGGCATCCAGGCTGGACGGTGATCTTTCCAAGTCTTGATTTTGTTTACATTCCTATTCCATATCAGTATGATGAGTTCACAGTGACTCCCTGTGTCAGGCAGCTGAAAGCCAGAGAGTTTTTGCAGTGCTCAGAAATGTTCCTTTCTTCATCTTGCCTGGGAGCTGAAATGAAGCTTTAAATCTGAAAAAACCTGTGTTGATATCCCTGTGTGTTTGGGGAATTAGACACGGTGATAATGGGAACTTAATCCTCTCCCCACGAGGAAAGAAAGGAAGGCATGAGGCAAATCAGGGAGTGCATGAGTTTCCCAGGAGAACTGGAGGCAGCACTTTTTTCTCCAGATGTCTTCCCAGTGATGAGATCCCTCCTGAGAAGGTAACAGTTTTCTTCCTGTATATTCTGGTAGGGTTTGGGTGATGCAAAGAGGCTTTGCTCATTCTTGAGCATTCCTACATTCTCTGCAGGCAATTCACCTGAGTCTTCAGCTGAAAATTGCACTATCTGTTGTGGAACTTCTCCCACATGAAGCACAAATACATAAACATCAGTGAGTAGTCTAGAGCATACAACAGGATGCTCAGAGCTTCAGTGAGTAACTCACCAGTAAGATTTATCACAACAGGGAAAATGAAGGGAAAGAGAAATTGCTGATTTTCTAAACAGTTCAATCTAAAAAATTGCTGTAGAGTGGGATTGCTACTTAACGTTATTTCTACTTAAGCTTGAACCTCATTAAAATGAAAAATTTAAATGAATAATGTTAAAAGCTAGGCCGGACAGGGTCACATTTATATTCATATTCAAAGGTGAGTTTTTGGTCATGTTGGCTTGTCCAGCTTGCTAGCCATGACAGAGGCATGACCTCATGGCTTGGTAAAGAGTTGCCTCTTGCAGATTATGTGAATAAACTTGGCAAAAATAAGATTTGCTTTTTAAGGTGCCATTTTGAATTTTTGTCAAAATAACTCTTTGAAAAATTCGCCTCTATGCAGAACAGTTTAAGATGTTTTTTGCACCATTTGTATTTGCAATTGGATTCTCTCACCCTGTCAGCACTGGGCCTCCCTTTCTCCTTCCCACACAGTGAGTTCTGCCCAGTTGTCTTTTCACAGGTTTACCATAAGCTTGGTTGAAGTGCAAGAGGTAATTCAGTTGTATTGATATTTTAATGTGGAAGAACTCAGTCATATCTGGCTTTTTGCAAACACTGGCTGATGCTGCCTTCTATTTTTCCAAGCCACCTATGTCAGTTTGCTCTTACAGGTATCCCACAAGCTTCCTCAGACAAAAGAAATCATTCAAAAAGTATAGGTTCTCTTTAGTGTACGTGGGATTTTCATTTGTTTTTTGTCTCCTCTTTTGAGCTTGTCTGAGGAGGTGCCCTTAGGAACAAAAAACAACGCAAAACCACAATAGTATTAATTTCCAACTTGTTGTCAGAAATTCCCTGGAGCTGTGTGTTGGTAGGATTTGTGGGAGTGTAGTGTTCTATTCCAAATGAATAAATTTTATCTGCAAATACTTGGCTGCATCTGGCAGTGTGATGGGATTTCCTGGCTCCCATCCCTGCTGGGTGCAGCTATGTCAGTACCTTGTCTTAAGCCATATCTGAGAAATATTCCTCAGAAACATGTTCTTTTCCCTGCTCTGTTCTTGGTGCACATTGATTTGGGTGTTTGGAATCTGAAATAACTCCTGGTTGCTCAGAAACTCATCATAGTGTGAGTGTGAGAATCCAAGGAGCAGTACTGGACACCAGGCACGAGACTGCTTTGGCTTGGTAAAGCACTGCCCTGCCACAGCCATCCTTTGGTGTGGTTTGAACTGGAATAGCCTGGATCAGCAAGAACCTGGAAAAATCCAGGGAGAGCAGTTCTGCAGTGCTGCAGCAACTTCACACAATCCTTATGTTCAGTAAAAATGGATATTGCTTGTCATGTGCAAATCCTCATCCATCATTCCTGCTGTGGTTGTGAGACACCTCTAGAAGAATAGCATTTTGACTTGGTCATCTTTCCTGTAGCAGAGAGGCATTTTTCCTGTCCGTGTGGTTAATGGTTGTTGCTGACCAACTCTCTATCAAAGTTCAAAGCCTTTGTTTCATGCAAAGCTCTCGAGGTGGAGGTCACTGGCTGGTTTTGAAGACAATGGCTACAGTGGACACCTGATCAGAAAGTGGAGTTATCTCAAGTACTCCAGCCATTAAGTGCTTTAGTGAGTTGTTACTTGCAGCTCTGAACAACTGTTGAGGTAGGCTGTAATCCCTGTTTGTGGTCCTGCTGGCAGCAAAGAGTGCCAGAGTCACAGGATGGGCTTGGGCTGGGACCTGCAGGCTGGGCGTTGGTCACCACAGTCTGTGCTTTCCTGAGAAGCTGCTTTTTGCTTTGTCATATTCCTTGAAGGCAGAAAAGATTGGAAACTCCTGACATCAGAAACCTGACTTTACTGTAAATGGCAGCCAAGCTGTTTGCAGGCCACGGGAACTGTATGCAGCTGCAGCCAGGCTGGACAGACTTCACTGCACCTGAGCTGTCTTTCCTGCATCTCCTGCACTTTGGCACACTCCTTTTTCTGATGCAGCATGTTAATCAACCTCCTGTTAATAGAGGCAAATTAGCACAGGGAAGGGAAAAATTCTCATTTCCTCTCTGGTGACATATCTGAAGTCAAAATGGAGTGGGGGCTAGTACTGTTCTTCTTTGGAGAGTTAAACCATGCCAATGGAGATCTGTAGTGACCCACAGAGGGGTGACACATGCAAATCCATCAAAAGGGCTTTCTTCACGTGTGTATTGAAATTGTGTAGTTTGTCCTTGGAAATTCATCCTCATTTTTGGTGGGGTGTGGTGTCCTCTGCCCACGGGGACGCTGATGGCACAGCCAGGAGCTGACCCACAAGGTGACACTGCGAGAGCTCAGCTCCTGGGAGCGACACTGAGTCCGGCTGTTGGCTGTTCTGCAGCTCTCTGTCGTGAATTTCAGACTATTCATAGTCAGGCTAAGTGTGGGGGTATTATTTGGGGTGATGTTTTCTTCAGATGAGTGGTGATGTGCTGCTGAATTGGTTTTCTATCCTATCTTGGAATCACTGCCCTACATCAATGGTATTTTTGTCACTGTGCGAAATCTTGGATTATATTAAAGGTATTTGACTGTGGAGGCTGCTGGCTTTGTCCTTTCTTCTGGTCTTTTCCTTCCTTTAGAGCTCATAGCAAAAGGCACTCTGAAACAGAGAAACCTCGGAGCATGTGTACTCTAACAGAACTCTCACTGCAGTGAGGTGGTTATGCGGTTCCTGATCATTTCAGATCTCCCAAGACTTCCCCTGAGATCAGGTGTCAAACTGACCATGAAGTCTATAAATAGCAAATTCTGACAGGAGCCTTCTTCCCTTTGCAGGGCCAGGGAGCATGGTTTGCCCCAGCCCAGCCTAGGTTTAAAACAGAGGTTAAGGTGTCTTCTGGCCACCAGCACCTGTAAATTGCCATCAGACCATACACTGACCAAGGATGTAAATGAAAAAAGTGGAATTCCACAAAATTTGGGAGTTTAAACAAACTGCTGTCAGGCCAAAAGGATCTGGGTATTTCCCTTCAAAAAACTGCCACCCCTCTATGTCCACCTCATACACAAATCTGGCCTTCCCATGCTGCTGTACATTTCCAGGAGCAGCGCTGTGGTTTCAGGCAGTGCAGTGTGGAAAGGGGATTGCTGAGCTGGCAGAAACAATTCCCAGATGATTGACTCCGGCCAGCTCTGCGCTGACAGGAGGTTTGCTGCACGGGAAGCCCGTGGCCACTAGAGGTTCCTCTCAGCCTGGTCCTGCACCTCCATTACCAGTAAATAGATCCTTGCAATTCAAAAGGGCTTTCTTTGCATGGTTTCTAAAGGTGACCTGAGCCTTAAATACCATAAATCAGAATTTTACAACTCTCCTAAAGGCTGTAAATTTAGTCATGAAGGTGCTTAGTAGCAGGAAGGTGTAAGTGAGGGATCATGAGGAGCTGAGCAGTGCAGGCAGCTGGTTTTTTACAGCTGCTGTAATCCCAGTGATTGAGGCCTGAGAGGAGAATGTGCTTGATTGCATCAGGCAGCAGAAACTTGGTGTCCTGCCTAGAAAGTGTGGTGGTGGGAAGGTCCTGGATGATGCTTCAGGGCTGGTAGCAGCTTCAGGAACCTGAACTGGAAAAGGAAGGCTGTGCTGTGTCTTGCTGTGCTGCTGCAGTGTGAGAAGGGCCTGATGTTTGCCAGTTGTGCTTTTTTTTTCTGGATTTTTCTG
Source organism: Phainopepla nitens (assembly GCA_013400175.1). Classification (NCBI taxonomy): domain Eukaryota; kingdom Metazoa; phylum Chordata; class Aves; order Passeriformes; family Bombycillidae; genus Phainopepla; species Phainopepla nitens. The sequence continues at coordinate 55,130 of VXBQ01010514.1, read as the reverse complement.
TACAGGCTTTTATGTAAATGTCTCAGAGACACCTGTTTCCTTGAGAGATGTTTTATTACCAGCTGTGGCACAACATTCTCTCTGGCAGCAAATTTAAATGGTTTTCTGCCTTTTCAAGCCCCTCACTGGGTGTTTCCAGCTCTGCCCTGCTACTGGCCTTCCCAAGCACTGCTTTGGGCTGCAGAGGCTGTGCCTGAGCCTTTAGGAGGGTCGTGGCTCCACTCCTTGGCTGTACTCTGGTGATATAGGCTGCTGCTGACTGATTTCAGACCACACAAACAGCTCTTGGGTGGTGCTGGCTACAGACTTCAGCTGGGGAAAAGTGGAGCGTGTTTCTTCCTGCTTTGCAAACCTGCAGCAGGCTGCTGCTGGGCAAGGGTAGATAAGGCACCAAGACTGTCAGCACTGCCCTGACCCTGGGGATGCACCTCCCATTGCTGACACAGCTTCAATCCATGGCCTGCACGTTGAGTCACCTCCCTTTGGTGGTTAAACGTTCTCCAGTTATGGCTGTGCCCTCTACATGTCATTGACTAAAGGGTTTGTGACTGGGCTCGTCCTCCTGATCCCTTAGCCATGAGATTGGAGGAGGCAGACCTGGAATCCCATGGGGAAAAGTGCAAGCCCAGTGAACCAGTGATCAGTACCTCATCCTCCCAGCCTGTGTGGAATCCTCTGTCCATAAATGACTGGGAGGACACTTTTTTGATCCATGAGCATTCCAGAGCAGCACCAGCATTGGCTGCAGCCAGAACTCTCCCACTGGCAGTGGCTGGGGCACAGTCTGTTCTCTTCCTTAAACGTCCTCCTCGTGCTGAAATCCTCCTGTGCTGCAGGGAGCCAATCCCTCTCCTAGAACATTTTTTTTTCTTTTTGCATCCTTACCTGTTTCAGGGGTCTGAGTACACTGTGCTTGGCACACTCAGCTTGATGATGCTCTGAATTTAAGCCCAGGAAAGACCACAACTCAAATGGGTTGGCTGCTCACTGTGAATCCTGCAGAGCAATAACTTGTCCAGTTTTGTTCAAGGGAGATTTAGGACTGAAACTCCACAAATTATCACTGCTGAGCTTGTTCCAGGTGTACATCCAGGCCGGTATCTTATCCATGGACTTCCTGCATGGCAAATCCCACCTGCCTGAGGATAGCTGTGCCAGCTCCCGCAGCACAAAGCCAGTGCCTGTGGGGCTCCTGTTGAGCTGTGGTGCCCTGCAGTCTGGGTTCTGGCAGCCAGCTGGCACGAGGAGTACGTCTCCATCAGTCCTTGGCACTCCAGAGCTTTGCCACAAGCAGCTGTGTGTCTGTGGTGCAGCACTCCACAACCACACACTCCCCTTGGCTGGACAACAGGATCACCCTTGGGCACAGTGAAGCAGTGGAACTAGGCTTCCTTGCTGCCTCCACAGCCAAAATGCTGCAGGACTTTCCCATGGCCATATTCAGACCAAGTTACTGGGGAAAGAGGCAGCAGTGTCTCAGAGGTCTGAATTTCCCCAGGTCTGGCTGCCTGTTTCACAGAACCAGGCAGCAAACTCCAGCACTGCTTCCCACCAGGAAGGGCTGTGGTGCGACTGGAACCCTGCTGAGGAGCAGAATCTCCCCCAGTTACCCATCCTTCAGACAAAGCCAGAGGAAAATGGATTTCAGCAATTCCACAGCTCACAGAAATACTTGTGGATGCTTCTGTAAGGATCTGCCTAATGAGCAGTCATAACCTCTCTGTCAAGTTCATTAGGCTTTTCTTGCACTCCAGAACACCAGCCACAGCTCCTGCAGGATACTGTGCTCTTGTGGGGCACAGTATTTCCCAGAGTCATGGTTGTCCTTGCAGCCCACCATGGGTTGTGCCCCAGGGTTGACGCCAGCTTGGAAACTGAACTCAGCAGTTCAGCCGAGTTCACCTTAAGGACTGCAGAGCCATACCTCCCAGAATTCTTGGGGGGGTGGGTCTCCTCAGGATGGCTTTCTTCCCTAATGAGCAATAACAGACTCATGAATAGATTTTTGAAATTGGAGAAGTGGAAACCACAGTAGGTATAACTGACTCACTGAGGAAATCTTATTAATGTGTTCGACAGAGCCTTGGGGTGGAGGCAGGGGCAGGTTATGGCTTTCCAAGGAAGTGTGGGAGCACCTCTCCAGACCAGCTGCCTGCCTTGTGCTCAGCCCTCTGACAGTGTTGGAGATGCCTCCAGCTCAGAGCAGTCTCCTGGGGATTTGAATTTCCAGCCCATGTTTAGGAGGGAAATGTGTACTCCTCTGGTAGGTGGGAGCAGATGTTTGCTCCAGCCTATTCCCTGGGTCAGAGCAACCTCCAATTGAGTCAGATCCAGTCCCAGCTCCTGGGCTGGCCTGACAGCTGTTTGCAAAGAAGAGGGTCCCAGGTTGCCCAAAGGAAGTGGAAGGGCAGGCTCTTGTCCCGTCAACCAGCACAAACACACTCCAGGCAGGAGCTTTTGGCCTGATCTTCTCATGACCTTTGCCATGGTCAATCCCTCAGGCAGCCAGAGCCTGCTTGCCAGGGCTGGGTCTGTTTCCTTGTACACACAGCAAGGGCACACTCCCGTCACCTCCTGCCCTGCCTTTACACTGGTTTTCTCAGGCAGGGGATGTTTTAAAAGGTTTAATATTTAATTTGCACCCTGCTGAAGAGGAGAAATTATAGAGGTTACAGTAGCCTTGGAGATAGCTGCTCAAGGTTCTCATCCTTCCCAGGCTCTGTGTGCCTCCAGCCTGGGAGGTTTTCAGAAGGGCAGTGATGTGAAATCCAGGGATGTGAATCCAAGTGAAAAGCCGCTTGCCAGAAATGATAAAAGGCACATGATGAACATACCCCTCCAGGCAGGAGAGTTGCACTGCAAGCACGGGGAAGAAGGAAAACAGGGAAGTTTTTAATTTCTGGGCAGTTTTCCGCAGAAACTCATTACTCTGGGCAGGAGCAGCCATGTCCAACAGTGAGCCCTTGTGGCCCCAGGCACTGCCACAGCAATGCTGGTCCCCCTGGTCACACCAAGCTCTGTTCCTCCTTATGCATGGGATCAGGGTCTCCCTTCTCCCAAGGCTGCAGAAATGGGATTATTCAACAGGTCCCACTTGATGCCTGGAGCCAGCCACTGTCCCCTGTGGAGCAGCCCTGCCCTGGCCCCTGGTGTTCTCCAAAGGACCTTGTCCTGAGCCCATCCTCCCTGCTGCTGATCCCTCACTGTCACCAAAACAACCACAGATGGATCTGTCCCGAAAGCCCTTGGGGGCTAAAAATCCTGATATCCCAATCCCAAAGGCTCCCTGCTGCCTTTCCTGGCTGTGCCATCCCCAGGGCTGCCTGGTGAGACCCAGCACATTGAGCTGCCACCTCCCACCCAGCATCTCCCAGTAAGATGCAGAGATCTCCACCCAACGGCTGCTGCAGCACTTGGGAGTTTTCCTGCAAGCCTGGAAATGGGGAGGGAGGGCTGGACCACGAGGATGAGAAGTACCCAAGGAACAAGCAGTAGCTGGGGTGAGCCAGCACCTCAGCAGATATTACTAATACACATGTACCGGCGTTCTGAAATAACCAGCTATTCCTGAGCTCAGCTTCCCCGTGTGATCTTGACTGTGTCAGCTGATGGGAAAAAATCTCTGTGTGGAAGAAAGGCTGTTCCTTGGAAAAGCCTGGGACTGTGCAGGCCATCCCTTGCCTCGGGGCTCAGCCAGCCTGGAGCCAGCTGTGTATGAGGGATGGGTGAGGACAGAGCCTTGTGTATCCTGGAGGGAAGATGGAGGAGGGACCAAAATGAGATTTGCTTGAGATGCTTGGCTGAGTGCAGGGTCTCTGTCCTGATCTTAGGTACAAGGGCTGCAATGTAACCACAGTCCCCCTGTGTTGAAGGGAGGTGTCCTCCCTTTCCCAGCACATTCCAAGAGTGTCCAACCACTTTCTCACTCCAGGGAGAAGAGAGTATTTGGAAGAGGAGAGTCCAGTGCAGGACCAGGCTGTGAGGACATCATGTGGCTGCACTCATCCCAGCTGTCTCCAGTTTCCATCAGGGACTAAAGGTGATGGTGTTTCCCTCTTTCTTAAAAGGAATCACAAAGCTGATTTTATGACCACTGTAAAGCCTCTTGGTTTTTTAGACCCTTAAAGCAGTGCTGGAAAACACAGTGCTTGACTGTCACTTTTGTTGTTCCCAGGGCTTCGTGCCATGTGTGTCCTTACCTCTGGCTTTCTGAACAATGCCTAAACTTTCTGAACTAATAAATAAAATATATAAAATCAGCTTCTTTTAATCAGTTCAACATATGCTACCCTTTCATTTCTGTGCCGTACTTAGGGGATATGGTAGAAAGAGGAACAATTGTTTTCATATCTCCCCCACATCTTTCCACTGAGTCTCCTCTTCCTCTTCCCCTTTTCTGAGCCAACATCCCTATATGATCTTTTGTCATCTGCAAACGCTCTTGCCCTTTTCATCTGCAGCCACAGAACTTTGCTATCTTGGCTGTGTCTTCACCAAAACTCAGTGATTAATGCAGCCACAGCTCTGCCCCAACAAGGAACCCAAACTGAAGCTGTCTCTGCAGTAGGCAATGCTTGCAGAGCCCATGACAGCTGCCTGTGGTCAACAGTGGCTGGTGACACCTGGCCTGGACCAGCCACAGTGTGGCCACAGGCCCAGGGCAGTGCCCATCCCTGTGCTGGGCACTGCTGGGACACCTCCAGGCCTGGGGCCATCCTGGGCCCCTCCTGACAGGAAGGAGGACACTGAGGGGCTGCAGCGTGTCCAGGGAAGGGAACAGAGCTGGGGAAGGGGCTGGAGCCCCAGGAGAGGCTGAGGGAGCTGGGAAAGTGGCTCAGCCTGGAGAAAAGGAGGCTCAGGAGGGACCTTGTGGCTCTGCACAACTCCCTGACAGGAGGGAACAGCCAGGGGGGTCAGGCTCTGCTCCCAGGGAACAGGGACAGGACAAGGAGAAACAGCCTCAAGTTGTAGTCTTGCTCCTTCCCAACTCGCTCGTGCCAGAAGAGGTGCCCGTGCTTTTGGAGAACGGGCGCCGGTTCCCGCAGCCGCCGGTGGCTGCCGCGGGCCGCCCGCCCCGGGCGGGGTCACGGGACAGATGTCACCTGGGCCCCAAGATTAGCCAACTGTCCTCTCGCCACTGTCGGGACGTTTCACAGCGGGGCTTGGAGGAGAGGAACTGCCTGCAAGGGAGATGCCAAACCCAGGAAACACAAATATTACGCCTAAAATAAAAAGGTCTCATGCCTTTTTTCTCGGCAGCAGCTCCAGGGGCAGCCAGGGCTTGGTTTTCCCCAGCAAACCGAGCAAGAAGACAACAGCCTGAGAGGGGAATAACCATAACAAAGGAAACACCTTCCTTCTGCCTTTCAGTTTGTCTTTCTTCAAAAAAAGCAATAACCAAGTGCTGGTTAAGTTATCTCGCCCACAACATTTTAGGTTGAGTGATCCTGGGCAGCAGGGACATGGCCGGGAGGGGCACTGGCTGCCACATCCTTTGCCCAGCAGTGGAGCAGGGAGGTAAGAACAGTGGGGAAGAGCACCCCATCTCACCGTGGGGAGTTCTTCCCCACTGTGAGCTAACTGGGGGCTGCCGGGGGCCAGAGCACAGCTCCGGTGGTCCCCTGGCCAGGCAGAGTGAGACTGGGGCACTGCCAGCATCCACACCCAGAAACACATCTGCTGAAAAACTTGTTGCCCCAGCCCATGCACAGCATGGTTGAGCACAATCTGACCTTGTTTTGGCAAATCTCTTCACTCAGTGAAAAATATCCTCCCCCAAGTGTATCAGACAAGCCGGACAGAGAATGTGTGCAGGAGGGGAGTGGGGTAACACTGCATCCATGAGCTGCAGAGGACAGGAGCTTCAGGGGCTCCCACACAGCTGCCACTGACACCAACCCCATCTTGGCCTCATCTCTAGTCCTTGCAAGGTCCACAGGCATGGGAACTCCGAAGGAGAGGCCGGCAGACACGGCATGGCAGCATGCCAGAGGTGATGCTCCTGATGGAGTGCAGGAGCCAAGGCAGGAGGAGCACAAGCACAGCAGCTGTGTAGGAATACCTGGGAATGCCAGAAGGATTTAATTTACTTTGCTAATTGGTACTGAGGACTCTGATATGAGCTGAGCCAAGCAGGGAAGTAGGCAGGGAGGGGAGAAGACGCTCTTGCCCTGCAGGAGTGCATCTTGCAGTTCTTCAGCACCTTGTGCTCAGCAGCTCTGCAGGAAGGCGCTGTTCTGCTAACCAACCAAGGGTTTATCTCCCTCCCTACCTGCCAGGGCCACGGGCCAAGGGAGAGCTGGGAGCACAGAGAAGAAGTAGGCTGTGGGGGCAGAGCCATGGCACTCTCTCAGCTCAGTGACAAAGGACACTTTGGAAGCAGCCCAGCACATGGTTCTGAAGCAGCTCCCATGCAGGCAGCAGAAAGTTTCTGCCCTCATCAACCCAGATTTTCTCCCCAAAACCGAGTGTAATGCCCCAAAATCATCCTTCCCTTCTTTGGTGCCCTGTAGCTGCCTATTCTCAGCATCTGCCAGCAGCTCCATCCTCAAAAAGATTGTGGCACTCTGGGTCGAGATTTGTCCTGCCACATCCTGTCCCTAACATTCTCCTCTCTCCCCGTGTCCCCAGGGCAGCTGCCAGTGTTGGAAAACATACCAGTTTAAAAAATATTTTCATATAACTTAACCAGGTTTATTCACCTTTGCCCTGGGGGAAGGGAACTGAAGCTTCTTTCCAGGACTTGTTTCTCTAGGTGAGGTCTGGTGGGTTTAATATACCAAGAGACTGGGAGTGGCCCACAGATGCCCAGAAAGATAAAAGGCCATCAACAGAACATCAAGGGAACATCAGCGGCCACCTAGGAACATCTACCCCAGACTCTGCCTCTGGCAGATTTGGAGATAACTCCTTGGAAAGGACTTAAAAGAAAGTGGAAGAATAAATCTAATCAATGAACATCGGAGGCGAGGAGATTTGNTTGGAAAACATACCAGTTTAAAAAATATTTTCATATAACTTAAGCAGGTTTATTCACCTTTGCCCCGGGGGAAGGGAACTGAAGCTTCTTTCCAGGACTTGTTTCTCTAGGTGAGGTCTGGTGGGTTTAATATACCAAGAGACTGGGAGTGGCCCACAGATGCCCAGAAAGATAAAAGGCCATCAACAGAACATCAAGGGAACATCAGCGGCCACCTAGGAACATCTACCCCAGACTCTGCCTCTGGCAGATTTGGAGATAACTCCTTGGAAAGGACTTAAAAGAAAGTGGAAGAATAAATCTAATCAATGAACATCGGAGGCGAGGAGATTTGGATCCAATGGGAAACTGAATACTGGGGGTAACTCAGCTCTGGAGCAATGAATTTGAAATAGTGCATCTCTATGGGTTTTGACTGTATAAAGTTTGGGGAAAATCTTCTAAAAGCATATGTCATAGAATGATTCTCTCTGCACACCCAGGCTGTGTGTGGATGAGATGATTTCTGTGGTACATCCTGGCCAGAACAACATCTTGGCCAGATAATAAAGTAAGGCATTGACTCTCTAACATAAAAATGTTGTTGGAGGACTTTTGTTTTTCCCACCATTTCCGTGACACCGGGCAGCAGGAGAATATCCAGAGGCAGGAGAATCCCAGTGGCATCCCAGGCTGACTCCAGGCTCTCTCTAGGGTGGTGCCCGCTGTGGCTGTGGAAAGATAACAAATACTGCCTGCACCAACAAGTCTCTGGCAGGAAAAACCCGTGGCTGGAAGGCTCCAGTGCCGGATTAACCTGAGCACTGGGTTTGTTCTTCTCTGGGTGTCTGCAGGGAGCCCTGGAGCACAGCCCATGCGTGGCTCCCAGCCACCAGGCATCCTTCCCACGCTGCATCCCCGTCTCACCAAGCATCACGACTCCAAAATTGCCTCTCCAGTATCTGCCAGCTGTTCCATTTGCAGACCAGCTTCCCAAAACCAGGGGTGGGTAATGGTGGGAGGTTAGTGGGCTGCCTCTCAGTGTCTGCTTCCAAGAGCTCCGAGATGCAGTGTAAGGACAGGCTCCATGCTGGGAAAACTACATTGGCTCCTCCTAGAAATACAAACCCTGTGATAGAGGACTGAAAATCCACAACAGCACTGCAGGTGCAGCCAGTGGGTTGCTGAAGGGGCAGAGGGTAAAGAGGCATCCCATGCAGAGCTCACCCAATGCCCAAGAAATTCCTGCATTTTCCATGGGTGAAGGTGGAA
>VXBQ01010514.1:26667-38969 GCA_013400175.1 Phainopepla nitens | reverse complement strand
CTGGGAATCGGACGTGGAGGGTGTTGAAACCGCTCCCCGGATAACGCGAGACCAGTTTTTAACGGGATCAAACATAAGCGTGCGGTCGTTCGGCGGGCAGTCCGCCTTAGAGGCGTTAGTGCCCTTGCAGGCAGCGGGCGGGCTCCTGAGGTGCCGGGGCACGGGGGAAGCCCTGCTCCATGGCCCTGCTCCGCGCCTCCCGGCAGCGAGCTCGGCACGGTGTCGATTGGGTCATCCTGCGGCACCGCTCTCCCCGCTGAAGGAGCACGGATGTAGGAACCGTAACTGCTGGTTTACGCCAGAAAGGCCATCCTTTAATGCTTTGTTTCTCAGAGCCTTGTTAAACCTGCTGCAGAAGATGGCCGCTGTTCCTGCACAGCGTTTACTGGTCCCTGGTGGGTGCAGACCTGCTGTTCCTTTTAGGATGTAACATGGGGAAGGCTTCAGTTGTTTTTTCCCCAAATGCAGGTGTCACAGTAATTTGGAATAAAACAATTAGGAACCGACCTGGCTTTCCTTTCTGAAGACTTAGCCCATGTCTCCACAGATGTGGACATACTGACTGGTCTTCACCTTCCACCTCATTTGGCTCCCTTCTAGCATTGAATTGGTGGTAGCTCGAGCTGTCTAAGCGCTGTTGAGGTGCTTGGGATCTCATCGATTCAATATGGAGGCTGGATCTGCAGGATGGATTTGGGGAAGCTGCTCTTGATTGATGAGTGTGGGAGATAAAATCACGCAAAGAGCCAGGTGGACAGTGGATTAAAACTAATGTTTGAGAGGAAGCTGTCTAGCCATGCTGGTGTAGGCACCATGGGCTGGTTCCACACCAACCATGTTTGTGACTTTGGTTTTTTGATAAAACAAAAGCTTGGTTGGCTGTGTTTAGTCTTGCTTAGTTTGTACCCGGTGGTGGGGTATGGATGTCCATGCTGAGAACAGTCAGTGGCCTGCCACCTTGGATTTCAGACACTGTGCTCGTGCTTGACAGGTAGGAATTTTCCTGAAAACTCAATGGTTGAAATGCCATAGGAGCCAGAGTTGGAGCTGCTGACCTACCTGCCTCTTCACTACTGAAGATAATGGAGGAAGAAACTAAGACCTAGTTACATGTTGGGGAAAAAATAGTCAGCATTTTGCAAAATGGTCCTAATTAATGAGTTTTCTTTCCAAAGAAGGAATTGCTGGTTTCCTCCTGTAGAACGGATTTTGGAAGCAAAAGAACATGGCTGTATGGCTTTAGACACCAGGTTTGTGAGGTGTGAGTGTGCCTCAGCTGAAACAGCAGTGAGGGATGCAGACTTGAGTCAGCGCTTCAACAGGAACTTGGAGTGATGCTGGCGTGTCTGAAGTAGCAGGGAAGCCTTTCCTAGAAGCTGCAGCATGACAGCGTGGTGCTGTGGGACTGCAAGGGGAATGCAGAGTCAATGCATGAACTGTATTGATGAAGGTTTGGTGTCCCTCGTGTTGCAGCCAGTTTGTGAGAGGTCCCTGATGCAGAGTCTGGGTAGGTGTCCTGGATTCAATGAGCTCCTAGGTCTTTTCCCGACCTCAGTGATGCTGTAATACCAGCAGGTGTGAGCCATGCAGGTACTCCTGCCAGGGCCAGTGATGGGTTCAGGTGCTGGACAACAGGTTCTAGATACTGCTGAAGGGAAATTGTTTCTTAGATGTGACTGTTTAGTGAAACAGTTTGTGTTTTTAAGGCAATATGGCAGAGGTATCAACATAGAATAAACTAAAACTTGCAGTGTTGTGTAGCTTTTGTAACAGGCATGTGACATCAGAGCATGTTCTGATGTTAGTTGTTAAAACCACCCTGACTTTCATGTAAGGAGCTGAATGTGGATAAGCAGTGTAAAACTCTAGAATTGTCCTGGTTCAGTGTTAATTAGTGTAGTGATCACGTCTGACTCATGCTATATCTAAAGATCACATTCTTGTGGAACTTGTAGTTCCAACACATGTTTCTAGTAAACATGTTCCGGTTCCATACTGTCCAGGGTAGTTTGATGTGAAAACAAGGGACTTGGAGCAGCGCTGTGTGAGAGGTGAGCATTGCTTGCTGATGGTAAATAGATAGCTGAACTTGTTCTGGTCAGCGAGAGACAGAAGCAGGCTGCTGTGACCTTGGCCATCGCTGAGGCTGTCTGGTTATTTGCAGATTACAACTTGTTCTCATTGCTGCAGTTCCTTCTTTGCCATGTGTGAAATTTGGTGGCTCAGGGTCAGGCGCTGTTGAGTGATTAAATTATTGTATCTTTTTCACGTGATTTGAATGCACCAGAATGGACAAGTGTGGTGTGGGGCAGAGCTGTCTCGTTCTGTGTGTGCTGGTGCTTTTGTGCAAAGCTGTCACAAGCGTGCCCACTGCTCCCTCTGTGGTGAGAGGAGCTGTCCTTAGGCCTGGATACCAGATGGGCATTCAGTCCCTTTAATACCTGCTGCACTGCCAAGCAGCTGGAAGATTCCTCATGGAGAGAAATTTAGCCAGCAGTGTTAAATTAGTCCCATATCTTCTCATTTTTACTGCAGAGCCAATGAAATAGTACTTTCCTTTTAAACTAGGGCTTTAGATATTATAGCAGTTGATTGGCTTTTAAGGGACCTCCAGGGTGAAGTAGCTGGCTCAGAGCATGTAGCCTGATGCAGCTGACAGCCCTGCACAGTCTGATTCTGGAAGGCATTTTGACTATAAACAACTTGCATCCTTAAAGGCAAATGGCACCTGTGCTTCCCAAAATACTGTCTGAGAGGTGGGGAGATGGAACAGGACAGCTGCTTGCAGGTAAAAATGAAATGGTGGAGTGCAGCTCAAGGTAATTTTCTGCTCCAAATGAGGGTGCTTGTGATGTGGGCAGGTGTATGAGCTGCCAGATTGTCTGCAGTAGAGATTAGATTAAGCCTTCATCTTTAACAGCAGGTAAAGCAGTAGATGGTGAAGACCTAAGCACTGTAACAGAAGTGAGGTAGGTTATATTCCTACAGCTTGAGAATGAGGGAAGGCATCTCAGCAAGGACATTATTTCCTCTGTCTATGCCAGTCTTGGGCACATCTGAAAATGAGATGGATCATCAGTATAAACCATTGGCTCTGCAGAATGTGGCTTAAGCAGTTCTGCTGCAGTTTGTACTTTGGCTTCCTGATGGATCCCTGTGTCACCCTGGAGTCACTGCACAGCCTGCAGGTGCTCTCCCTCTGCTGAGAGCACTGGGAGCAGCACTGGGCATGGATATGGGTGACAGCTGCCTCAGCATCTCCTGCTCAGCTTCGTGTTTTCCTTCCTAGAGCTGGCCTCTTCCATCTCCAGAGCCTGACTGGTTGCACACAGATGTTGCAAGGTGAACAACATCCCAGCCTGCCCAGGCTGTTGGGTACTCCTGGAAGCAGTGGTTTACAGCAGTGTGTGCTTCTCCAGTGAAGCATAGCTGGCTGCACTCGCTTCCTTCAGACTGTGGCTCCTGTGAGCACAGGCTTTGGGGCAGGCTCCTCTGGCCCCAGGAGTGTCTGCTGGGTGCAGGCAGGGGGCCTGGGCTGTTCCATGCCACAGCAGTTGGGCAGCAGAGCTGTGGGGCTGCCGAGTGCCCCGAGCTGCCCGGAGACCTGCTGGCTGGGAAGGGGTTAAGCAGTGTACCACTGCTCTGCCAGTCAGTACCTGGAATACATCGTGGAGGTGCTGGGAGGGAGCCTCTGTGATGATAAAGATATCTGATAGGTGGCTGGGAGGACTTTGCTGCTTGCAGAAGGACAAGCCTGTGCTCCATGGTAGAGGGGCTTTACCATGCTTACAAAATCAACGAGCTCTGTGTGCTGTGTCAGACATTCCAGAGTGCCAGCTGAAGCAGCTCTTGGACAGTTGACTGGCAGATCCTTTATTTTCCTTGGACTGCTGTGTTTACAGCAATGTCTCAAGGAGCTGGTGGCTTTTAAAGTTCTCAGATGTACTGACCCAAGAGTAAAAGGCCTGCCAGTCTTGGAGAATTTCTGATAATGCTGACATTAAAGGCTGACAGTGCCATACCTAGTGGAAATAGCCACACCCTTTCATTACATCTTAGAAGAACCAAAAGCTCTCCTTAACCTTGAAACCGGTGACTCACTAAAGGGTTCAGAGTCTACAGCTTCCTGTAGGGCAGCTCTGCTGTTTACTCCTTGGGTTTTCATTGGGAAACAGGCTTCAGCCAGTGTGATGGGAATTTGCATAGGCTCCAGTACAGTTCCCCTAATGCAGCTTGTCTGTTCTGTGCACACGTACCTGGGCAGAGCAGCAGGGTTTTCCAAGAGTATCCATTACTGTAACCTGAGGTGGAGCTGTTAAATGTGGTGGGGTGAGAGGGGGCAGGGCCAGCCTGTGGGAAGCAGCCTGTTTCTTTGGAAGTGCCCAGCTTTCTGGCCTGGTAAAGCAAGGACTCTACTTGACCTGGATGTCACCTCTAATGTTTCTCCAGCCTTTTAAGAACAACCTGCTTAGGGATGAATAGATGTTGGTAACTTGGTGCCTGTCTGCTCCCAGGGAAGCCTTCCTACTGCAGGGGGCAGCCCATTTGATAACGATTAGTTTTAAAAGGCTCCAGATGTGAGTGCTCGTCCCAAATGGTCTTTCATGCTTGCTGTGATGGTAACCAGTGATATCATAATTGGAAATCTGACTTTTATTACTAGCTCACTTCTAATGCAGGGGAATTCTACACGTTAGTGCTATGGAGATCTCTCACATGCAGTGTGGAAATCTGCTTCACCATGGTGGGACACAGGAGGAATCCCTGGCTCTGAATGGACCAAATGCTGCTGCAGTGTATGTGGCTGGTTCCGAGTCTGTTCCTGGGCTGAGCCTGTCTCAGTGTATCAACTGGTGAAACTGGATCTGTGCTACTGGATCTCCTGACTTGGAAGGCTCCTCACAGCCTCTTTCTCTACGAAGGGGGTGACTTGCATCTGACTTAACTGCAATGTTACTCTTCTTGCTGTGTGATCTGACTGAGCACAGTCAGCTGCTGGAGCTGGAAGAGCTTGATTCTTCTGCTGGGGCTGCCCTTGATCTGAAGAACAGGATGCTGGCAGAGCTCTGTAGAAAGCTGTGGCAGTGGCAAGACTATGGCCAGTCTTCAGTCTTTGACACTACAGCCTATCTGGCAAGTGATTGTCTAGTCTGTACTTGATCCTGGAGCTGCACAGCCTCATTCCCTCTGCTGTCCCTTCTAAAGGGACAGATATGGTCAGATGCTAGGCAGCATATCCTCAGCCTTGAGGGGGAGGGCATTTTGCCCCCAGGAGCAGTACATAAATCAACTCTGGGCTGTGAGCTCAAGGGATAAATCAGGTATTTCACAAGGAAGTTAACTTTTGCAACAGGCTTACTGGGAGTAGGTAGTCTTGAGTGATGTGCATTGCAACTTCTCTGTATTGAACACCATTGAACTTCCAAATGGCACAATTCCTGGTTAGAGACCAGCACGGATTCCTTCTCTGATGAACTAGATAGCACCTGCCAGGTAAATGTTTTGAAGTCTACCTCTTTAAAGGTAGTGTTTGGAGCTTGCTTGGTCTGTGTGTTAGAGGTGAGGGAGCTGGATGAGCTGACACAAAATCCCAGAGTCTTGGTGTGTAGCAGAGGCACAGCTCTTGCCCAATTTCCAATGTGTGTGCTACAGAGATCTCCTCAAACCCTGTTCACTGAGATTTTGGAAAACATGTCCTTCCACTCAATCAGGGATATTTAAATGTAGCATATGAAGTATATGTACTTCAGTTGTTCAGAGCTGCTACAAGGTAGAGGTGAAGGTGTGCAGGAACATTGTCCAGGGTGTCTGTAGCCCAAAAGTGAGCAGCTGTGCCACTAGAGGCTGGGTCATGGTGGGAAGCAGCTATGGTCTTTGCCACCTTGCCTGTAATACTGGGATAATGTCAAAGAGGCAAGGACAACTTGCCAGGCTAGTGAAGCTGCCTTGTAAGGTGCTGGAGGTGTCTCTTGGTTGGGGTGGTGGTAAAGGCTTCCTTGGAGCAGATGTGCCAAGCTCTAAAGCTCTGTGTGGCCCCAGTGGGAGTTCAGTAGAGCTTCAGTGACATCCAAGACTGTCATGTGAAAACTGGTAAACATAAATTTTCTTTCAAACTGTGTCTAAAACAAGTTCAAGGCATAAGATCTGGCCTCTTCTGGGCTTTCAACTGGGAACTGACAAACTTGTGCTGCACTGCCCTTCCACAAAAGCTTGAGCAAGCTGACTTTCTGTAAGTGGAGTTATGAAATCACCTTCTCTAATCCATCACCGCATTTATTGCGACACCCTTGAGTAGCTTCATGCTTGGAGGAAGTGATGACTGATATAACTTTTAAATAGTGAACTTTCCTGATGAGCCTGTGCATTTTTCAAGAAGTTTGTAAAAGACTGAAGACAGGAGAAGTGGTTTTCTGCTAAACTCTATACCCAGGGTAGATAGTGGAACCAGGATTCAGGCTTAGTTCCAGCCCTTAGAAGATACTTCATCGAACAAAAATGGTTCCTAGTTCAAGTCAGTGACTTCTTTCTAGATGTCCTAAAGAAAGCCATCACTGAAATGGCTGATTAAGTCCATGTGCTAATTCCCAGGTTCATCTTACATTTGCAGAGGGAACCTGCTCCAGCTCAAGCTTCCTAAGTTGGGTTCTAGTTCTTTGCATCACTTGGTGCCAGTCAAGGTTCAAGAGCTTTGCTAGTGCAGAACAAATTGGTCATTAAGAGACTTTCCCTTCAGGTTTTTGTAACTAAAACTGAAGTTCCTTCTGAGAATGAGCCTTGTATTAGTGCAGCAGTGCTGCTTGTATAAATGGAGTTTGAGTGCCAAGCCAGGAGGATGACTCTTAAGTCTCAGAGCAGTACAAAGAGTTGAAATGCTCATGGTTTAAATATACTCCAGCAGCCTTTTATAACAGATGTAAGAACATTCTCTTGCCAAATAGGGCTGACCTCTGAAGGCAGTCTTGATGGTGTCAGAAAAGGAGACTGCCTTCCCTTCCATATGCCTGTCTCTGCTGCTTCAGGGACATATTCCTGGCTGGCAGTTGACATGCATGTCATCTCTGGGTGATGGTGAATGGAGTAGGAAGCTTTGGAGTTCCCAGAATACTCCCCAGTAAGACTGGAAGGCAAGGTGTCTTGTCAAGTACTGCACAATCAAAGAATGAGGTATTTGAGGAAGCTTCTCTGAGACTAATACAAAGTTTTCAAGGTAGAAGCTACTTTGGGGTAGTGCTTTATACTCTTCCAGCAGGTCTCAAGTACAGGTGATAAGCCCATCATCCTGTGCAGCTTTCTGCATGCTCAAGTGTTGGCAGAGATGATGAGTAAACCTTAGGTGTAAGGTGGCTGTGGTCCTCTACAGCCTACAAGCCAAACTTTTCTTTGTGCTTCCAGTGGCTGGATTGACAAGTGTTTGCACCTGAATCCTTCACAGGTGAGGTCAGCTCTCCATGTGCCAGAACCTTTCTTCAGATGATGATGTAGAGCAGTAATGTTTGTGTTCCTTTCTGTCTCAGTGTGTCTGATGAAGCTGCAGTGGCACGTTTCACTCTAGGGCCAAAGCACAGGCAAATGGGTTTTGTGGGAGAACAGGCCCCACAAAGGAGATCTGTGCATCTGGACTCAGTTCAGGTGGCCCAGCTCTCAGCTGTGTTCTGCTGGGCTAGATAGATGTGCCTCGCTGAGCCTCGCAGTGTGGACTCTGGGAGGGCACAAACACCAGAGTTCCCCTTGGAATTTTGGGTTTGGTTTATAAGCAGGGGCATGGATGGCTGCTGGGGATGTGCCCTGCTGTGAAGATGTTCTGCTGTCAGTAGTGTTTGAACAGAACTCTTACTCATCTTTCCAGTAGGACTCTGGGTAGGTCACTTCCTCATCCCCTAGGGGAGTATTCCTGCCTGTCACGTGGCCATGTTAGTTTTGCACAATCCTTCCTTGTGCTGACTTAGCTGTTCTAACTGCAGCCTAGTGAAAGAAATGGTACTGGGAGATGTGTCTAATGCTCTTTTTTTCTCTTCCAGCCTTGGGAGCTGCATATGGAACAGCAAAGAGTGGCACAGGTATTGCAGCCATGTCTGTGATGAGGCCCGAGCTGATCATGAAGTCCATCATCCCTGTGGTCATGGCGGGTATTATAGCAATTTACGGCCTTGTCGTGGCAGTGCTCATTGCCAATGCCCTCTCGGCTGAGATCACGCTATTCAAGTAAGTTGCTGCATCTAGCAGTTCTGTTTCAGAGTGCCCTGTCACTGGTGGATGCTCTGCGTGTGGGTGGTTTTGGCTCAAGGCCCCTGAAGGGCTGGCAGTGCTAAATGCTGCTGGGCCAGGCTCGGGAGCACGGGCTGGGTTCCAGCTGTCCTGCTGGATGCCTCAGCCCCGGTGGAGCTGCCTGCTCAGTTGGCTGTACTGGCTGTCACAGATCGAGCAGGCATCCCACTGCTCACCTTGTGGGGCTGTGGCTTGGCAGAAGCCGTGCACAGGCAGCACTGGGATAGGAGGCAAAGCTTGTGTCATGATGCCAGGCTCTGGCCCTGCATGCACAGGTGTTTCCAATACTGTCTAAATAGTTCTGCTGTTGCCTGGAGGTGCAAGTGAATAATTAATATTGCTTTTGCTTTATGTGCTGGTAAATCAATCCTTGAGCTATACATTGGGCCTCTATAGCAGCTACAGTCTGAAACTTAATCTGGTCTTGGCTTCTGAGAACAGCTGGAACTGGTGTGATTGAGCCCTCTGGGAATTAAACAGTGCTGCTGAAGTGTGACAGGTATCCGTGTTGCTGTACAGGCTGTACCTATGAGCAGTGTGCTAGGCCTAACAAGACAGGGTCTAAAACAGCAGATACAAATGGTCCTTTGCAATTACCAGGTGGACAGACACTGATAGGGACTGCTCTCCTTGGAAAACCAGACCATTCCTGCCCAGCTTCAGCAGTGCAAGACACCTGAATGTGCTGTGGCTGTGTATCAGGTTGCTAAAGGTTGGAGATGAGGAGCTGCTAACAGGCTGCACAGCCCCGTGTGCCAGGCATTGCTGCAAGTGCTGCTAAGTGCTGCTCTGACAGCACGCCGAGCCTGCTGCTGGCCTGATGAACTCAGTTTGGTGTGTGAGCCACACGTGAACATCAGGTGAAGGTCCTTCACTGCTGCCTGTTTCTTGAAGTATCAGAGCTGGGAGTGTCAGTAGGCATCAGCTTTGAGACACATTGGGCTTGTTGAAAGAATGAGGGGCTTAAGGCTGGGTGTCCTGTTCCTTGCCACTGAAACTCTTCCATCTCTGTCCCACAGGAGCTTCCTTCAGCTGGGTGCTGGCTTGAGCGTGGGTCTCAGCGGTCTGGCTGCTGGCTTTGCCATCGGCATCGTGGGCGACGCGGGTGTGCGGGGCACGGCACAGCAGCCCCGGTTATTTGTGGGGATGATCCTCATTTTGATCTTCGCTGAAGTCTTGGGTCTCTATGGCCTCATTGTTGCCCTTATCCTCTCCACGAAGTAAATGTTGCGGTATGATGTAAAGAGATGTAACAAATCTACATTTAACAAAAAAAAAGCTCCAGAATGAAAATGGTTTCTCCAATGTGTACAGTTGTCCCAATTTGGTAGTTGATCTC
Organism: Phainopepla nitens; assembly: GCA_013400175.1. NCBI lineage: Eukaryota > Metazoa > Chordata > Aves > Passeriformes > Bombycillidae > Phainopepla > Phainopepla nitens. The sequence continues at coordinate 29,365 of VXBQ01010514.1, read as the reverse complement.
TTGTAAATGCGCAATACATGTTAGTGATTCGTCTGTCCTGTGTGTACTTCAATATTAACTTGGATGGGCTGCTCCAAGCCTGCTGCATGGCTTGGGGTGGCCTGTGTGCAATTTTCCACCCATTGCTGTTAGTATTTTATGTATAAATATGAACTAGAAATGTAATTTTTTCTCTTCACTGGATGTTTATTTATAAAAGACTTGACATGTTCATACATCTATGGAGCAAGGATTTTCAATTTCCCATGCTATATATATTAATCTTATATATAGGTAGATTTACACTGTGGGGTCAATTGTAAGTGCAGAGAATTCCTTGGATGTAATTTTGATTCTAAAGATTGCTGTAGTGTCCTGGTATTGGAGTATGAGAATTGTGTGTTTTATTACAGCAATTGTCCGAAACACTCCTGTGTTTCAATAGTAACTGCGTATGCTCCGGCATCAGTCGTGCACCCAGTGTTGGGTTACAAACTTCTACCATGTTTCCAAATAAAACTTCCTCACTACATTGCTGCAATGAGTCCCTGGCTCTGATTTCCAACTCTTGCTGTTCCTTTGGGAAGAGGGTGGTGAGGTCCCTTGAGGGAGGCAGGTTCCTGAAGTGACTGGGCAGCATGCCAGAGTGATGCTGACAGCTCTGCCACAACTTTCCCTTTCTCCTGGGCTGTGATGGTGTGGTTCCCAGCTGCTGCCATCAGCCATACTCATGGTGAGCAGGGATGCAGGGCTGTGCTCACCCTGATCACATCTGGCTCGGTGTGGTGCTCTGTAACCAGGGGAGCTGCAGCCTGCACCAAGGGCCGGGTAGAAAGGGTGCAGGCTGCAGCCTGTGACCAGGAGAGGAGCTGCCATGTCAGGAAACAAGCAGCCTGTCCTTGTGCTCTCCCTGCAGGAGCTGAGCTGCTTGGAAGCTGTACTGTGAACAGTAATCACCTCTGAAGTACCTCAACAATAGCCTCATCAACAAAATGGCTTCAGTCAAGAACTTTTTATCTTGTAAATCACAGGAGCATTTGAGTTGGGAGATTCTGCTGCTGCTGCAGCTACTGAGTGGTGAAGCAGCCTCCTCTGGCCTGAGAGTTTGAGTACTACCAAGCTTCTATGGGCAATATGTGTTAGACTCTTTCAGTGGTAAAGCTTGGTCCCAGTTAGCACAGGGAAGTCTGTAGCTTGGAGAGCAGAGCCAAATGTTCAAGCCAGAATGTTACTACTCAGACACCTGGTGCTAGCAGTGCCTTTGGCATCAAACCAAGCTGATGCATGTGGAGGGATGTGTCACCTGACTGGGAATAAAAATGCATATGTGTGTTGTGCTAAGGTACCTGTCCAGTGAGTGGTGCAAGTACCATGCAGAGCTGGGGCCAGAACATAAGGCATTTACTGAAGCTGTTTGGAGCTTCTAACCTGGCAAGAGTGTTTCCTAGGCCAGGCCTGGTGCCACAGTGTGCACCTTCTGGATGTTCAGGAGACTGTAGCTATGAGCTAGTCATCCTGGGTCAACAATAATTATTAACAAGGAATGGGCTTATTTTTTTTGTTGTTTGTGAAAACTCTCTGCAGTCCTCTCTCAGCTGGCTGGGCTGGTTTTGCTTGGGAAGGGCTTTGCCTCGTGGCAGTGTGAGCAGAGTTGGTGGTGGGGCTGTACAGAAGGGTAAGCTGACTGAAGGAAAATTCTGCACGCCTGCTGAAGCAGTGCCTGGCAGAAGGAGAAATTCCCGATCTGAATGGTTTTGATCATTCTTTTCATCAGCAAAAGTAGTAGACTAAACCCTTGAATTAGGCTTTCCCCAGGGCTCATAAAGGTTTATGGAATCTGTAGGTTAATTGTGTCTCACACTGACTGCAGAGGGGCCTTCTTTGTGCAGTGTGACTGCTTGCAGCTGGGGGGTGAATCCCAAACCCAGGCTCTGGAGAGGATGCTGCATCCAGCTTGCAGTTCTGGTGAGAGGAATTGAGTTTGACAAGTCAAATTGTGTGGGAGGGGGCTGCAAATATCCTTAATATCTGGTTTTACCTTCTGTAAGGGGACTCTACTGCCATATTTTGCCCATTGACAAGCAAGTGAGCAAAACTGCATTTAAGAGAGCAGCTAAATCTCATCTCCAAGGGCAGTACAGTAAGTGCTTGAAGGGTCCCCCCCTTCAATCACCCCTAAGGTCCCTTGTAGGTTGGTGACATGGGCAGGGACAGTTAAAAGGTACTTGCAGAGCCAGTGCAGGGAAAATCCCTTCAATGGCATTTTGCTTCATGCCATAGAACATGAAGCCTTTGTCATTAACATAGAAACCCATGCAAGAAGAACAGAGCTGGGGTGAGCATGGACTGGGGGAGGATCTCTTTGTGCAAGTATGCCCAGAGTCAAATTACCAGTGTGCACACGCTGCCTCAGCCATGACAGTGATGCTCTAAATCTCTCTGTGATGACTCCTGGCTGAAAACTCACATTTCAAGTCTTTCACTGGTACTATTGCATCAGCACATTTCTCCAGTGATTTAGGGCATTAAGAATATGAGGGACCTTTGGGATTTTGAAATTCCTTTCCTGCCAAGAGCATGGCAGCTCCGAGGGCAGTCCCAGCTGGCAGGGATTGACTCGGTGGTCAGTTTGGAAGAGGGGAAGGGGGTGGCTGTGCCGGCACAGCCACGGTGCTCTGGTGCTCCTTGCGCGGCTGGGAGTGCTGCAGTGAGTCAGAGG
>VXBQ01010514.1:467-22735 GCA_013400175.1 Phainopepla nitens | reverse complement strand
GCTCAGAGTGCCGGGCAGGGGCGGGAGCTCCCCCTCCGCCTTCCCCCGGGGCGGTGCTCCGGTGCCTCCGCCCCTCACCGGCTGCCCAGCCCCGCGGCAGCCGCTCGCAGCGGAGCTGCGGCCTGGCCTTGCTTCGCCACGCCCGCTCCCCGCCCCCTGCGCCGGCTCCCGGGGGGTTCGCGGTTCCTGCCGGCTCCCGCTGCCCCGTGATGCCGTCCAACAAATCCGTGTCGGACGCGCCCATCGTGCAGTTCACCAACTGCCGCATCCTGAGGGACCACCGGCTGCAGAGGTGAGGCGGGGGTACGGGCGGTACCGGAGTGCTGCGGGTACCGGGGCTGCTGCGTGACCGTGATTTCCGGCGGTACCGGGGCTCTCCGGGGATAGCGCGGTGTCCGTGGGCACCGAGGCTGCGGGGCTACCAGGCTGCGGAGGCTCCCGGACGCGCTGCCCACCTGGCCTGACCCCTGCAATGCCGAGGGACGGTCCTAGCTCCCCCTGAGCACCAGCTGCTGGCCCTCGCCCTGCCACGCTCCCACCAGCTGCCAGGTTTCGGGGGAGATGGGCCGGGTGTGCTGTACGGTCCCGTTTTGTCTCCTACCAGCCCCCTGGCACTTTGATCATCATCATCATGGCACCACCTTTGAGGGGCAGCCCATGAAAATTCCATTCCCGTGAGTTCTGTAGAGCCAGAGCCTGGCAGAGAGGGCTGCTCGCTGTGTCCCAGCTAGAAAAGCAGCTGTGCTCTGGCAGGCATCACATAGCCCGTGGCAGGAAATGCCGGTGGGATCCCTGTGCCCAGGATCGCTGTCACTGGGGCACGGCCACCTGCTCCACGTGCTGCAGATGGCACCAGAGCTTGGTGTGTGTCCCTCCAGGGAGGACCTGTGGGTGCGAGAGGGGAAGATCCTCAACCCAGAGAAACTCTTCTTTGATGAGAAGGGCTCTGCTGATGTCCAGCTGGACTGCAAGGACAGCATCATCGCCCCCGGTTTCATCGATGTCCAGATCAATGGTACAGTGAAGCTACATGCACTCATGGACTGGGGGTGTCCCGGGTTTGTCCATCCCTAACCCCAGCCCCACTGCGTGTGTCCTGCCCATGATCACATTTCAGCTGCTCAGGGGAGGTGTGAGTCACACAACCAATGACAAAGACCAATTTTGCCTGTGGTTGCTGCTGTCGTGTAAGTGATCCTCTTTGGCCAGGTGAGGGTTTCCTTTGAACTAATTTTTATCTATATTTTGTCCTGCCCCTGCAGGATGCCTGCCCTACCCTTTGCAGGATGCAGGAGGAGAGGGCAAGACTTCCCAAGGGAACAGTAACAATTAACTGCAATAGCTCTCTTCAGAAGGAAAGAGGGGCTTGTTCTATGGTAGCTAAAGTTGGAAGTCAGATCCCTTTTTAGCTGGGAATCATCACATTTTCAAAATAAAAAGGTTGTGCTTCCAAAGCACTGGGGTGCTGTGGGGAAGAGCACTTCAAGGGGGCAGCGATGGTGAGATTTGTACTTGTGGAACCTTGAATTGTGGGACAGAAGGGCCGGTGGAGCCCTCTGTGTCAGCCCTACAAATGGAACATCTCCCTCCAGTCACACAAAGTCTTTCTTGGGTGTTTCTGGGTGGAACACACCCACTAGGGAAGCTGCAGTTTCACCCATGTTTTTTTTGTGGTGTAGGAGGCTTCGGGGTGGACTTCTCTCTGGCTACAGATGACTTCAAGTCAGGTATTGACCTGGTCAGTCAGAAAATCCTCTCTCATGGAGTGACCTCTTTCTGTCCCACCCTGGTGACCTCTCCTCCATCGGTGTACCACCAGGTAAGGGGCCTCCTCCCCTCCCATCTGCAGGGTGATAAGGGGCTGAGGTTGGTATTAGATGGGTGGGCCAAGACTGGGATAGCTGCCAGGGCAGAAAAGCCCTGGGCATGAGGAGCTGGAGCCTACCCTGGGTTTCCTGCCCTCAGCCTTTAGAATGCTGAGACAGCCAGGTCTCCCAAGTGAGCTCTGCACACCAAGGCTTGGAGACAGCTTTTCCTCTGGGGGCTGTGATGGTCCCAAGTGGTCCAGCCACAAATCTCCCTGCGGACCTAACATCTGGGGCTGATTTGGCAGGCTGGGGGCTATGTCTGGGCTGCCACGTCTGAGAAACCCCTTTCTCTAGGTTCTCCCTCAGATCAGTGTAAGAAATGGTGGAGCTCATGGAGCAGGAATTCTGGGTAAGTGGATTTGTCCCTCTGTGGTGATACTCTAGGTGGGCAATTATCTTGTTCATGGTTGAGGTGAAAGAAGCTACAGAGCACAAATAGGGGCTGGAACTCTTGGTAGGAGGGATGCACAGGTGGGCACAGAACCACCTTGTCCCTCAGGCTGTGCCTGGCCTTTTCTGTGTTCTTTGGCATCATGCACACGCTGCTCCAGCCCCTTTGGGGCCCCTGGAGCAATGGCAGTGGGGTGGCTTGGCTTGGCCAGTGGCAAGCAGTACATCCTCCCTGTGCTGCGCTCACAGTTGCCTGAGCCATGTGTTTTGCTGCAGAAAAATGGCAAGAATGTAACTGGAGCAGAGTAGACATAGCAGGTTTCTTGGTCCTTGGCAGGGGCAGAAGGGTCATGGTTCTTTGTTCCTGTTTGGACAGGAGCCCACCTGGAAGGGCCATTCATCAGCAAGGAGAAGAAGGGTGCCCACCCAGAGCACTGCCTCCGCACCTTTGAAGCAGGTGCCTTTCAGGACCTGCTTGCCACCTACGGCACCCTGGACTGTGTCCAGATAGTGACCCTGGCCCCTGAGATGAGGAGGAGCAGTGAGGTGATCCGGGAGCTCACCAAGCGGGGCATCTGTGTCTCCCTGGGTAAGGGCTGGGGCACCCAGGGCTCAGGGGGGCTCTGGCTGCCCCTCCCTTGGGGCTGTGGCATCTCTAACAGTGTCTCAGTGCAGCTGGACAGGGTGGGATTCTCTTTTGCCTGACCTGCATGGAGATGACAGACCTGTCACAAATGGGGACCTTGCTTGATGCCGTCAGTCTGTCATGGCAAGGGCCAAAGTTTGTATCGACTGAGGAGCCCCCTGCAGTAAACACAAAGTGCTGTTCTAACACAGGGAAGAACAGCAGTCTTAGTGGGAGGTTTGATGATGTGGAAGGGTTCAAACTCTGAAGTTCCATTGCTTTAGGCCTATGTGACAGGTGAAATCGTTTTCCAAAGGTTACTGTTGGTCTGATAACTCTGTTTTTCAACCGGAAGGGCTGTAGGAACCTCTCCTTCCCACATCTGGCTGGCCTCTGACTTAAAACTGCTTGCATTTTTCTTTTCCTTTGCTTCACAAGCTTTCTTCTTTGTCTCAGATCATTGAAGAAGTCTTTTTTTTAAAGGGGGGGGAAGTTATTCAGAGTGAAATTAAACCTCAAGTGAGAAGGGTATTCATAGAGCAGACTATCTCTTATCCCACAGCCACATAAAGAACTCCAGAAAGATAAGGTTAGCCCCCAGAGCTGCTGCCCTGTTGGGGAAACAGAAGTTTCTTTCTGGATAGTTTAATTTCCGTATGCTTTTCTGGCAAAGTCCCCACTGTTGTGAGGATATCCTCTGATACCTCTCTACAAAGCATTTAAGTATCTGAGGCCAGCAGAAGGGCGTGTCATTGGACCTCAAACCCAGCCTGAAGACAACATGCTGTCAACAAAGGCAGCATTTGTGATAGCTGTGATGTAAACGCTGAAGGAGTTCAGGTGAAACACCCACCCCCAGTGCCCCCCCAGGCCATGGCCAGACACATCTGTGTTGAGGCTGTACCTCAGACCTCAGGCCGGGGTGGGCATTAGAGCCTAGTGCAGTGATGGAGTGTCCTTGCTTCTGTAGGGAAGTCAGTGGAGAGATGGGCAGAGGAATCAGGCGTTGGTCTGTGTTCCCAGGTCACTCAGTGGCTAATCTGTCCCAGGCTGAGGAGGCTGTGCAGCACGGAGCGACCTTCATCACACATCTCTTCAATGCCATGCTGCCGGTGAGTCCCCAGAAGCACCCGCCCTGCTCCAGGGCTGCTTTTGGCTTTCTCTCCCACTCCCCATGGGTCTGTGTTCTCCCCAGTTGATTTTGTACCATGCTTTGCAATGAGATTTTGGCACTGAGCCTCTGGCTTCACACTCCTACTGCTGGATCTGAAAGAGATTCAAGGCTGTAGCAGGAGTTCATCACCGAGAAGGACTAGGAAGTGTTGGTGGGTGAGAGCTGGACATGCCTTGCTGTGGGCACCCAGACCCCTTCCTGTGTCTGGGCAGCAGGGGAGGGAGGATTTTGTCCCACTCAGGTGAGACTCCACCTGCAGAGCTGCCTCCAGCCCTGGGGCCAACATCAGAAGGACTTGGAGCTGCCCAAGTATAGAGGAGCAGGTATAGAGGAGGCCACAGAGATGCTCCAAGAGCTGGAGCCCCTCTGCTCTGGAGCCAGGCTGGGAGAGCTGGGGGTGTTCATCTGGAGAAGAGAAGGCTCCAGGGAGAGCTCAGAGCCCCTTCCAGGGCCTAAAGGGGCTCCAGGAGAGCTGGAGAGGGACTGGGGACAAGGGCCTGAAGTGGCAGGACAAGGAAGAATGTCTTCCCACTGCCAAAGGGCAGGGTTAGACGAGATATTGAGAAGAAATTCTTGGCTCTGAGGGTACTGAGACCTGGCACAGGTTGCCCAGAAGAGCTGTGGCTGTCCCATCCCTGGAAGCATTCAAGGTCAGGTTGGATGGGGCTTGGAGCACCCTGGCATAGTGGAAGGTGTCACTGCCCATGGCAGGGGTTGGAACAAGATAAGATAAGCTTTATGGTCCCTTCCAGCTCAAACCATCCTGTGATTCCGTGATTCGAGGCAATGCCCAGGTTTGCCTGGTAAAGCTGCCAGGCACTGTGTGACAGAGATGGCAGCTGCATCCCCTGAAGGGAAGTCTCAGCCAGTGTGTCCTGGTGATCCTCCACAGCTTGTCCCCTCTCTCCCCTCGAGCAGTTCCACCACCGTGACCCTGGCATTGTGGGACTGCTAACAAGTGACAAGATTCCTGCTGGGCGGAGGGTCTTCTATGGCATGATTTCTGATGGCATCCACACCAACCCCGCTGCCCTGCGCATTGCCCACCGAGCCCACCCCAAAGGTGAGCCATGGCAGTCCCCAGTGTCACCAGCCACTCCGAGCACTGCAGCGTCTCCCAGAAGACATTTGTGCTGCCCTTGCTGTCTGGAAGGTCACTGCTGTATGTGCTGATCCCTCAGCCTTGCTTTGGTGGGATGTGGCTGGAGACACATGGTCCCTCTCTGCTTGGAGCTGCAGCAGAATCAGCTGCAGTGTTGTCAGGGCCCCTTTCCTTGTGTTGCCAGGGCTGGTGCTGGTGACAGATGCAATTGCTGGCATGGGGCTGGCACCGGGCCGGCACACGCTGGGTCAGCAGGTGGTGGAGATCGATGGGCTGAACACCTACATTGCAGGTGAGTGCTGTCCCTCTTGCTGGAGAGCTGGGGACAATGCTGCCACTGGCACCATTCCTGAGGAGCTGGGCACACCTTGCTGTCCCAGTTGGTGTGTGGCAGTGTTTTGCCACTCTCTTGGGTTTTGATGCCTGGTGGATCTGCAGTGACTTGACCTTGGGGATAATGAAACTCCTGGTAAAGAGGGGAAGTGTGCCACCTTTGTGGAGGAATCTGTCCAGTTGTAGCTGTCTGCAGCATCTTTGGAAGCCTCACTGCCCAGTGTCAAGGGTACCAGAGGTTCAGGGTGTCAGGACAGAGAAATCAGAGATATTTATTGTCCGTTTTCTTTATTGTAACACTACCACTTCTTGCTAGCTAAATTCCCTAAGTTTCGAATTCCCAAGTAGATGAAGACTGGGAAGGTATTCCAGAGAAGGAGCATTCCCTTCTCCATTCCCTTCCTCTGGCAGCAGATGCCTGCATTGTGAGCTGGTCTCACCCAGCCCAAGCTGGTCTGATAGTGGAGCTGGGGGTAACACCCACGTACCTCTTCCTGTGGTCCAGCAGGAAGTGGCTGCAGGCCCTTCAGCTTGCTCCTTCTGCCACCCAGGACTTCTGCACTTCTGGTCCCATTATGCTTCTGTAAGCTGTGGGTGCTGCTCAGTGCCATCCTGTTTGTCTCCCAGGCACAAAGACCCTCAGTGGCAGCGTGGCAACCATGGACACCTGCGTGCGACACTTCCAAGAAGCCACAGGTAAGAGCCTTGTCCACAAGCTGCTGCTCCCTGTGTTGACACGGGAGGAGGTCTTGCTTTTGCCAGATGTGTCCCTTCCACCAGGAACGTTCCCTCTCACCTGAGACACAGCAAGGGCTGGGATCAGTGCCCTCAGATGAGCCCCTTTTTGAGGAGAAGTTTCATTTTAACCCATAGAACTAATGAGAGGTGAACTGTCTTGCTTCTTCATCACAAAAGTGAATGGTTTTCCCTTCTCCATACTCTAGGTATTCAGTTTTCCTATGCCTGCTCTTTCCTGTAGGGATGTATCCCTTCCCAGCTCCAGCTGGCATTGCTGAGGGTGTTCCAGCTTGGGTCTGTCAACTCCCTGGTTGACAATTGCCTTGTCCAGGGGATTTGGGCTGCTCTGGCAGAGGGCCTGGCTGCCCTAACTTCTCAATTCTCTGTCCAAGGGTGCTCGGTAGAGACCGCACTGGAGGCGGCATCTCTGCATCCCGCTCAGCTCCTGGGGATTGAACGTAGAAAGGGGACACTGAATTATGACTCTGATGCAGGTACTGGTGTGGGCACAGCATGTACTTGTGTGGGCATGTACTGGTATGGAGACAAGGGTGTCAGGGCTCACAAGTGCTGGAGCAAAGCAGGGGCTGCTGTAAGCACATGCTCATTCCCCGTTTCGGTTGGAGCTGGAGGGAGACTTGCTCCACCTGGGATGTGCTCTGGGCTTTTGCTCCAGTGGTTTTTCCCTTGGATGTTGGTGGTGTTTGGGAAACCCTTTGACGTGCCCCCTACATCTCAGCTGAGCAGAAAGCAGAGCTGCCATTGCCAGGATTGCACTGCAGTGCCATCCTGGGGTGGGGAGAAGTCCTTCCCCACTGAGCTCAGCTCTCCCCAGCCAGCTCCAGCAGCTCCATTCTGACAGCTGCTTTCTTTCTCTCTTGTCCAACACAGATTTCCTAATGCTGAATGACAGCCTGTATGTGCAAGCCACGTACATCGCCGGCGAGGAAGTCTGGCGACAGGATGTGTCGGGCATGTGACACTGGGCTGTCCCAGAGCCCTCCAAGGCTCCCTGGCACTGTGGTTAGCAGCTCTGGCAACCACCCCACTTCTCTCTTCTGTTTTTTTTCTCAATTCCTTCCTGCAACCCTCTCAAAAGGAGCCTCATACCAAAGAGCTGCATTTCCAGCTTCCAGTTACAGCCATGCCTGCCACGAATTTTTTGGTGCTCAGTTGGTGGCATAGGGAAAGAAGGCAGCTCTGTGCTGGCAAGGAAGTGCAGTCCTGGAGTGATCTACAGGACTGCACAGCTGTCCTGCCCCCAGACAGGTGCTCCTGTCACCATCTGACAGCAGTGAGGAATTGTCCCAGTCTTTGCACACACTAACCTGCTCTGCACCTGAGGCAGGCTCAAGCCATTCCCATTCCTCTGCCTGCTGTTTGCTTCACTCCCAGGCAGCCATGACTTGTTAGACATCAGCTCGCAGCTCTTCCCGTGACAAGGCTTCTGTTGTGTCAGCAGAAGCTGAGGATCACATTCAGATCTCCTGACAGCCCTTCTGTCTTGTGTTCCCAGAGCAAGGCTTACACAGCTCGCTGACTTGGTGCCCTTGTGGGGCTGAATCCTCAGGGCAGAGATCAAACCCAGGAATACCAAGGCATTGCTGGTCCTTTGTGCCTTTTCCCTGCATGGGCATTGAGTCCACAGAGCTGGAGATATGAACAGCATCCTGCCACATAAAACAATGTTCCTTTCACTCCTTGCTCTGTCTGGATGGGTTCTGCAGGCTCTGTGCCAGCCATACCAAGAAGAGCCTTTGCATCACCTGATGGGTTTGTGCATTCCTCAGGCCATGGATGGGGAGCTTTTGCTGTAGGGGATGCATCCGGACTGGTGGTGACAGGCTTACAAGCCCTCAGTCCAGCTCAAGCACTGAGGGAGAGGAAAACTGCAGTGGGATTCTGGCCTTTCAAGACAGATACGATAGCTCATTATTTTGTGCTCATTCTCTCCTCCAATACTTGACAGTTAGATTTTTTCCTGACGCTTGGACACTTGTATGTGAGGACTGATGCTGATTTCAACCCTAACTCAACCACTCAGAATAAGCCTCAAGATAAAGTCTCAAGACAACCTTGGATACGGCTCAAGCCACTGAAGGGTTTTTTTTTAAGGAGGGGAGGGCTCAGACAACGGCTAAGTCTCAGCAAGGGTGGAGATTGTAAGGCAGACAGAAGACTGGTTGGGACTGGCAGAAATGTACCGATTTTTCCAGTACCATTTTATAATCTTTAGCAGCAACATTTGGAAGTGCTTTCCCAGCACTTTAGAGCCCTTCTGTCAGCCTTGGAGAATTTCTAACATCAGCTGCCAATGTCAAGAGAAATGATCACTTCCATTTGAGAGACACCAAAGCGTGTGCTGCGATGCACTGTGCTGCTGCAGTACTGACCTCACAGAGAGCTTCTGGCTGTTGTTGGAACAATCCAAGGGGGAAAAAATGCCTATGAAACAAGGTGTCTAATAACTTTTTATTTACCAAATTACATAATCAAAAGGAAATCTAAAATAGAGATGGGATTAGACAGTACCTGTAGGTGTGTATTAACCTTTTTTGCCTGCCTACCGTGGTGCGTGCTGGCATGGCCGCTGTCAGGCTGGCGTGTGAGGGGCCAGGGCTGGTGTGGACGCTGCTGCGGGAGTTTGGCCGCGGCCCGGCCGTGGGCACACGTGTGTCCGGCAGGGGCCCGTGGGGCTCAGGGGAGCCGGAGGGCGATGCAGGGCTCACAAACGCGCGGCCAGGGTCGGCGCTGGTGACTCCGCAGCGCTGAGGGCGGCGGCGGGGGGAGGCCCCGCGGAGGGTCCGAGCGCTCCGGCGAGGCTCCGAGCGGCCCCCGAACTGCAGGTGGCGGTGCTGGCCCGGGCAGGGCGGCTCCCGGAGCCCCCGCGGGGCCCGTGACCGGAGGTGGGCGGTGCGGCAGCGGCGCTTCCTGCGGCGGCGGCTCGGATGGAGCGGGTGAGGCTCCGGCGCTCGGCCGCGCCCGGCCCNGCGGCAGCGGCGCTTCCTGCGGCGGCGGCTCGGATGGAGCGGGTAAGGCTCCGGCGCTCGGCCGCGCCCGGCCCCGATCGCCGCGGCCCGCTCCCGCAGGTTCTCCTTAAAGGCCTTCCCAGCCACCGTGCCTCTCCCGATCCCCGCTCATCTCCCTGTCCTGAACATGCTTTTCGTTGCCAGGGGCGGGCTGCAAACCTTAGCTTCCATCTGCTTAGCAGGAGGCAGCCAGCGTAGAAGTACGGCACGTGGGGCCTCAAGGGCTTGCGTTTAGCCTAAAGATAAATTCTCTGTGTTGCCAGAGCTGTGTTAAAGGGAAATTCCCTGCTATGAAGACATTATGCCGTTGCCTAAGCTTCAGGAAAAATGAGAAATCTTCCATTTAGGGCCTTTAAAAAGGGGGAGGGGGAGAAAAAGAAATAAAAAAAATCTGGGAATTCCTGGCTTTCTGGGAGTGGTGGGGTTTCGTGCTAGTAAGAGCTGTAATTTTTGTAATGCAGAGGGCTCATTTGGTGCTCTCCACACAGGACACGTGTCCATGTGCTGTGTTGGTTTATAGTATAAATGAACTGTAAAACAGCACACCTCCAGTGTAAAGCCAGGCCTGATCTCCTATGAGAGGGGAGAAGGCCTCAGAAAACTCAGTTTTGGAATCAGTTTTGGAGGTGATAGATTTGTGCTTCTAAACATTCCGCCTTCCCTACACGATGTCCAAGGCTTCCCAAGATGTGGTCCCCAAAGAGCTGGAGTGGTGCATTTCGCAACTGGAGGCAGATCTCCATCTCACTCCACACCCCAAATTAGGTATGTTCCTCTTTCTCATGCCCCCATGCTCTGGCCTTGGATGTGATTTAGTTTTTCTGTTTCTTCTCCCCTTTATGTTCCCCATTCTTGTGTTATTTGGGATTTGTTCTAAACACAGAACAACATAAAGCATTGGGCTTTAAGGACTGTGTTTCTGGAAGCAGTTTTATCTTTCATTCATTTAGTCTTTGTTCTCCCTTTTTTCTGTATTCTTTGTCATGATCTCTTTTTCCCATATAATGGCTTGTTTGGTTCTGCTACAGCTCTGCCTTTGTTTTCTTGTCTCTCTTGGTGTTTTCTGAGAGCAGCAGAAGAGACCCAACACATTTGCAAGGTCTTGCACTCCCCTGAGACTCCTCTTGCAGGGAAGCAACAGGTGGTGAGCAGTGTGTTTGGGGATTGTCATCTCAAGATGGATGAGGGTCAGAAGAGCATGGAGAAAGGTGAGCTTGAGCTGTCGCTCAGGGGATGGTGAGATTTGGTTCTTTTCTGTAGATTTCTTAGGTTACAGCATTAATTGAGTCACCTCTCTGGGCAGTGCCTTAGCTGCAGTGGCACCCCCATGGTGGGAAACTGGTCCATTGAGAACACCAGTATTGAAACAATATTCTTTGTCTTTTCTAGGCATGAACCCTGATGTTGTGGAAGTACAGCCAAGCAAGAAGCAGGCTGCAGATGGTGTGAAACAGTCTGACCTAACCCCTGAGGCAAAGCCAGAGTTGTTTACATCATCTGGCAGCAGCTTCCGATTTGATTTTACACTTCCCAAGACCAACCCAGAAGCTGACCCTGGTGACAGTGGTGCTGAGCAGGTACAAAGCCATGTCAGAGCCACCAAGCAGGAGAACTGCAATGGAGCTTTGAGGTTTGTTGTCTCTGAACAAGAACCCAAGTTTGCTTTCAACTTTGCCATCCCAGATGAAGACTGTCCTCATCTTCAGTTACTTCCAGCAAGCCAACATGCAGAGCACACAGCAGATCCTTCACTCCCTGCTGAATCAGCAGCTCTGCCACAGGCTGCAGCCTTGCAGAAGCCTGAGGTGACTCAAGTGACAGGGAATGCACCTAAACAGGATAGAAGCCATGTCACATCAAAGATCCCCCAAACAGAGACAGCCCCTGCAGATGAAGCAGTGACAGAGAAATCAGCAGGAGGTGGAGCTGCCCAGAAGAAGAAAAAGAAGAAACAAAAATCTTCTGTCAGTAAAAACAAGACAGAAGAAACAGAAACCAGCAGGAAGGCAAAGGCGGAAGCTAACAGCTGTCAAAATACAGATATTTCCCATCAGGATGAGAAGACCTCTCAGGTAGTTAAATACTAGTGTGATCTCATAATTTATAAACCTTTGAGATAAAGAGACACTTTATCTTTTTGCACAGATGAACAGTTAACATACTGCCTTGAGATGGAAGCTGAAAGACCACACTTGCTCCTTACACGTTCCAGCAGCTGTTTGCTTTCTCTGCTACACAGCTGAGGACCCTGACCAGTGCAAAGGAAATTAATGGTCCTTCAGATTTGTGCTGAAAGATTTCATGTTAAGGCTTGTGACAGCTAATCCTGGGGAGCTGGATGCCATGTTTTCTTAAGGAAATAAAAATGGAGAACGGAGGTAACTGTCTTTAGTTGGTGCCAGGCTGGTGCCTGTGGGTGCTGAGCCATGCCCTGTAGCTCTCATGTGCATGTTGCAGGATGAATTGCTTTCACAGTGCAAGGAGCAAGGCCAAGGCACAGAAATGCCACCTTGTGTAGCCAAGGGCTTGTGGTAAAGCTCAAGGGTGCTTCTGAGAAGGTTCCTCTGCAGGGCATGGCCCAGAAATCAACTGGAGTTGCAAGTTATGTGTAAACACAACATTAAGGCACACCCTGAGGTTTTCTGTTCTGCTAAGGTCCAGGTTTTCATTTTATTTTACTTTCCAGCACTGGTGTAGGTGTTATTAACAAACAGTGCCAGCTGATCAAAACTGTAATGCAAGATTGCACAAGACCTTCCTTTTCTTATTATTTTACAAGGAAATTGCACTGAGTGTTCACCTGCCTCTGGAACATTCCATCCAAAGGTCTGCTTCACCTGCAGTCCTCCCAATAAACAGTGCTGAGCACCAGAGACAGAGGAAGAGTTGAAGGTCAGGTAAAGCCATTCCAGTCCTTTGGAAGGACACTGTTGTAGGTAAAAGGAGACAGTGTGAGGGCATTTGTATTTACATGTACATAACAGTTACGAATTGGTTCAGTCCCAGGGTGCAGCCCTGTTTCCCTGTCCCATTGCTGAGTTAGCCAGCTGGCTTTGCTCAGCGGGGCTTGGCTTCCTCCATCTCCAAGGGCTTCATCTTCCTTCTCCTCATGCATTTCTGGTTAAGGAAGCATAGAGGAGCTGAGAAGAAAGACTCAGCTTCTGATTTTGTCCACTGTTTGCTTTTTGTTGATTTTGTGCAGGTTTGAGGATAGGGTTTTTTTAATGTTTATTTCTCCCATCTGTGAGTTTATTTGAAAGCTAAACAACTTTCCAGAAAACAGCACCTTCTGAATGGCAGCCACGTATTAAATCCATCTAATAGAGACAGTGAGTTGCAACTAAACATTTGCACAGTACTTTTAGTTTGTCTGATGGAAAACACTAGAGGGAAAATGTCGTGAAGTCTATAAAGTACCAGAACATGATACTTGGAATAGTCCTGACTTTATGGAGTTCCCTTTCATCCTGTGTAGCAACTGCTGCTGTAATTTTTGGGTGACTTATTTCCTCTTGCTCACGGTGTCTCATGTTGATAGCAGTCAGATGAGCAGCTGCGAAAAGAGGTGGACTGGTGTGTGAACCAGCTGGAACTCGGCTTGAAGACACAGAAACCCACTCCAAAGCAGGGTAAGCATTGAAGTAAAGAAGAGCTCTCTCCTGGCAGGAGCACTGGCAGGAATGCAGGAACAGAGCAGCAGGGAGCCTTAACCTGTGTGTTGTTCCTCCTTTGCTGCAGCTGAGGAGGCTCTCAGGGCAATCAGGACGCTGCGCAGTGACAAGGCTCCGCTGGTGAAGAAGCGTCAGCTCATGAGAGCCATGTTTGGAGACTACAGGAAGAAGATGCAGGAGGAGCTGTGCAGAGAGCTGAAGCTTATGGAAACAGGTCAGAGAACTTCCCATGGTGGGGAGGAGAAGAAAGAGGTTCAGTCCTGCCCTTTGCTTAGCAGACTGGGGCCTCACTATATGAGATGACCAAATGTCTCTTATTTTTTCTCCCCTCTTTTTAAGCTGCAAAATCTGCCAGGATCATGGAATTGAAGGGAAGCATCCGCAAGAAGAATGGCCAGTTCATCCGCAAGTGCTTGGCAGCTTGCAGGAAAAGCCAAGGTTCAGCAGAACCCCCTTCAGAGTCACACAGGACACTTAGCACAGACTTATTCAATTCTACAACTCCCCAAGAATTTAGCTTTAATTTCTTCTAGAAAAGTCACTTCAACTAAAGCTGTCCCAGATCTCCTCTAAACTGAAGAATAGTGGAAAGATGCTGTGCAGTAGGAAATGTCATGTGTGAATCTCTGGATCCTCTTCAGGTGCCTTACCTAGAAGTTTAAACTAGATCTGCCTACTATGCATATGACCCCAAAACTGCCTACATAAGTGCTGCTCTGTGCTCACACTGGAGAGGGGCACCTTTGAAAGGGTCAGCAGTGTGGAAGGATCTGCTTTCTTTCCTGTAGAATTGACATTACCTGTAGAATTTGTCTTTTATATCATGAGATCTTCCCTTTCTTCTGTTGCTTTTACATAGAGCAGAGCCTTTCTGCAGCTGAGGTGGCAATGCATACAGCAGGGAATGGTTTGGAATCAAGATCCAGCAGTGGATAGCTGGGTGCTTCCACTCCCTGAGTCCACGTGAATGCAGCTTCTGGCACCTGGCAGACACCAGCAGTGTGTCACCCCTGACATGGAGGAGCACAAGCTCAGGGTCTTTGGGGGAAAGTGAGTGAGAACCATTTTTGCTCATTCATCTCTTTCACTGACAGGTACAGACCTAGAATAAAACTGCACATCATTATTTAATCCAGCCTAGGGATGTAAGGACAATTGTTTCCAGGAAAACAGGGAAAATTTCTGTTGCTGAAGCCAGGTTCTGGACAGCTAGGAAGTATGTAAAATCAGCTCTTAAATAAAATTTACTGTATAAGTAGCTCAGTTACAACCACCAGTGCCTCAGAGGGAAAATTAGCAGCCTCTAATAATCTGGGCAGATAATCTGCCAGATTATCTGGCAGATAATCTGGGTTACTTCTTGGTGGGGAGCAGCAGCGTGAGCCCAGCACCACGCAGAATGGGGCAGGTGCTGTGGCTCTGTACCCCAGCAGCAGCCTGCTGGGTGCAGAGGATGTGGCTGTGACAGCACAGAGGCCGTGGTGTTCTTATCCCAAATGCCAGAGAAGGAGAGCAGCTGCTCAGGGTGCTGCTGCCAGGGCAGAGCATCCTGTATGAGAACAACTCTCACAGCACCCAGGATGAGTCTCTGAGCCACTGCCACAGCCTGAGCACAAAACTCCAGAGCAGCTTCCAGGTGGGAAGATGTCCATTCTCCCTCCAGTCACCAGGAGGGCAGATGTCTGTTCTCCCTCCACAGTCCCTGGGAGGACAATGGCCATGTTTCAGTATGCCCTTTATTTGGGAGAGCAGTGTTTTCTGGTGTGCCACATCCACCTCCTGCCATCTGCTGATGCTCCCACCAGCCTGCCCTCACTTCCCTGCCCTGTTCACGTGCCTGTTGGTCGGGTAACAGCTCCCTTTTGGGCAGCATCCTGTACTCTCAGGTTTCCCTAAGCCAGATATGGAGCTACCTTCTCTTTGGTGCCACCGTCAGGGTGTGTGGCATAGCATATCAGGTCCCCAAAACTCAGCTTGTTGCTGGGCTGATTTGTGAAGGATGTGCCTCACACACTGGTGTGACTGATTGGCATTAATTTGTCTGAGCTGCGTATTTTTATTTCAGAATATAAAGTTTTAGACAGTGCCCTGAAGAAGTATGGCAGTGTGTGCCTGCATGTTCTACAAAAAGCTGGGTAAAGTAGGGCTTTGCTGCTCTGCTGCTGATGCCAGAGAGATGTCCAAAACTAAGGCAATAAAACTATTCCAGATGTAGAAGAGGAGTGAGATGCATTGGTAGTGGGGGTGGACCCCAAGGAAGTGATGCCATGGACTGTAGACACAAGTGTGGAAGTGCTGCCAACACTAGAGAAAGAGAGGTGTTCCTATTCCTGAGGGTGGGACAAAGATGAGGGGGATGCATGATGATGGGACCCCACAGCCAGGACAACCCTTGAGCTGATGGCAAGAGCAAGGAGCAGTTGGTGTGAGACAGAATTACCATGTCCTGTACTGCCCCCAGCACAAAAAAGACGTGGAGCTGGAACAAGTCCAGATGAGAGCTCCACAGAGATCTCAGCATATCCTGCCCAGGAAAATGGGTTAGAGGAGAACTGAGTACCCAGTTAATCAGCTCCTGCCCATGTGCAACTCTTACTGATACAGTCCTGCCCATATCTTGCCAGCCAGTGTGCCAGACTCCAGATCTGCTGAGTTTGTGGGGTAAGGAGGGTGGAATCTGCTCAGTGAAAGATTGTTTCTTACACAGTCTGATCTATCCCTAACTGTGCAGCACTTCATACCAGGCTCCAACAACATCATGTGTGGAGCCACAGGTCTCACCTCATGGGTTTGTGCACCCTGTGCAGCTCCACACATGGTGACAGTGACCCAGACAGATCCAGCCTGCTCACTGGCCAGGTGAGGGGTAGGGAAAATGCAGATACTGATCCCACACTGTTTATGACCCATGACATGGACAGATTTTTACTGAATAAGGTTCTGTGGAGGGGAGGGCAAGATTGATCATCATGGCATTGACCCTCATGAGAAGGAAGCCTCCTTTATCCTGGGAGTCTCACCTCCCTGCTGTGTCCATCTTAGCTGCATCTTCTTGCAGGCAACTGCCTTCTGCTGAGGTCCATGGGCCCCAGCCAGCGTCAGTGCCAGCCAGGATGAGCAGCACAGGAGGAGGAAGGCCTTCCACTGCCCAGCCTCTTGTGCCAGGCAGCCCCTTCCAGTCTCAGGGCTGGGAGCACAAGGCACCAGGAACCTTATCTGCTGGGTGCTGCCCAACGATTATGTTCTGAGAGATGGTTCTTCCTCCCAGCTCCATCCTGCCATTGGCACAACACTGCTGGCACACACGGGCCTTGCAGGAACTCAGATCAGCTCCATCTTGAACTGGCTGAAGTTTGGCATGGTGGGCGAGGGCTCGGCCATGCTGCCGAAGGGCCCACAGGGCTGGGTGGCTGGCACAGCGCCGTGGCTCACAGTGGAGCTGAGCTGCTGCAGTGTCATCAGCACCTCCTGCTGCAGCCGCTGTTGCTGCTCCTGCTGGCGTTCCAGGCAGCCCTGCCGCTCCAGCACCATGTGCAGGGCCTGGCTCAGCTTCTGCACCTCCATCTGGACAGCATCCAGCTTCTCGGCGATGGTGGGGCAGCTGGGAGCAGTGGGGGGCACTGGGCTGCCCCAAGCAAGGCTGTGATTTCCTGGACCCACAGGGCTTGGCAAAGCAGTCTGAGTGCTGGCATCTCTGACCTGGAACAGTGGGAGGCAGGAGAGAAAGGAATGTGAAATATCATCAGCTGCCCGTTCAATGGTGTTTAACAAGAGATTTATTCTGCACTTAGCTACAAGGCTCAGAAAAGAGCTCTCACAGAAAGCCATCACCTTGTTGCAGACCTCTAGACCTCACCAGGAGCTGCACTTCATCCCTAGCCAGCCCCTAAGCTCCATCAGAGCCCCTGGTGCACCATGTTGTTGGCACATGCTGATCCATCCTGGGTGAGTGCTGCTGAATAGCAGTGGGGCTGCCCATGCTGATGCCAGGCTTGTGTTTGCTCTCTGCAGGGACAGAAACAACATCTACCGGATTTTGCTTTCCAGCTTTGGGTGGCTGAGATGATATTGACACTAAGCCTTAAAAACAGGTTTGAGAGCCGCCAGTTGGAGGCCAAGCCTGGCAGCAACTGGCATCTCCATAGCCAGCAGCAAGTGCTGGCCAGAGGTGGGTGGGCCCATGGCCTCACCCCACCCAGAGGGGCTTCCCAGATATATTCACCAAGTACCAGAGTTAGCATTGCTGGGCAGAGCATGTAGAAGAGGTTGGGGGCACTTTGGGAGCCTTTCACCCCCAGAAGCCTGTCCCACCATGTGGTGTAGGTGCTCTGCAGGGCTGGCCAGATGGCAGCAGCTCCTGGCCAGAGCACATGGACTCCTCCACCCTACCATCCTACCTTTTTCTGCGGGAGGATAGCCCTGTCCACAGTCTTCTTTTTCACCATCAGGGCTGAGTTCTGGGTGGGAGGTGTGACCAGCTGCCCTCGGCTGGGCAGTGGCTGGGGGGCCAGGCCCCCCAGAGCAGTCCCTGGAGCCAGGGCTGTGCCTGTGGAGCTGTCATCACCTGCAAAAACAGAGAAAGAAACACCTCAAAAGGAGGCCCTTGGGGGGGTCTCCAGTGGGGAACGGGGCCCTTTCATGAGCCCAGCAGTGCCAGGAAGTGGTCATCGTGAACCTCAGTGGGGCCAGGCCTTACCATTCCCAGGGGCCAGCCCCACAGGCAGAGTGTCCCCAAGCTGCCCACTGTCCTTGAAGAGCGAGGCCACACGGACGATCTGGATGCCCTCCTTGGAGTCCTGGCTGGCAGCAGAGCAGGGCGCCCCGCTGCCCATAGGCTCCCTGGTGGGCAGTGCAGGGTGCCGGGTGCCCAGCAGCCTGGGGGGCTCAGCCTCATGCCCCTGCAGTGGGGGCCAGGCCTGGTCCCCATCCCAGCCGGCTGCCGATGACCCCGGCTCCACGCTCTTCCTCTTGAGGAAGAGGTACACGGCCTGCGGCGTCACTCGAATGTCATCCAGCTCCAGCACCTTCTTGATCTTGCGGAAGCTGAGCCCAGCCCTGCGCAGCTCCACAATCCTCCTCTTGGCACGGTCATCCAGCCGGCCCATTGCTGCCGGGACCCTCCTGTGCCCGGCACCTACATCCCTGGAGCACGGCCGGGGGGGGGATGCTGACACCCCCGGGCAGCTCTGTGCCCCTGATGGTGCTCAGGCTCAGCTAGTGCCTTGCTGCCAGGCTGCTGGCCCTGGCCCTGCATCCATGTGGTGTCATCCTCAGCAGTGACACAGTTCCCAGGTGGAGAGGGTGAAGGAGGTGGCTCTTCCCACCGGAGTGAATACGGACAGCCCCAAGCCTGTCCCTTGCTCACGTGCAGCCCCTTTAGAGAGGGGCCTGGTACCCCAGTCTGCCAAGGGCACAGAGGATGGTGACAGGCTTGGCTCTGCCCAGCGTCCCAAACTGGACATCAATCCCACCCTGCTAGCAGCACAGTGAGGAATCAGAAGTGGTCAGGATCCTGAGCAGCACCTCAGCGTCTCGGGAAGCCTGCTGTGAGTCCTGGCAAGTGATGGTTCATCACACAAGGCTGGCAGGACCCTGCTCTGTTTCCCTGGCGGCCCAGAAGGTCACGGTGAGCAGAACTGATGAAACTCCATGTGGGAACTCCATGTGGTGCTGCAGAGCCTGCCCTTGGGTCTGGCGACGACACTGTCCTGTACCTTTGGGAGAAGCAAATGCAACCACTGATACACTTGTAAAGAAGGCACCTCCTGTGCTTCCCCCCTCACAACAGGTACATGCCCATACCACACAGGGATACACCTATATGTGTCTATACCTGCACATGTATGTGCAACTATAATCTCCACAACTATGGTGGAGAGTTTTTTTCCACTTTCTACCAAATTCCTTAATCGAGAGGCATTTCTTGGACCCTGAGCTGCTCCCTAAAGGACATGCTTTTGGGTTTCACTTTACTAAAATAAATATCTTCCAAGAATTCCCAGAAGGTAGCAAAACACTTCTGATTAGAAACTACCTCAAGTGGCTGCTGCCAAGCTGATGTGATATAGGAACCTCTTCCAAACCACACTTCCCAAGGCACAGGTGGATCTTAAAAAAGATAATAATGCGTTATGTTGGCCAAGGAGGCACAGAGACTATTGGACATCAGCCTCAGGGAGAAATGGAGCCACTTAATTTGATAGAGGAGTTTTGCCCCTCTGCATCTTACTTGTTCCATGGCAAAAGAAAGACCCATTAGCCCCAGAGATGTAGGCTGTACTTTGATCCAGCTCTGTTTAGGTCTAAAGGCCACGCCATGCCCTGCTGTGTGCATTAAGGACCTTGCAGATAAGAGCTGGGGCAGTGGATATTGCAAAACAGACATCCTTGGATGCAGACACTACAATTGCAGAGCAAGAGCAAAAGGTCAGAAATTCTTAACCTTCCCCATGTCAAGGGAAGATGCTCCTGCTTGAAGCAGCAGGTATGAGGAGCTTGAGCCCTGGCAATTTATTCTGTCCTCCTCCCAGAGTGTCTCCAGTCATGGCCAAATGACACTGGAGTATCTGAGCAGCTGGTGACAGAAACATCATTTACATAAAAGCCAGGAAAGCCAACAGCCACGGCTGCAGCCTTCACCCAGCCTCCACAGGGAAGATGGGGAGACCACCTTGAAGAAGCCAACTCCACACTGCATCTCCTCCAGCTCCCTCTCCACTGAAGAGGTTGCTCTCTGTGTACCATCCCCATGTCCCAAATCCCTCCTTCATCACATGCTCATCCCCTTCAGCCGTTCCCCAGCCCTGGACTGAGGTCCCACCACCCTGCCCTGCTTTCCTGGGCTTGGGGAAAGTTCACAAGAGGCACAGACCATCCCTGCCCTGCATACCCCACATAAACTCAGCATTCCCAATTCACAGTGGTCCCTCAGAACCCCCATTTGTTGAGGGGCAGCAGGATGAGGAATTTGGCCAGGACAGCTTCAGGGCAGCAGGGCATGGCTACAGAGAGCAGCTCCATGGAGATACCATCAATGCTCAAGGCCTCACCCAGGCTCCTTATCCTTCAAGAACAGCACTTGCCTCTGCAGCAGGGCTTCAAAAAATATCTATTTACTGGTCAGAGGTAGACCAAGACCTGGAAAGCCATTTCAGAGAAGTCACTGCAAAGCAGGCTGGGGGTCAGAATCCAGCAGGTGAGCAGGAGATGCAGGAGGCAAGTGCAGGCAGAAATGCAGGTCAATATCCAGCTCCAGCCCTGCTCACTTACACCTTGAAGGCAGACAAAGTGCATAACAGCTACTGTACCACTCTCAGGTAGGGGAAAAGGGTTACCAGTGAAAGCAACAGGAGTCTATTCCATGAAATATGGTATTCCAGCAATTTCCTCCAAGATCACAGAATCACAGAAATCAACTAGGTTGGAAGAGACCTGTGAGTGCAGCCTTTAACTCATCAACACCTTGTCAATTAGACCATGGTACTAAGTGCCACATCCAGTCTTTTCCTGAACACCTCCAGGTGTGGTGACCCCATTATGCCCCTGGGCAGCCCATTCCAATGCCTGACAGCCTTTCCTGTGAAGAAATTTTTCCTGATGTCCAACCAGACTCCTTCCCCGGCTCAGCCTGAGGCTATGTCCTTGTCCTGTCACTAGTTCACTGGGAGAAGGAGCCTTTCAGGTAGTTGTAGAGAGTGATAAGGTTACCCCTGAGCCTCCTTTTCTCCAGGCTAAACAACCCCAGCTCCCTCAGGCATTCCTCATAAGATTTACTCTCTAGACCCTTCCCCAGCTTCACTGCCATTCTCTGGACTCACTCCACCACCTCACTGTCTCTCCTGATTTGAGGAATCCAGAATGTTTTGGGTGGGAAGGGACCTTAAAGCTCATCTCGTTCCACTCCCCTGCCATGGGCAGGGACACCTCCCACTATCCCACGTTCATCCAAGCCCCGTCCAACCTGCCCTTGGGCACTTCCAGAGATGAGGCAGCCACAGCTTCTCTGGGAACCTGTGCCAGAGCCTCACCACCCTCACAGGGAAGACTTTCTTCCTAATACCTCATCTAAACCTACTCTCTGACAGTTTGAAGCCATTCCCCCTAGATGCCCTTGTAAAAAGTTCCTTGTAAGCTTCCTTCAAGTACTGGAAGGCCAAGTCATAAGATCCCACAGTCAGCCTTTGCAACAGCCTGACCTGGCTCCATCTCTACGTGTAACTTTATTTATCCAGGTCTTGCTGCAAACTCATGGTTTTCCTGTATTAAACGTGCTCCCCATTTCCACACTGAGTCCATCACCTTCTTCTCTTTGTCCCTCTCCAGAAGGTATTCTTCCCAAGGAGCCGCAGCCTGTGCTATGCACACATCTTATCAACTTACACATTCACAAACAGAGATGAGACCTTTACACTCACCTGGCCTTCAAAGTGTTTGTTACTCTCCAATAATTTTTGCACAAGGAAAACCAAAAATCAATTCATTGAGAGGGAAAGATTCAAGGATTTTCCTAAACCTAGGACTGATGGAGTTCCCTTCACTTTCCAGAGCCAGGCTGGGAGTGACATGGTTCCTCTAATGGCTTCTTACACCACTCGGGAAAAGTTAATTACAGTGGTGATTTTGCAGGAGGATAGGAAAAGGGAGCACATCTGTGTAAGGAAATCCGCAGCAGTTGTGTGAGCTTACCCTCTGCCTCTAACAGTCTCCCTTTCTGTGGATATTAGGAGCACAGAGAAGGTTCATCTCCTCCAGAAAATCCTGAAACAGTCTCATCTGGACTGACTCAACCTTTGTTATTTCTAAAACAGAGCAGCACCACAAAGTTGACTTGGCATTTCCATACAAAGACCAGGTGCCGTGAGCTGAGTGTGGGCAATAA
This sequence comes from Phainopepla nitens, assembly GCA_013400175.1. Classification (NCBI taxonomy): domain Eukaryota; kingdom Metazoa; phylum Chordata; class Aves; order Passeriformes; family Bombycillidae; genus Phainopepla; species Phainopepla nitens. The sequence continues at coordinate 927 of VXBQ01010514.1, read as the reverse complement.
AAGCCCCCTGTTCCAAAATCCTCCTTGCCTCCACCTCACTGGCTGTCACACTGTGTTCCAGCCACAGCTGCAAGTCCTTTGGCAAACCCAGATTCTGCAGTCACACATTGCTCCCCTGCAAGCTGCAATGGCTCCTCATGGTCTAAAAGTGTCTTTCCCCCACACACCCCTTGTGTTCTGCAGTGGGATCAGGATCCTGGGAGAAGATGCGGTGACTGGAACACTCAGTTTACTTGGTTCCAATCAGAGAGGGCTATCATGCAGCACCACAGGCTACAAGTTTTTCCTTTTGGTGGGTTGGCTTCTGAAACCTTACACAGCTGGACACGCTGGACCAGTGGCCGCTGAGTAAAGAAAAACTGAAGGCGCTCAACAAACTCGTGAAGGAGCAATTAACTCAGGGTAACATCAAGCCCACATTTAGCCCTTGGAACTCCCTGGTCTTTGTCATCAAGAAGCC
>VXBQ01010508.1:905-13602 GCA_013400175.1 Phainopepla nitens | reverse complement strand
TCTTATTCATTTGCCTAGTTAGGTTTTGGCTGTTTTTCCCAATATTGCTAGCACCAATGCCACCGGTGCTATGAGAGCCTGTAAATATTTCTCATTATACATGGAGGGATAGGAGCTACAGGGGATCTTAGCAGAGATGTTTGGAGTGTGTTTTCATGGGAAACAAGGAATTTGAATATTTTTCAGCTTGTTCTGAGCTATTTCTCAATTTACATGTGAGGGTCTTTCCCAGAAAAATTAATATTTCAAGTAAGGGGAGCTAAAATAATTTAATTTTCCTCTAGATGAATTTCTTGATTGTGTACTATTGTTGATAGAAACTGTATTTAAACCCATTTTAATAGGACATATGGGTGTGAAAAAGTCTGTGATAATCCTTCATAAGATGCATCTATTTAATGTAGATAGCTCTTTTTGTGCTAAGCATCTTGGGTATATTTTACTGCCAAAAGGAAGAAACAAGATCATTTCAGAGACTATTTACCAAATTCTAGTGCTGTCATTGAAATTACATCATGTGATAATTTCCCTACACCTTCCTATTTCTCTTCACTTACAATAAAGGAAACCTTTAAACAGTAGTTAATGTCCTGAACTCATCTTATTCCTGGATTGAGCCTCAGAAAATTTCATGACAAGAGTGTTTCTGTGAACAGCAGTTTAGCCATTGACTGCCTTAGCAGTTTGTCTCTCCTCTCTTCTAAGATCTTGGCAAGAGATCTTCTCATTCCAAATTCTGGATATAAAAACTCTGTAAGAAAAATTTAGGATTATCAGCAAAATGGCTGTAATTTGACGTCCAAAAACAAAACCTTCAGCATTTTTACATGCTTATCTCTATGACTGGAGTGAAATGGGAAGAAAAGGATGAGTGTTTCAGTTGGAAGGAACCTACAATGATGTCTGTCAAATTTAGGCCTGACCAAGTAAAAGTGTATTGTTAAGGGTGTAGTACAAACTATTCTCAAACGCTGGCAAACTTGGGAATTGCCTGCCTCTTTAGGAAGCCTATCCTGGCATTTGACCTCCTCCTTGGCTAGGAAATGCTTTCTTATATCCAGTCTGAACCTCCCCTGGTGCAGCTTTGAACCATTCCCACCTGTCCTGTCTCTGGATACCACGGAGATGAGATCATCTTGCTCATAGTGTGTTTTAAAACACAGTTATCACTGTGTATACAACCAGTCCCTGTGCAGAAATTAGAATTATACCAGCATATGGTTTGGACCAAGAATTCTGTGAGAAGGTATTAAGCTGCTGCTTCTTATCTTTGGAAGACCAATATTGTCTTAATTGTGATGGAACATTTTGCCTTGGAAATGTTTATTTCTTCAGTGGTGTGTGTGCGTGCATGTGTGTGTGTTTGTGTTTCTACGGGTGTGTGTCCTTGAATATCTTTTTCCATTGCACTTCAAGATTTGATGACTCCAAGTGATCCTGCTATTGATTCAGTATTAGGGAAACAAAGAGTTATTAAGTGATAACCTCTTGGTGTATATTTTTTGCTCTGTTCATATAAACCAGTGGAGCAAGATCAATTTACTCTCCAGTTGAATTGCTTTTCTTGTGGGCACCTAAAGCATACGTTAGAGATCAGCTTCCAAGAAACAAATTTATTTTCCTGAAATGATGGTCTTTATTGGCAACATCTAGTTCTTTTAATTTTACAGTTGGTTTACCAGTTATTATCTCTGTTTTCATGAAGCATGAGAAAAATGCTAGAACAGTTAAATGTGCTTACCATATAGTTTGTGAATTAGTGACTCCTTAAAATTGGCAGCAGATGTAGACTGAAACTGCACTGTCAGTTCTCCTTTCTCTCCCTCCCTTTTCCCCCCTGCAAACCCTGGGAAATCATTTGCCTGGCAGAGATTACCAAGGTGCCATCAGCATGTCACACTCCGCTCACACAGTGGTATCAAATATTCGTTCTTATTTCTGACCCTCTCGTTTGGCTGTGACAAATCTGAGAAATCAGAAAGTTGTGGAGGCTGGGGAGGGGGAAGGAAGCAAAAACTCCTCTGATGCTTTTCTTGCCCATTATGCATTTGACGGAATGTGCCTTTTAAATGACTTGTACATCTCTTCTCAGGTGTGCTATGGGCAGAGTGGCAGCAATTGCCAGCGGTGACTAAGTGAGAAGTGACACTCTCTGTCTCTCTGAGGGTTTCTTCAAGTCCAGTTTGGAGCCTTTCATTACATTGCAAGAATCCATTAAGACAGAAACAAGGTTATTCCATGAAATGTTTTTGTGACTAAAGAGGACATCCAGCTCTTTAATCAGTGACAGAACATCTACTCTGACAAGACTGAGTGATACAATGCGCTTGGCTAGCACCTTTGCAACTGAAGGGGAATATAACTTACAAGGACAGACAGTATTCTCATTAAATTGCCATTGGTTGATTCATCAATGCTCCAGTGGAAATAATTATTCTGTATATGTTTGATGTAAATGTCTATGTCAAATGAAACTTCATTTTGTATTTTGCGGATGTCTGATCCATGATAATTTGGCTAATGCCTTCAGGTCATGAGATAACTGTCTTCTCCCTTCAGTTATGACAGGGGCTGCAGTGAGAGTCTAAGAGTGATTTGGAGGAGATAAATACGTACACACAGACACACACATATTTATGTATAAACAAACAAACAAACAAACAAACAAAATCACCATTGTAATGTCAGTGTAACCCATGTGGATTTTGTTTGCCCCCTCGTGGGTGTGCCAGTTTTTTGTCTAGAACAAACTGAGAGTAATTTCTTCGACCTTTACAAAGTCACCCTAGAATAACTGGCAGGCAAAATCTCATCCCAAAAATATCTTTTGCAGCAAGATGCTGGAAGTCACCATGGGGGAAAGAGGTGCTGTTGTATACTTAGATGTGCCAATACAATGCTATACAAACACATGAAAGGCTACAGATTGATTTTGGAATGAGCCCTAAGCAAAGGGAAGTCGGAAGCACAGTGAAGTACTGCTACATTATCCCAGAAATGTTGAAGCCTCTCTGAATAGGTGTGATTTAATTTCTTTCTGTCTGTTCCAGGGAGAAAGGAGTTATGCTTCATATATATAGCAAAATTACTACTCATATAATATTGTCTAATGAAAAATGGGGGAATAGCCAAATAATGTTCACTTATTCTCACTAAGAAGGTAAAAAGACACTGATTAGTCCCTTCAGTACTAAGGGAAAGATTTAAATAGATTAGATTTGGGAGTTCTTACAATGTTGTTGGCTTCTTCATAAGCATATAATCTTAAAACAATCTAATCTTTTTATGTAAAATCAAGATCCTTAGTCATTTAGATAATTGTTAGTGATTAATACATCCTTGATAATACCTAGTTGTATCTTATTTTATGAGCAAGACCATTGAAATCAAAAGGACCAATTACTAGATAAGGAAAACCCAACTGTTCATTAAAATCTTAGGAGTTTAGTCTTTTTTTGTGTGTGTCAGAAAGTCATTAGGAGGAGAGAGTGAAAAGAGAAGGATAAAGACAATGAGTATCAACTGAGATTATTTTTTCAATCTTTTTTGCTTTTGTATTCTTTGAAATAACAAATATAACTGGTATTAAAAAAAATAATAAGGAAATTGAGAGAAAATAAAGATGACATAGAAATCAGTGATAACCAAGAAGCTTTTCTTTTCTTTCTAAGAGAAATAAGATAAATAAATGTTTTTCAAAGGAGAGAATTGTGACTGTTTTGGTTTCTCAGAAGGTAATGTTACAGTATTATAAACTAACCTGCGATAAGTAGGAAAACAAAATAAATTAAAAAGGAATAGAAAAATCAAGAACAGAAGTTTTTACTAAATTTTTAGCAATAGCTGTTATATGGGAGAAGAGATAAAAATAGGCCAAGCTTCTCTAAGACTGTTCTGAGGCAGTTTGCTGCTTGCAGTGGGAATTCTCTGTTCATAAACAGTTCGCTTAGAAGAAAGGCAGCATATATTGTCTTTAAATCAGAGTTCAGATTGTAATTTTAGTCCAGATTTAAATTTGCCAACTTTCTTTTAAAGGTGGTTGATAGGGAAAAAAACTCAGATCTCACTTTGTCTAGGCATGTGAACTAGATAGTGCCAAGCCAAAGTCCAGTTGCCCACTTGCACTGTTAGTCCTGGGAGTTAAAGTACACTAATTTGGGAAGTCCTCTGTGCTAATTACTAGTTCTCTCAGAGACAATTGATGCTGTGTAATGTGCTGGAAGCATACCCTTTATGGCATGGTGCCCAGGTGCCTTCTCTTCCCCATTAGTTATCTGCTATGGGGCAACCAGCAAGGCTGTGGCCCATTTCTTGTCAGCAGAGATGTGTCTTGGCTCTGAGGGAGATACACAGACACAGAGTTAAGGGCTTGATTTTCCTAAGGGCAACTACAGCAGCAGACTACAAAAACTGAGGTGTTTTTTTTTTTTTATTGTGTGATATCTCAAGAAAGGCAATTTCCATGAATGAGAGGCATAAAAATTGAATTACCTAAAATTTGCCTTGGCAAAGACATGGCAAAGGAAAAAAGCCCAAGTCAAAAACCTGTCATAAAGCAGCTTCCTTCTTTATGATTTTATAATCAATAGAAAAGTCTACAATTCAGCACTTTATAAATAACATGCATGTTAGCCAGGAAAAACATAGGGATGGATCTTTGGGATAGCTTTCCTTTCTTCATTGTGAGTGGAAGTGTATTGTATAGCATAAATAGTAGTATTGCATCCTTCATTTAAAATTCATTCTGAAAAAGATATTTATTTTGTTTGTCAGCTAGAAAACTATATCTAGAAACATAGAGACAATGAAAATACATTCCATTGAAATTCCAGTAAACTTTAAAATACTTTTAATATGCTCCACTATTTTTTTCCCTATAAATCATGTGACACATAATGAATAAAAGTGGCGTATCAAAGGATGAAGAGCTGGTATTTATTGAACAACTCTGATAATGTCAGTAAAAAATAAGGTGGCAAGGAAGCACAACAGTTTTATCATTATGGAACCAATTATCTCTCTATACTATATATGTGCAATGTATAAAAATTAGGAAAAAACCTTTCCTCAAAGAATTTATTGCCAAATAAAGTATTGATACAGCTAATTGGTAAGTCTTTGTGTATATAATGAATAAAATAAACATTAATGTTTATGAATGTGCATGCATTGCTGATGGATAGATAGACAGTGGGATAGATAAGTGGCAGCATTTATACACACACACACCGACACACATATTATGTCAGACTGTGGCTTATATCTTTTTCTCAACTCCTAATATCATCTCTGTACACGAGACAGGGATCTTTGTCAGAGATTTATTCTGCAAATTAAATGAGCTATAGCCTCTTCCCTTATTTTAATGTACACTTTATTCTCAAAGCCATTGCTATTTAAATTTGTTCCTTAACACATGCGGTTCACTTTATTTTACTTTTACTGTGTCTGGACTATTCAAAACTGACATATATAAAAAATAGTGCTGTTTCCCTGAAATAGCAGTGCCTTTGTATGTGTGAAGCTATAAATAAATACTGGCAGTTAAACTTCTGTGCTTTTAAACTTTAGCCTCTTTATCTCTGTCACTGTTAGAAGCCCCTATCTGGTCTGCCTTCCTTTTTTGCTTATGACAAAATGCTTATGCAGCAGTAATCAGTCTTGGAGGCCTACCCTCCTTTCCATTTCTTTCTCTTTTAATTTCTGAGTTGCAGCCACTAGTTTCATTGGCATCTCCGGCAGCTTGGCCAACAAATCAAAGTAGTAAATGTTTCTCCCAGAGCCAGCCTCTCCTCTCACCAAACCCTCTGTGGTTATCAGTCACAGCCGATTAGTGAATACACTGGCTTTTCCCCCTCATTTTCCATTTGCTAAAGCCAAACAATGGTTAAAACCAGGTCACATCCTGTCCTTCAGGCGTGTCAACCGCACCACTCAGCTTGGTGTCATGTGCAAACTTGATGAGGGTGCACTCCATCCCACTGTCCCTGTCACTAATGAAGACATTAAAAAATATTGGTGCCAATAGGGACCCCAGAGAGACATCACTGTCACTGATCTCCTTCTGATTGTTGAGCAACTGACCACTACCCTCTGGAATCCACTGACCAACCAGTTCCTAATCCACTGAACAGTGTACCGATGGGGAGGGGAGGGGAGGGGATTCTAATTTAGAGAGAAGGGTTTTAGTGGGGACCATGTCAAAGGCCTTACAGAAGTCCAGACAGACATACTTAGCTCTTCTGTGTTCTACTGATATAATCACTCTGTCACAGAAGGCCACTTTGTTGGTCAGGGAGGACTTGGCCTTGGTGAGGCCATTCTGGTTATCTCAAGTCACCTCCCTGTTCACCACTTGCCTTAGCTCAGCTTCTAGGAGGACCTGTTCCATGACCATACCAGGCACAAAGGTGAGAATGATGGGCTGGTAGTTACCAGGCTCCTCCTCTCTACACGTTTTAAAGACGGGTACAGTGTTTCCTTTTTTCCAGTAACCCAGGACTTCATTTGGCTGCCATGACGTTCAGACATCACAGGCAGTTGGCTTGGCAACTGCAATAATCTTGGCAAATGAGAAAATTCCCTCAGGGCTCTGGAATGCATCTCATTGTATCCCATAGACTTATGTACATCCATGTTCCTCAGGTGGTCATGAACATGATCTTCTCTTACNATTTAGAGAGAAGGGTTTTAGTGGCGACCATGTCAAAGGCCTTACAGAAGTCCAGACAGACATACTTAGCTCTTCTGTGTTCTACTGATATAATCACTCTGTCACAGAAGGCCACTTTGTTGGTCAGGGAGGACTTGGCCTTGGTGAGGCCATTCTGGTTATCTCAAGTCACCTCCCTGTTCACCACTTGCCTTAGCTCAGCTTCTAGGAGGACCTGTTCCATGACCATACCAGGCACAAAGGTGAGAATGATGGGCTGGTAGTTACCAGGCTCCTCCTCTCTACACGTTTTAAAGACGGGTACAGTGTTTCCTTTTTTCCAGTAACCCAGGACTTCATTTGGCTGCCATGACGTTCAGACATCACAGGCAGTTGGCTTGGCAACTGCAATAATCTTGGCAAATGAGAAAATTCCCTCAGGGCTCTGGAATGCATCTCATTGTATCCCATAGACTTATGTACATCCATGTTCCTCAGGTGGTCATGAACATGATCTTCTCTTACAGTTGGAGGACCTCTGCTCCTCCAGTCCCCCTTTTGTGGTTCATCCAGTTAAGAAATGTGAGAAGGACACTGTCACTGAAGACTAAAACAAAACTTTACTGAGTACCAAAGCCGCCTTCTCATACATTTTTACCAGTTTGTAAGACTTGCTCATCAGGGAGTGTGTTCTTTCTTTGGCTTTCTTTTTCTGGCTGACGTACCCATAGAACCACTTCTTACTAGTCTTTCCTTGCTGGGGAAACCTCCAGCTGCACCTTGACCTTCCTGACCCCATCCTTATGCAGTTGGCAGCCTCCTTACACTCTTCCCAGGATACCTGTCCCTGCTTCCATGGCCTGTGCATTTCCTTCTTGCCCTTTAGGGTAAAAAGGTGTTGACTCATCCTTGCTTCTCTCTTGCCTTCCTTTCCTGATTTCTTACACCTATGGAGCAAGACCTCTTGCACTTTAGGGAAAGATTAGCCAGCTCTGTTCTGGTTACTAAAAATGACTTTTGGAGGTCGCTTTGTGGACAATGTCATGTAACAAATTGGCCCATGGTCCCATTTCTGGATGTGATAGACAGTTGGTGCTCAAGGAAAATGTGTGGCAAGCAGGAAAATTATTGCTTTTTAATATCTTCTTCATGTATGTTTAGCAGTATAGAGATTCCCTGAGCTAAGAGTAGTATGTGGAGTGTAGAAGAAAGTCTTGTTTAGAACATTGCCCATTAAATCAGTTCAAATTTCTGAAACCTTCTGGTAATACTGCAGGTGTTTGTATGTATGAACACCTTCAAAATTTAGAAAACTGTGTGTAAATTCAAGGTCCTAAGTGAAGTTCTAGAACTCTCATATTACTGAGTTTACATCCTGCTTGTTGCATTCAATTCAATTGCTTCAGATTTAATTGACTGAAATTACTTTTCTTCAAATTCTTCAGAAGTTTGCTGCAGCTCAGATTCAATTAAAGTTCCTCCTACTACCATTCCCCTGTGTACCAGCTTTATAGACATATCTGTCAATATAAAACATTGCAGAGGAACATCTTTTTTACATGTATGCAAAATACTTTCTGCTTTGCCTTTCAACTTTCTGTTTAATAATATTAATAATAACATTAATATGAGTTTCTACTTAGGTTTTCAAATTGACCCTAGTGGGTTTTTCAACTCAAATGTTATTAGCAACCCAAACAAGTTGAGTCATAACTGAATTTTCTCATGCATAAGTAATAACTTACCAGTTGCCATTGCAAACACACTTCTTTTCAAGTAATTAAAACACTTTTCAGACAATTCAAGATTACAGATGAGGAGAGATTGTAGACTAAGCATATGGCTTCAATTTCAAGGAAATACTTCAGTATGTACATGAAACATTGTTCATGTATCATATTTATCAATCTGATAGACCTGCCAGCCCTCTTGGTTTTCTTTGGAGAAACATATTTTTAAACTCAGTTGACATTCTTTTTTGTGACAAATCAACCCTCAAACTCATACTTTTTTTTAGAATATACCACATACCACACTGGGCCTTATATACACACATATATACACACAGAAAGAGAGCTATGCTCATAATGAAAAATATAAAACTGAAAATTATTTCCTGGATTTGGCTTTATAGTATCTAGAGCAACAATACTATAATATAAACATCAAGTTAGAGTTGATTCACTACTTCTAGGATTTCCCTTAAAGACATTCTCAATCTCCCCCACTGTTTTTTGTACTTCCTTTTCCATATAAGATGTAAAAAGTTCAGATGCCCACATGAAAACAAATAAATATATTGCACCTTTAGAGCAAATAATTATAACCTAAGCAGGGACTGAGTCAAAGGATGTGTCTCAACTGGTTGTATCATGGTACTAGGATATCATCCTCCCACTGTGGAGACCTGAGTTTGGTGGGACTTAGTTTACCTCAGTTGAGGTCCTGAGAAGCCACCAGGGACCTCTGAGATCAGGACACTGATGCAGGTGATGGAGAGGGCAGAAGAGATAAGGTCAGATGAGGCAGGGCAGGGAGAAGCCAAGGGGGAAAAATATNCAGGGTAAAGCCAGGGAGGAAAAATATAGAGATGAGGGAAAAAAAAAAAAAAAAAAGGGGAAAAAATACTGCTGGGGGGAAAAGTAAAATGTGGTTTTCTAAAACAGTTGGAAAGAAGAGTCAGAAAGGGCAAGCAATCAGGTTTTGGAAGTATTTTGATTGGATTAATGGAGGCAAAGATAATAGGAAAAAAGCTGAGTGGGAGGAGATGACAAATAAGTATTGTATGAAATAAGGAGAATCCAGAGAAATGTAGACAAGTATAATTTAAAATGTAATTTATAAATTTATTTATCTGTGTTTCCATTAAGAACAGAATAAATGTACAACTAATGCTTCTGATTAAAGACAGCTCAAGCTAAATGAACATTTTCTATTTTCCACTCCCAAAGGGTTATTGAGCAATTTCATAGAATAAGTGATTTTCAAAAGTAAATCAAAAATATGTATTTATATTCCTATTTCTATGAAATGTTTTGTTCCAAGAAAAAAGGTTATTTCTATTTGTCTTTGAATGAAAATATTTAGTAGAATTAATTTTTCCCTTATGCTTCTTGCCATTTAGTCAGAACTAAAAAAACAACATAATTGGCAATAGCAAAATTTCCCCCTCTCCAGAGCACCACCAGCTCTTGCAATTATTTTACAACCACTGCAGTTCCCCTGCCGTGTGTCATTCTTGACTTAAAGTTATTCAGAAAAGCTATTAAGCACTACATAATTGTGAGCAAATTGATGGTAATAAAGACAAGATCAACCAACATGACTGAGAGGCTAGAGGGACTGATTTATGAGGAAAGACGAAAAGAGAGACAGTAAATATGTATAGCTTGGCCAAATGATAGCTGGGGATGGAGAGCAGGATAAACATCTACAAGGACTCAATTTGAAGAATGTTGTCATCAGCAGGGGCCAGAAACATCCTTGGTGTAACTTGACTGAAGTCAACTTCAGTGGGGTTACCTTGGAGATGGATTTGGCCCTGAGTGAGTGAGAGTGAATGAGGAGCTGGTAAGGGAAGTCTGAGGGAGTATAACTGAAAGACATGAGAAGAATTGGAGAAAAAACAAAATGTAACCTGGAAAATCTTACCAGTGAGATCTAGAAGGCTAATGAATTAGTTAAAGAATGAAGAGCACTTTGAAGATGAAAAATGCTGTTCAGCTCCAGCAAAGCATCATTATTAAGAGTAGAGCTGAGCTAATAATTTGTACTGAATTATACATTCAACTAGTTATGAGTTTGATTTTTAAAGGTGTCTGTGGGAATTAGATGCTCAGTACATGGTGAGCCACGTAAGTTTGGGTGCTTTATTTCTCTAGACACCCTTGCAGCTCTCATCAGAAATATTTAATTAGATAAAAAACACACACAATGTATGTGTGTTCAGGCACACATAAACAAGCATACACCAAGAAAGAAGACTGAGAAATTCTAGCAAGACTGTGCAGGGTTTTTTTGACATGGAAGCTGGTATAACTAATTCACAGGATGGCCAGTTCTGCCACTTCACTTCATGGCCTGCCTCACTCTCTTTTACTGACTCAGAGTTTTCAAAGATTTGTATGTTACTCAGCAGAATTAACAATCACAAATATCTATCCTTTGGTAATTTTTATTTTAAGTATATAAATTCATAGAGTGGGGTCTGGGGCTGTAAATACATTCCATTGGTAGAACTGACTTGTGTCAATTCTAAGTATGATCTTAATCACAGACATCAGAATGAGAACTAAAAACTGAGAGTAACCATTACAGTTTTTTACCCCTTCAGAGCTCTCTCCAGCTCCACTCTAACTCTTTGGGAATGGTCCATCTTGGACAAATTTAAGTCTTCACTCCTGGGGAGTAAAATACAATTTTTTCCAAAACTATAGAGAAATCTTTACCTCCTTTCTGAACTACTGGTATAGGAAAAAAAAAAAGCCAAAAAACCCTGATCATTTTTTTTAGAGATTTGAGCAGTTTCATCTTTATATTTTGTAACTTTTCTGGGTCAGGGTCAACCTCTTAGTGTAACACATAACAGATAATAGCTGTCATCTCATTTGTAATGTTCTTAGGCCATCATAATTTGGGTAGAAACAGTAATATGTGTGTGATATCTGCGATAAAAACACAAGGTCAGAGCTGTGACATTAATTCATCACCAAATGGTCAGTCTAATGCTGGACAAACACACAAAAAAAAATAGTATACAAATTACTAAACAAGTATTGCTATCAGATGTCACTTCTGACACAGACAGGAGAAGAAGACAGGCAAAGTGTTTCTAGCAGTAAAGCAGACAAACACTTCAGATCAAGTATTATTGAGAGGCAAGGTTCAATGGCAATGTGTATGTGTATACATATTTGCCCATAAATATTCATGTGAGACAGAAAAAAAAAAAAAGAAAGAAAAAAAAAAGAGATATTTGTCAGGAATGGTGTGGGGTTTTTATGGTTCTGTGACCCAGTAGGAAAGTCTCACTAATTTAGTTATTTAGAAATACTATTTCTAACAAGGGATTTGTGTAAATATTGTGAGGGGTGTTTTTTGAGATTTGTGTTCCTGACCAATGAAACAAACTAAAATACTGCATAAAAACTAGTATTAGAGAAATGGAAAGTAATCCAAAAATATATTAAGCATTTATTACTAATAATCAGCATTACAACTGATATAAGTAAACAAAGCATAAGGATATATGCATAAGCATATATGACCTTTTATTCAAATGTAAGTGTTTGCATGTTCTGAATATAGTAAAAGTTATAACAAAGTAACCAAAATATCCCCTCAAAAAGTGATTTTTGTACCTGGAACAAGCTAAGCTTAGTAAAAAGAAACGGTGTCATTTAAGTTAACAAAGAGTGATATTTAAAAAAAAAAATCAGAAAGAACTGATACTGGGAGGTAGAAATGTACTGAAAGAACATGTTTTGTTAGCCATCCTCTCCTCCCCCAAAAATATCTAGTTTAAATGGTGTATAAATGCAGCTGACCCTTATTCCATAGTTCACTGTGAAAGTGACAGTCCATAGCTCAGAAGAAATGAATAGAAACCAATTTCTTCATTTGTTCAATGCTTTTCATTTTTTTTTTCTTTCAAAAGATGGAAAAATCCAGCTAAGCAAGATTAGGTGCATGTATTAATAATATATTATTACAAATATTATTATATTAATTATTACTAGTAACAATGTATTATCAATGATGATTACTAAGTATGTAATACTGCCTCTTTTTAACGTCCTGAAAAGACATTGTTTAGCTAAACCATACTTTGAGTTATTAATCTAAAGGAAAAATATATATCATGGATAGCATTAACTCAGGACAATTTTTCTCCCCCTTGAAGGGATCTGAATGCCCCAAATGACAGAGAGCTTCAGAACTTCCCATTCACTCGTGTCCTAGATTAAAATTTCCCCTTCCTCCCAGACTAGATAAATTACAGATCTTTTTTTTTTTTTTTTTTTTTAATACCCTTTCAGCATCTTC
>VXBQ01010505.1:8910-19370 GCA_013400175.1 Phainopepla nitens | reverse complement strand
TAAATATTATATATTTCTATATTTCATATAGATCTATGTAGATTGCATATTGTTATACATACTATATATTACAAATACTAATTTATGTTGCATTAGTTATAAAATATTAATGACATAATATTTTAATTTTATATATTTGTAATATTTTTTCTATCCCAGAAAACATTTAAGGCCAGGCTGGACAGGGCTTGGAGCAACCTGGAATAGGGGAGAGTGTCTCTGCCATGGCAGGGAGTGGAGTGAGATGAGCTTTAAACCATTCCACGATTCTGTAATTCTATAATTCCATATCAGTACTTGCATATTTATATAGAACAATATTTAAATATTAATTAATATTTATATAATTACACATATTTATAGCTATTCTGATTTATTCCCTAAGAAGTTAGTCCTATGCAAATATAATTATTATTTTGCCCAAAACCAGCGTATTTCCATGTTAGTTCGTGTTATCAGCACAGGGCCGCTAAAATCAGGCAATTTCATGACTGGATGACAGGAAGATGAGGATGAGCATGAGGAAATCATACACAAATAGCAGCATAAATCCCTAAATTTGTATAAATACATGATGATCGTGTCGTTTATACGTACAAAGCGTGGCTGCAGCACGGAGGGATAACAGATGGACACTCTCAGCACTGGCAAGGAGGGAATTTTTCCAGAAAAACAGCAAATTTCATAAAAATCCAATTTTTAGCAATATTCCTTCGTTGTTTTTGTGTTGTTGAAACCTCGATGATCCTGTTTCCAGGAGCTCTGGAGCAGGGTTTGGTGTCAAACCGTGCCGTGAATTAAGGACGGCAACAACGATCCCGATAAACAAACGGCAGGGACGGGATTCACGCCGAGCCCGGCGCTTTCGTTTTCTGCTGCATTTCAAGGAGTTTTCCCTTTGATTTTCAACGACTTTTCCATCGCATTTCAAGGAGAATGATTAGGAGGAAATGAAAGAAAAGACAATAAAAATTAACATTATTTTAGCCCGATTCAAACCACTATCAAAACAACTTTTTTTTTAAATTGCTGCTGCCGGATAAAATTCCAAATTTTTATAAATTAATGTAGTGGCCTTTCGAGGAGCTGTAGGAATAAATCAGTTTAAATCCCCTGGGTTGCTTTCAAAGAGGATCCAACTCTCTCCTTGCCGTCAGAGAATTGCAGCCCCAGTAATTTGGGCCCATAAACTCAATTTTACACCGGGAGGCAGAGGGGACTCCGTGGATCCCTTCTCCCATCGCCGTCCCGATGCTGGGCTGGATTTTTGCAAGGAAAGATTTTTAATAAGGAAAGATTTGTGCTTCATCTCTGTGGGGAATTTCCAGGCTGCTTTGGGAAGTACTTCAGGATGGCAAGTTCAGGTTTGTTTTCCTCCCAGCTGCTCCAAAAATATATATTATATATATATAAAAAAGGGTGGAAACGAAAACTGGAAGCAGCAGCGAGCCGAGCAGGCAGTGGGTGGGATTCGGGAGAGATGCTGGGCTGGAAGTTTGTTTATGCCATTTATCCCAGTAAAAGCTGTGGAACTGGGAGCAAAATCATTCTTTTGACTCCTAAAAATCCGATAGTGCTTAGAAAATCAGGAAAACAACTAGGGATTAAAGGGAATTTATTCCATCTATGACTGAAGGGAATTTATTGCAATATTTTCTTTGCTGGGAAGTGGTAGATTTGAATCCTTTTGAGATTTTAATTTTAATCTGTAAAGAGTTGTAAGTCTCAAATATTTGCATTAAATAAGTGGGATCACTTTGGATTTAAGATCTACAGAACCAGGAGCAGGATCCAGCCCCTGGATTAACACAGCAGCTGGGGAAATTGGTGTAAATCAGAGTAATTTGGGTGTTATGTGGATTTATGCTTCCTATAGGATGTGCAATAGCCTGGCTTTGGGGAATTAATTCCCGGGGAGTGGGGGGGTATTTATTCCTTGAGGGGAATAAATTAATTTATCCCCATCATTAGTGCAGGGCTGGGCTGAGCCTCTTGCTCTGGGCTCCATTATTCCGGGTTTCCCTGCCATTACCCTGGGCAGAGTTGGAGTTTTATCTGGAAAACGTCTGGAAAATGGAGGAAACGGGGGAAAAAAGCAAAAGGGTGGTGATGATTTGGGAGGGCTGGAGGAAATTTAGCTCCTGGCTGTGCAGCGTGGAAGGACTGAAACAACCCTGAGATCCCGGGAGGGATCGGGAATAACCCCGAGCCGTTCCAGAAATCATTTCTGTAGGAGCAAACGCATCCGGCTGCGGCTTCCCCCATTCATTTGGGATTTGTGGAGCCGGGGTTCAGCACCCCCCAATTCCCACCCAAGGGGGAGCAGGACCCCGAGCGTGCCTGGGGGAATTGCAGGATGATTCCCCAGCCAGGGTTCGTCTCCCCGGAGCCGGTCCCGCGCTGCGCCGGCGATGCCGAATCGCTCCTCTGAGGGCCCCGATCCCAGCCCGGCTGCCACCGAGGAAAACCCCAATTCCCCCTGAGAGCTGCGAGCAGGGCTGGACAAAGCCCTTCCCCTCCCCGGGGGATTGATGGATTTATTCATCCCATTCCCTAATGAGCCACTTCCCGATCCCAGTAAATTATACGCACCGGGACGGATGAAATCTTGCTCCATAAATCAGATCTGAGGCTGGCAAGCTCTGCCTGCATCATTACCCCGGCAAGATTCGAAGATCCCAGGTAAAGCTGCCTCCTTTGCAAATCCCAATAAATCTGGGAGTAATCATTCCTGACAGAGAGGCAGCAAAAGCACCGGAAAACATTTTCTTCCCTTAAAAATGTAAGTGGAAAATTTATTGCATGGAAAGAAAAAGTTTTCTCCGGAAAGTCTGTAACAAACAGCGATGTGAGGAACTCCCCGGGGCCGAGCCGCTGGGATGGCTTCACCTTGGGATTCCTGGGATAAATTCGTAGCAGCTCCTAAAAATTAAGGAAGATTTTTTTCTTGGGGTGAAACAAGAGGAAAGAAATAAAGCTGTGTAAAGTCTCCAAGTGTGTCCTAAAAGGACAGTGGAGCCAGCGCTCTGGAGTCTGCTGCCTTCTGGTTTGTGTTTAGCCTTTGGAAAAAAAATCCCCCCCCTGCACACCTCCTTTTTCCTACAGGGAAGATTGATTTTATTAACTGGCCGACACCTGAAAGTAATTGGGATTTTTTTGGTGGCTGGTGGCGGGGGAAGGAGCCGTCCCGGGGCTCTGCAGGGGCAGAGCTGTGTTTTCCCACTGCTCCTGCTTCCAGCATGGAATGGATTCTCCGTCATTTCAGGCTGGCTGCTGGGGGGTGCTGGATGTGTTCTTGTCCTCACAGGCCCATCATGAAGCCAGCACCAGGGGACAAAGCACGCCTCTTTCCCAGGGGAAACTGAGGCACGGGTGTTTGGGGTTGCAAATAACCCGCCAGTTCTCCCTTGGCTGGTTTATTGGTGCATTGGGAACGTTTGGCTGGCTTTACACCCAGAGGAACCCAGGGAAGGGGAGGTTGACCCCAAGGAACCCCTTTCAGCATCCCAGGGAGTGTTTTCCCCCTTCCCATGTGCTTCCCACTCCTCCCAGCTTTGCAGAGCGCTTTTGCTCAGCAGGAGCTCTTGTTTTTCCATAACAGGATTGTCCCCATCAGGACTTGAAGGGATCGGGCTGGTGGTGATGTCTGTGCCTGTCAGGATGAATGAGAGGTGACAGCGCCAGAGCCCCGCGGGAGCTGCGCAAAAACCAGATGGGCAGCCAGGGGCTCCTCCTTCCCACAGACTGCTCCATCTGCCCCAGAGCCCCGCCGGGACGGGTCGGCTCTGCCAACGGGGGTGAGCAGCAGGGAGGAGCAGGGAAAGGGGAGAGTGGAGTGTCCAGCAACTCAGAGTGATGGATGGACAGACGGACGGACGGACCCATGGATGGGTGGATGGACGGACGGATGGATGGACGGATGGGTGGATGGATGGACCCTGTGGTTCTGTGGCTGGGGATGGATGGACGGATGGATGGATGGATGGAGGGATGGATGGATGGGTGGATGGATGGACCCTGTGGTTCTGTGGCTGGGGATGGATGGACGGATGGATGGATGGATGGAGGGATGGATGGATGGGTGGATGGATGGACCCTGTGGTTCTGTGGCTGGGATGGATGGATAGATGGAGGGATGGATGGGTGGAAAGAGGGGGATGAAGGCTGTGAACGAGACAGGGTTGGACAGGAGCTGAGCCCAGAAGTGTTTCAGCTTTGCTGGGTTGGGGGATGTTTCTGCTCTGAGTTGTTTGGGTTTAAGTTATTTATGTTTGTGGGACGCACACTGTGTGGAGACCTTGTCCCTCAGGTCTGATCAAGCTCAGGAGGCCTTGCTCCTGCAAAGCAAACACTGCTGCTGTGCCCAGCCAGCCCCGTGCTCCTGCAGAGCCCTGGAGGAGCCCCCAAATCCAGCCTGGATCCTCCTCTGTGTCAATGCATGGCCCAAACCCAACCCAGCGGCGCTGGAGGGACATTGAACAGGCCCAGAGAGCTGAGTGGCCACCCCTGGGGACAGCTCTGTGACTGCAGCGGTCAAATCCGGTTGGGCCACGGTGTCCCCCAGGCCCCCGTGTCCCACCACCCCCACGGCTTTGTGGGGACGCCTTCCCCTGCCTGGCTGCAGGGACAGAGTCAGAATTCCTGGCTCCTGGGTTTCCCCACACCTTCTGCCGTCGGCTCCGATCCCGTGCCCCGTGCTCTGTCCCCGGTGTGACCTCTCTGACCCGACCCAAAGGTTTCCTTCGCTTCCTTCGTGCTCGGCCAAGGCTGATAAGGGGAACCAGAAACAGCTTTGACCTTTCAACCACAAATCCCCCTGCGAGGAGCCCAAGCTGTTCCACATCTCAAAGGCTCCTTGATAGGAAACAAAACCCCTGTGCTGCTGAACTTTTAAGGAATTTCACCCCCCAAAAACTCTAAAGCACCCAAAAAAAGGCCATCCCGAGGAGCATGGGGTAGGTTTAACCCTGCAGAGGAGTGGGGCCAGCACGTGGAATGTGGAAGAGAGGCTGTGGGCTGATCAGTTGCCTGGAGTGTTCATCTTGTGCTTCCTTTCCCTTTTCTTTCCCACCTCTCCTTCTCTTTGAGCTGCTGTGCTCACCCCTGGCCACCCACTGATGGGGTACAAAGGTTTTTGGGACACTTGGCTCCTCCTTTGCTCTTCTCTGAGAGCGAGAGACCTCAATGATGCTGAGGCCTTTCCCTCTGGCAGCCCCAGGCCTGGGGACAGACAGACCCCTCAGTGTCCCTGTCTGAGGCATGGGGGTGGAGCCAGGTGATCTTTAATGTCCCTTCCAGCCCAAACCGCTCTGTGATTCTGTAATTTCAGTGCATACAGGACGTGCCTGTGGACGCAAAGCTCCATCCTCACTTTCCTTTCCATCCCAAAGCAGCACGGTCCAGCTCCAGGACATTCCCTGCTCCCTGCTCATGCCCTCTGGGTCACGCTGTGATGGGAAGGTGATGGCTGGAGGTGTTGGAGCTCCTTAATTGCTTTGAGTGAGCTAATTGGTAGGAACACAACAGCAGGAGGTGCGGGGGCTCGGCAGAGGGATTGTGCTCGGCTGCGAGGGGCTCGGGCAGCGTTCCCTCCTCCCAGGGGATGTTTGGCCCCTGGGAAGTGGATTGAGGCTCTTGGGACCACATGTCTCTCACTTGGTGTGGATGTGGGCTATCTGTGAGCCCCTGGGGTGGAGGAGAGCTGTGTGCCTTGAAGCTCTCCCCAAACTCGTCCCACTGAGTTTCCACTTGATCTTTTCCAGGGCGTTTACCAAGAACAACTCCACGGGGCTGCTGCAGGTGATGGAAAGCCCAAATCCGCCAGGATCAGGCCCTAAACACCAGCAGGTTCCCTGTATTACCTCTGTTACTAACTCTGTGTTTTCCCTGCTGTTGCTTAACCCCATTAATGGGATCTGAGCTGGTTCAAAGCCTCAGGAGCAGCAGGGGGGAAAGCTCAGAGCAATAAGTGGAGGCGACCTCTGCCAAATTGGAGCAAGACTTGCCTTCCTCCTGCTGCCCAAACAGCCCACAGCATTTTCCCATTAAACCTCGTTGCCCAGAGTTATTGGGGAAGAAGAAAGAGCCAGGACCAGCCCTTCCTGCATGGAAGCAGGGTGAAAACCTTCTGGGTCTGGGGGTAAGGACCCAGCAGCCAACCCTACCTGGGAGAGGACACTCCTGGAGGGATTGCTCAGAGAACCCAGATCCCAGGAGGTGGAGCCTGTTGGAAAGTCATCAACTCAGGTAATTTGGAGGAAAATGAGTGTTTCAGAGAGGTGGGTCTGGGAAAAAAATATGCTGTGGTCTGGACACCGCATTCTTCATGGGAAATGGGTAGAACGGGCCATTCTGGGTGAAAAGTGCTTATTTGTGATTTTCTTTTTTGTTGCTGCTCCTTCTGAGCATCTTCAGTGGGGGTTCCCCACCCCAGCTGGGCTGTGCAGTGCCCAAAAGCCAGAGGGAGGAGCTGGAACAGGGACCCACGTGGTGCAGGGAGCTGAGGATGGAACCCCTGGTGCTGGGCCCTGGTGTCCCTTGGAGGGACACAGGACTCTGGGTTTGGGGTCTTGGGGGATCCTGTGGGGTGGGGGGGCCCTGTAAGAGGTGTTTTCATTGTGACAGACATTCTCAGAGCACAAACACTAAATTTTAGCCTTTAGGGAGCACCATATTTGGGTCTCATGCTGCTAATTTGGGTAACAGAGATCCCAGCACATCTACTCCCAGGCTGATGGAATGACTACATGAGCAGGATCTGACCTTCACCAACAACCCTCCTTCCCTCCCAGCAGCATCTCTGCCTAGCCCCCATCCTCCCCTGCTCCTGGGCTGGTCTCCTGGCCCTCTTTTTGGGAAGACACTGCTTGGGGAAGAGGAAACAGAGTCCCCCCTGCTCCCGGGGCCATGTGTGACTGCTCTGATGGGCTTTAATGGGTCCCAGGCGCGGCTCCCGCTGCCCCTTCCCTTCAGTTCATGCGGGGAACTAAATCCAATAACCTAGCCCCGGGCATGAGCTGAGCGAGGCTTTCCCGGCGCTGCCCCCCTTCCGCTGCCGCTGCCGCCCCAGGAGTCACGGCTGTTAGGGCAGCAGAGCGTCCCTGTCTGTGCCCGCGCTCCCCCAGGAGCTGGGAAGGGTTATCCCATCCCCTCAGCCCGACTGAAGCCACCCCTGGGCACTGCGAGGAGGATAAAGTTGCACGAGGAGGGTTAATTGGCAGCAGCAGTGAGGAGGTTGCTGCAGCGCCTTGGTTTTGCTCTCCGTCCCTCCGGCACTGCCGTGTGACCGGCAGGAGCGCGGTGCTGGGAGGGGCTGCTCAGGAGGGGATTTCGGAGCATCCCCTGGGAGTGCTTTCCTGAGGAGGAAAGCTCAAGGATGGCTCTGTGTCCCTCCAGCTCGCAGTAATTTCATTAACTCCTTTAGTTCAGAGGGGGCTCTACACCAGGATTCTTTGACCCTGTGGAGGCTGGATGGTCCTCCAGGCTGAGATCCTCCCCTCCCGATTCCAGCAGGGCTGGGTCAAACCCAGCCAATTCCCTGGATTTATCAATTCACTTTTTCCCACTTCTGGGCAAGGGCACCACAGCTCACAGCCGGTCAGGCTTTTTCTAAGAAGGACTGAGGGTTCTGTCCAGCCCCCAAAGGGGGATTTGTCCTCCCTGGGTGGGACAGAGAGCATTTGCTACAGGAAGAAAGATTCGTCTGGAATCAGGTGCAGGAGCCGTGCACTGCGGTGAGATCCATCATCCCACTGCCTCTGCTTCCTGCTGGGACACCCCCACCTTGAGGGGCTGCAGCCCCCTCTTCCCTGGGGCCCCCATCCCAAAGCCTGGCTCTTTGCTGCTCACCAAGCAGCTGCCTTTGGCGTGCTGCATTTTCCCAAGGCTCCTGCTGGCCCCGAAGGAGTGCAGGAGGGCACCTGGGGGCAGAGCCTGTGGCTGCTGACAGCCTGGTCATAGAGAGGAGCCCACAACCTTCACTCTCATGGAAAGATTGTGGGGGAATACAGAGGAAGAATTAAAAACAATATCTTGTGCCTGGTGTTTGTGAGCACGTTATGCGTGAGCCACGTGTTATTTGTCTTAAGATGTTTTCAAAAAGTTATTATCCTTCTTGCACCAGTGGGCTGAGGGGTGTCACTTGCTAAACGAGCTCATCTATAAAAGGATGAGTTTTCTCTCAATAAATGCTTCATTGGAAGCTGATATATTGGAGTCATTACTGCTGCTGTGCCCGTTTGTTGTTTTAACAAACGTGGAGCAGACAGACCTGGTGGGGAGGAACTCTCTCTGGAGGAGCTGGATGGGCTGGGGAGACCCCAGCAGACGGGGCTCAGCCCCACGCTGAGGAGCTGCCACTCCCTGGCTCCTGGAAAATTGCTGTTCCTCCTGCTTGGTTCTCAGTTCAGAACAGAGGGCGAGGGTAACAGGACATGGGGTTGTGACTTTGCAGGTTCTTTTCTTGGATGCTCTCACGAACATCTTTCCTTCTGTGTCCTGTCATAGCAGCCTGTAGAAGAGGATGAGGATTTCTCCCTGCCATGGCTCCAGAGCCCAGCAGAGGCTCATGTTCTCCCCACTATCCCATTCCATGCACCAGGACCTGTGTGGTGATGGCAGAAGGTAGGAGGTGAGTGCTGCGCCCTCCCCGAACAAGCAATCCCTGGGGTAACCCCCAAAATTCCCCCCTGGAGTGCACCCCAATGTGTTCTACCCAGGTAGGTGACCTCAGAGGGACCTGGGCTCTGGGACTGTCCTGGCAGCTGCTGATCCAACCTCCCAACCCCATCCCAGGGCCTCCCATCAGCCCCAATTTCCTGCAGACCCCCGTGATAAGAGGCTGATCCTCAGCCGTGGAAATCCGATGCCCCGGTGTCAGGGAGCACAGGTCCTGGGGGACTGTGGAAATCCGGCTGAGAATGAGCAGATCTCGCTGCTTTCCTTCCCATTGCAAGAAAAAAATCCCTTTGGAGGATGGATGGAATCTTTGTGCTGCCCACCGAGATTGTCCTGGGCTTCATTCCCCTGATCTGTGCTGGCAGTGCTGCATTCTGTGGGTTAAAAGCTTCCAGGTGCACCAGCACCCACTGAAGCACCCCCAAAATAACTGGGTGCTCATTGTGAATTAATATAATCTCTTTCTTTAGGCTTTGCTGTGGTTGCTGAATCCCGGGGGCTCGGGATCCCGCCTGCTGTCTGGGAAGGTGTGAGTCAGGGCTGTTCCCATCTCTCTTCTCCCTTCATGTGGGGTCTGTCCTGGCCGTGTCCAAAAGGAGGAAGTAAACCCCAAAATCTCTCTCCCAAGCTGGACTGGGGGCACCTACTGGGCAGGTGGTGGGTGCTGTGGGTTTTGCCTGATGGAGGGACTGGCAGGATATTGGTTTTACTGGACTTGGATGTCTCTTATCACAGCAGCCCTGCAGCAATGCTCTCTGCCCAGCAATGACTGAGTAATTCCAGTTTATTTATTGCCCTATTTTCTCAGCCTGAGTGCTCTCTGTCTGTGCTGTGTCATTGCTCTGCTCTGCTGGCCCTGGGGAGTTTGTTCTCGAATTTGGGGTGGATTTCTCCCTTTCCAGGTGTCCTCGTGCATTCTAAGCAGGAGTTCCAGCCTGCAGCTGCACATCCCAGACCTGGCCCCATTGGGGTGAAACCACCTCTGAGTTTTGCTGTCTCTTTCCCGAGCAGGAGTTGATTCAGCCCCAGGACTGCTGGTCCTGGAGGGCAGCGGGAAGGTTCTGAGGTAGGAAAACCAGACCTCTCTGAAAATCCACTCTGCTGTGGACAGTGCCCTGCTTGGAGCTCTGTAAACCCAGAGCTGAGCCATGCCCAGAAATTACAGTAATTTAATGGAGCTGATTTCTAGATTGGTTCATCCCTGTGCCAGCCACTGCATTGATTGGACTAAACTGATTTTCTTGGGGAATTCCTTGTTTGGGAGTGCTGGAATCCCCTGCTCTGCTGCCGGTCCGGTTTAACTGCCCTGGGGTGGTTGTTCCCATGTGGGTGTGCCTGGGTTAAAGAGCTGGGGTTTATCCCAGAGGAACTCTGGGGTTTGCCTTGCCTCTCCCCTTTATAGCTTGGAGAATTTGGGGTCCCTGCACTTGGCCCTGTCCTCATTCCGAGGGGCCAGCTGGGGTCTGCACAGGGTCTGGAGGGTGTTTGGCAGCTCGGGATAGAGAGGGGCATTTGGGAGCTGCACCACGCCCGTGCTGAGCCCGACAGAGCCCAGACGTGGGCAGGGCACGTGAGTCCAGAACTGAGCCAGCTGCAGGAGAAATCCCGCCTAAGCAGCCAAGATCTTCGGTTTTTCCACCCAAATAAAGCCTCAGCCAGAAAACGGGCTGTATCCAGGGCAACGGCGATGGAGCTCGGGTGCGCTGGGACCGCATCTGGGATGGCTCCGGGTCAGCCCTGGGGTTGGGATGGCTGCGAGGGGGGTGGGAGAGGCTCGGGGGGGG
>VXBQ01010494.1:6852-32174 GCA_013400175.1 Phainopepla nitens | reverse complement strand
AAAAAAAAAAAAAAAAAAAAAAAGAAAAAAAAAAGGGTGAGTTATTTCAGCCTTTCCAATAGGAGCAATTTCAGTTTTCCACAAGAACACACAGTTATTAATATCATATCTGGCTTTAATGAGGATGTTTTTGGTGGAACAAGTACCTTCAGCACAGCCACAATATATCTATATAATGCAGCCCAGTTGCCAAGAGAGACATTACAATTATAAGGGAAGTATCTGAAGTGTCTATGTGGTATTTTTGGAGTTGCATTCGAAAACAAAAAGCCACAGCAGTACATCCTTCTAATTTAAATTTAAAGGCAAGAAAATTCAATATTAAGCACTTTATCCTGCAACTACTCCAAAATTGATATTCTGCTGCAAAAAAAACCCATTCAGCTAATGGGTTTTTAAAGTGTGCACAGAAGCTCAAAACACTTACAGACACTTACAGACCTTCCAGCTGTTGGCTTGGGAGCTCTTCCACTCTGCAGTGCCATCAGAGATGTTGGCAGACACAACACAAGCAGATGTGGAGACCTGGAGCAGGACTTGGATAACTGGTCAAAAATGGAAAAGAAAGAAAAATATTTGTAATATTATTGAAGAATTTGTCTGTGGCCAGAGAATCCCAGAATGGTTTGGGTGGGAGACACCTTCCACTGTCCCAGGCTGATCCAAACCCCAAAATCCAGCCTGGCCTTGGCCACTTCCAGGGATCCAGGGGCAGCCACAGCTGCTCTGGGCACCCGGTGCCAGGGCCTGCCTACCCTGCCAGGGAACAATTCCTTCCCAATATCCCACCTGACCCTGCCAACTGCTCCTTTTTTGACACAGTTCTATTGGCTCCTCCTGAGTGTTTTGCCAGACTAAGATCTGGAATGCCCTTCCCCCAGCCTCTCCCCTATCTCCACTTTTGCTGATTTTTGTGTCTTCCCACAGGACTCCTTTACTCTCAATGCCCATTTGCATCCAAGGGTAGCTACCTCTCAACTGTATCCCCCTGAAAAGCTTGGGGGATAAAACTTGATGTCATCAACAAACTTTTCCACCCCGAGAAATGAGTGGTTCTCCCACTCATTTCTTGGTATATTGAATCCTTTCTCAAATCATTTAACAACCTGTTGGTAACATCTCTCCTTTCCAAAGGCTACATATTCACTCCTGCTCAATTTTTTGTGTCTTTAATTAATTACTCCCCATGTAAATGCCTTCCCTCTCATCCCACAGCACTTTTAGTTGCCAAATTCTTATTTGAAACCTGCATTAATTTAGGGTTAGACACATATGGGGTTCCCTGAAAGAACTGAAAAAATGTGAGATTTAACTTGCCCCTACAGACTCCTCCAGAGAGGTGAGTTCATCAAAGCCCAAGCTAAGCCTGGACTAGAGTTTATTTGACAGAAGAACCTTGCCTAGACCTGGCTTTGGAGTTGTAGAAAGAAAATCTACTTTTAAATCACCATTTTCCAGAACATGTTGCTCCCCTTTGGAAACCAAGGTGACAACAACAGATCTGGGGACATTTGCTGCAGTACAGGAAGACTGAAAGAACCTGAATTACCCTTGCTCTGAGGGGCTGGTGTCCCTTTGATATTGTTCAGGTTTTCTGGAAATGGTTCATAATTGCATGAGCAATTCCATGCTCTGCAGCCATTTGTGGAGCTCCAATAGGATGGAGCCCTTTTTCTTGCTGGCCCCAGCACTTGTGCAATTAAAATCCTGTCAGCATTGTCTTTTCCTTTTCCCCTCCTCATTTAAAGGCACCGTCCTTTTCCTTCCGTCATCCTCCCTCCCCTCCTGCCCCTGGCAATTTGTTAAAGGCCCAGCTCAGCCCTTTGTTGTTTTCCTGGGGAGCAGCCCATCAATCCCAGCAGCTGGGAACAGGACACAGGGGCTGGAAGCATTTGGGGGTTGCATTTTTGGTGTTCAAGCTGAGCCCTGTTGGCTACAGGGACGAAGAGATCTGGGTGTTGCCGTCACATCTTGTCCACACAGAGAAATCCACGGGAGGAAGAGGATGGGAATTCGTCTCCCAGATCCATTGGGATCTGTGTGGGAGCCACGAGATCAGAGTTGGTGGGGACATTTCTTAGGACCTCACAAGTGACAACTGTTTCCAATGTAGTGGTAGGTGATAAACCGAGTAACATTTTGGGGGGGCCAAAGAGTCCCCACAGCCAGCTAGGAACCATCTCACAAAGAGCTGGTGTGCAAATGGACTTGGCCCAATTATATTTGACTAATTAATCTCATTTGACACGCTTTAGCAGGGAGATGGGAATGCCTGATAGCAGCTCTCACCAAGTTAAGATCACAAGGTTGGATAATCACACAATCATTGAAGGGTTTGGGGTGGAAGGGACCTGGAAGACCATCCCATCCCACCCCTGCCATGGCAGGGAACCTTCCACTGTCCCAGGCTGATCCAAACCCCAAAATCCAGCCTGGCCTTGGACACTGCCAGGGATCCAGGGGCAGCCACAGCTGCTCTGGGCACCCTGTGCCAGGGCCTGCCCACCTCCCAGGAAACAATTCCCTCCCAATGAATCCAAACTAAGTTTCCCCCTTTTCAGTGGAAGCCATTCCCTTTTGTCCTGTCACTGCAGTTCTTGATGCAGAGTCCCTCTCCAGCTCCCCTGTATCCCTTCAGGCCCTGGAAGGAGTTGTGGGGCCTCCACACAACTTTCTCTTCTCCTGACCAGGCCCAGCTCTCAGCCTGCCAGCTTTCTCACCTCCTTGAGAATTGCTGGAGGTCTGTGTGAGACGGAAATCCTGGGCAGTGAAGTGTCAGATCAAGTTCAACATCGATCCATGGAAAACAAAGTGTAAGGGAAACAAAATTCCAGCCACCTCAGCACCCTCACAGGGGAGAATTTCCTCCTAATATGTGACCTAATCCTGCCCTCTATCCATGAGAAGCCATCCCCCCTTGGCTCCAGGCCTCTGTCCAGAGTTCCTCTCTCTCTAAAATATAAATTGTTGTAAATGTTTATATTTGCACATAAATACAAATTTAGATGGATTCCTTTGGCTCTCCAAAGGATGATGCAGAGCATCCCCTTGAAGCTCTGCCCCCATGACCTTGTTCAGCTCATCCCCAAATGGATCTGGTGATGTAAGTCTGACTCTGAGGCCTCTGTGCTTGCAATGTTCTAAATGGACCTGATTAAAATTGATATTCTGTGAGGGAAGTTCATCATCAATGATGCCCCTGTGCCTGAAATCAAGCACAGACCCACAGGTTCTCTGTTTGCCAAGCTTGTGCCATCATGGGATGGCAAACAGGGCTCCAAGAGGGTGGAAATGTAGGAGAAAGAAAACAAAAAAAGGAATTTATATGGTTTAGCTTAGGTGCTGGCGTAAAACTGAGATGCTTTTCGTGGTGGAGATGAACATTCTCATCCTCAGCCCCCATCTAAACACTCTCCTCATGGGCTCCTAAACACAGTGTGGATCAGTTGAATATAGTCATTCCCTAAGCAGCCTAAAATCCTATTCTATAAGGAAAAAGCAATTTTCTCAATATCTCCCTGCCTTCTGCCACGTGCACTCTGTCACCGACAGGATAAACTTAGAGGGCTGGATGCCAAGCACAGGCAGAGACAAAGAATTTTCTTTGTCATTCAGGCATAGCCAGCCAAAGGTTTTTAAATCAGAACAATATGTAGCAGGAATCAGATTTTCTTCAGTGTTCAATGCCCCCGACGAACGACACCACAACCAAACCAAACCCCCACAGCAAATACCTGATTTTTATCTTGCTGCCCCTCAAAAAACTGCCATAAAAATTGGGTCTTCCCTCCCACCCAAAGCCATTTGATATCCAACCAGCTCTGACTGAACTCCTGCTTCCTGTTATCAATGTCATAGATACTGCTATGACATTGCTTCTGCAAAGACCCAGCCTCATCCCTCTTTTCCATTAATTTGATTAATTGTTTTTCCATTTGTATTCTTTGTGATGTTCCTCCAAACACTCCACAAATTATCTGGGCCTGTAGAAAGCCAGAAGCTGTTTGGCTTTCTGGTTTTTTTGTTCCCTTTCCCTCCTTCCTCTTTAAACTCGAGTGCAGCTTGGGAGACTTTAGATCTGCCATTAGTTTTAACTGCTCTGCGTAGACCCGCTGGCACCACGGAGGAGAGGGAGGGCTCCGAGGATGCTCCCGTGTCCCCGGCCAGCACAGAGCCAAAGCCACCCCTGTTATTAGTGCTACTGAGCCTACATTTCCCATATTATTAATCATTAAAGCCTGGCTCCAAATTCAGCCTGCTCCGTGGGTCAGGGAGCTCTCCCCAAGCTCATTAACCACGCTGGGCACTCATTTACTTCTCCTGCAATGACCTTTTCCTAATGCACCAGGGGGAGGAGAAAAATGAAATGCAGGTGATTTTTTTTTGTTGTTGTTGGGGAGGGGTGGGGGCTCCTGCTTGATCTCCCAAATAGAAGCAGCAGGAGTATTTTGCTTGTCAAGAGGACAGTAATTCTTCAAATCCCCCTCGAGAGATAATGAGTGGCAGCGCGCCGCTTTTGATCTGTCACAATTACAGAATAAAAAGGAGCGGATGCAAAGCTGCTGTGCCACGGGAAGGTCACTCCTTTAAATATGCAGGATTCCCTCTGTGGCTAATCCCAGCTTGTCCCCAACAGCACAGGGCTATTTTTAGGCACAGCAGCGGGCCCGTTACACATCCTGGCCCTATAAAAGCAGCGCCTCTCTGGTGCTTCTCCTCTAGGGCAAGCTAATGAGTAGGTAGGGAAATGCTGGCTCTGTGCTTTGGACTTCCATGCTATTCCAAGGAAGGACAGCAGGAACGTCTCCTCTCTGGCGTCAAACAGTCCCCCCGCAGCATCCAGGCAATTTCAATTATTACAAGGCAACGGTGGGAGTATGAAGCCCGGCACAAAATAATTACACTTAATTAGGCAGCCAAAAAAAAAAAAAAGGCAAGAAAAAAAGTGATGGCCTGAGCCTTGCTGCCTTAGATGTAGCCTTTTGTTGACTTAACACTGGACAGGTAGTGAATGAAACTTCAAAGTGTAAGCGGCTAAATTACTGCTTAATTAGTGGAGGCCTAGTCAAAAACACAACCGAGAAACAACAACAAAAAACTCGAGAACAAACCAACAAACCCTCAATTTTCTGCTGTCAAAGGTATTGAGGCAGAGATACTCGTCTCAGAGAGGCTCTGAAAATAAGGATTGTTCCATTAAGTTTGTGTTTGTGTTCCAAAGTGAGTTTCTGTTGATGCAGGGCTCTCCAAAGGTGCTGGATGAATCCTTATAGTGCTCAAAAGGGACCAAACAAGGTCCTGTCTCACAAATCCCACTGGCCTGGCAAGCTCCAAGCCCGCATTTTGACTCCTTTAATCCCCTGATCTGCCCCTCCCGAGGAACCTTCCCTGGAGAGACAGCTCTGCCAAGTCAGAAATTATGGGAGACATAAAAAAATAGGTCTAGGAACACTGGATTCTTATGTACAGCCTCTCTCAGTTTTGCTGTTGCATATCCAGTATTGCAGAGTTTGCCAGGGCAGCCTCTGATGCTTCCATAGGCATCCCACTGCTTTATCACACAAATAAATGTGGAAAACAAGAGTGGCAGCAAATTGAGATGTTTTCTGTCACCTCTGGGACAGCAGGGGAGGGGGGGACTCTGCCCCTGTGCTCAGGTGAGACCCCACCTGCAGAGCTGCCCCAGCCCTGGGGCCAGCACAGGGGGGACCTGGAGCTGCTGCAGAGAGCCCAGGGGAGGCACCAGGATGATCAGAGGGATGGAGCAGCTCTGCTGGGAGGAAAGGCTGGGACACCTGGGATTGCTCAGCCTGGACAGGAGAAGCTTTGAGGTGACAAAACTGTGGCCCTCCAGGGTCAGAGGGAGCTACAGGAAACACGGAGAGGGACTCTGTACAAGGCATGGAGTGCCAGGACACAGGGAATGCCAGAGGGCAGGGATGGATGGGATATTGGGAAGGAATTGTTTCCTGGCAGGGTGGGCAGGCCCTGGCACAGGGTGCCCAGAGCAGCTGTGGCTGCCCCTGGATCCCTGGCAGTGCCCAAGGCCAGGCTGGACTTTGGGGCTTGGAGCCACCTGGGACAGTGGAAGGTGTGCCTGCCCATGGCAGGGAGTGGCAGGGATGGGTTTTGAGGTCCCTTCCCACCCAAACCAGTTTGGGATTCTGTGATTGGTCTCATCCCATTTCTCTCACACATCTGATAGCCCACTCTCCGCAGAGGTGCTCAGATTTGCAGGAGAATCCACAGACAATGGAGGATTTGTTCCATCTCTCTTCCTGCTCTGGGTATTTACCAGTGAGAGCAGCTGGAAGACAAAATAACTTCTCCTACAAGGATTTCTACCTGCCTCAACCTTTCCCTCAGGAGCCCCTGATGATTCTGCCCATTTTAATTGCCCTTCCCACCCCACTTGCCTGTCTCTCACACCTTTTTCGCTTTGATTCTCCCTCACTCTCATCTGTCCCTCCTGCTGCTTGTCCATCTCTCCTGAGCCAGGCTTTTCAACCCCCTCTGATGAGGTGCTTCACACTCCCCATCCAGACTTGGTGGCTGAGATCAGAAGCAGCTCAGGAAGAGGTGAGAAGGAGGATCAAAACATACAACTCCATCCTCCTCTCCTTCAGCAGATTTAGAGGACTAAAACAATTTGGTTTTTGAGGTGGGGAGCTGTGTTGCTGTGTCAGTGCTGTCCATCCCCTCCACAACCAACAAAAGCTACAAACAACCAAAAAAGGCACAAATTTGCTAGAGGACTTCTCATTATCTGATTCAACATCTCAAAACTGTATCAGGTGCTCATTTGGGAGTAGTGGCTCCATATCCAGAAATTGTTAAACATCAGCTTGTCCCAGAGTTTTTATTTTGTTTGGTGTGAGGAGACTGCCCTGCTGGACTAAAACCACTCCCTCTAAGCTGAGTTTTAAGTGAGCAGGTAGATTTGTCCAAGAGCAAGCTGTGCTTTCTGTCCAGATACTGACAACACTCAAAACCCCTCAGCACTTGAATTTTGGCCCCTTTTTCCCAATATTTCTGCATGCATAGCAAAAGGTTGGAGATCAGAGAAAGGCTCTTCTCCCAGAGGGTGCTGGCACTGCCCAGGCTCCCCAGGGAATGAGCACAGCCCTGAGGCTGCCAGAGCTCCAGGAGGGTTTGGAAACCACTCCAGGGGTGCACAAGGTGGGGTTGTTTGGGTGTCTGGGCAGGGCCAGGAGCTAGATCTATGATCCTGGTGGATCCCAGCTCAGGATATTCCGTGATTGCCACCTAAACCCACCATGCTGACCTTGGTATCTTAATTGGGAATGCACAGAGATTGACATTCCAGGAGTGGCTGTTTCCTCCCAGAATATGGGGTTCCACAAACAAAGTCCAGTTTTGAGGAAAAAAAGAGAAAAATATTGAGAAAAAATTATCTCCCCACCCTCTCCAGCTGAAATTTAACAGCTCCACCATTCTGAAAGTGAGCTCTGGAAGCTGGGAAGCAGTTCCAGGAAAGTTTCCCTCAGTGCCCAGATTCCATCAGGGACACCAGAGGGAAATGCATGTGGCCAAACTCTCCAGTGAGATAATGGGATTACACCAGCCCTTGATCAAGCTGACTTTATTATTCATAAATAATTAAAGAGTTCAGTGATTTGGTAAGTTCTCAGTTATTTCATCTCCCTCCCCAGTGCCAACCACTCCCAGTTCTCCCACTTTGCCCTGGGTGCAATGTCCCACTGTCACCTTTCCCACCATTCCCTACACTCATATCCATCAGCATTTTTTCCCAAACCCCCACCAGCATTTTTGCTGGAGATAACTTGAGAAGGAGACACCTCCTCCTGTCTCTACCTCTTACTTGGACCTTTCTTTCCGCAGGGGTGATGTAAAGACATAAAAATTTCACTTGACAGTCTCATGAGGATCTCAGAACAAAATTCAGCAGTTCTAATCTGCTCGGCAAAGATGAAACACGGCCCTACAGGGCACAATATTGTATATTCAGGGGCCTTCTTCTGTCTTGAGCACTCCTGAGCTCCAGCTTTATCTATCAGGATTTATCTTTTACCAATAAAAGCGTCAGTTCTGGGATAATTCAAGGGTTTCACCAGAATCAATAGGATTTTGATGTGGTTCTCTGCACTGTTCCTTTCTAAGACAGGGTCAGAAAAAAAGTAAAATAGAGAAAGGAGAAGGCAAGCAGAAATTCAGCAGAATTTCCCCAGCTTCTGCACCAGATAAGCAGGGCACAAAAAGTAGGCATTATCCTGGAACTGCATTTAAATTAGTTTCCTCATGTCTTTCAACAAGACATAGGAATGATTCTTATAATTATTTCAGATGAAATGCTACTGGAAATTTTGGGTTCCTGATACAATTCAAATTCAAGCGCAGTGAGAACTCACACATTTGCCTTGCTATGAATTTGCTCACAGAGAGATAGATAAGAGGTAAGACAAGATATAAGAGATAAAGATATAAGATATAGATATAAAATATAGATATAAAATATAAAGATATATATAAAAATATAAGAGACAAGAGGTTGGAGAGCTCTATCCCTTTTTTCCTGGAGTCACTTGGACAGCAGTAGGAATACACCTTCTTTAATTCACAGTTGCAACATGTTGGAGATGAGGAAAAAACCAGAGGTTGAAACAAAGGATGTTTTTGATGACTCGAGATTTTTGGGAACTGTCTGGTGGCAAATCCTGGATATCTGGAGGCAATTGCTAGGTCACCAACTCACTCTTTTTCCAATAGCACAGTGCCATGGATTGGCTGCTGATTGCCTTCATTTACTGCCACATTTACAAACAATTACAGAGCAGCTGCCTCACTAAACCCTGGGTTTGTCTAACACCAGTCTGAAATATTGACTGTAGCATATTTGGAGTGAAAGAAATCCTGCAAAAAACAGAAAACCTCTGTCAAATCCCTTAACAATCCTCTCTCAAATCCATGTGTAAAATTACAGGAAGATTTGGTGTGTTTTATACCTTCAGGCTGCTGCTACAGCAAAGTATTCCCATTGTATTCCATGGAATCATGGAATGGTTTAGGTTGGAAGGAACCTTAAAGCTCCAAAATTCCACTCCCTGCCATGGGCAGAAACACCTTCCACTGTCCCAGGCTGCTCCAAGCCCCAAAGTCCAACCTGGCCTTGGACACTTCCAGGGATTCAGGGGCCCTGTGCAGGGCTTGCCCACCCTCCCAGGGAACAATTCCTTCCCAAAATCCCACGTAAATCTGCTCTCCTTCTATTACCTCTTTTATTTACTTCCTGAAGCTAAAGTGAGATGTCAAGTCTAGAGTCAAATTCCAAGACTGGTCTCCTGAAGCCTCAGGGAGCTTGAAGAGATCCAGAATCTCCCACAGTTTCATCACAGCTGATTAGTGACACATAAATGTGAGGTTCTTTCAGCAGAACCAGTCCTGAGCTTTCCTAAGAACCGATTTTTGCTGCTCTGGGGACGAGGGCTCAGAAACGACCTCCCTGCCTTGAGAAGGGCAGCAGCGGAGTAGGAATTCAGGAGAGGACTAAGGAGACAGACTCCATTCTCTCCAGGGCTTCCACAGCCCTGGTGAAGAGACAAGAGATTCCTTCCCTATTCACAAATTTCCTCCTCCCTCAGTCATTCCCTGCAGCTGGGATATCTCACCTGCTCGGAGCTGTTGGATGAAAGGCAGCAGGGCTGGGATTACTCCTGACTGAATAACCCACTCATCCCAAAACATGACACAACAAACCCCTCACTCCCACTTCCCAGTTTCATCTTCCTCCTCTCCCCAGGGCATTTGTGGGGCTGAGATCCTCATCCCTGGAGCAGTCCAGTCTTTTCCATGGAGCTCATGGCTCATTTTCCCAACCACAGCAATTTCACAGCTCAGTTTCCCTTTCCTAACCTTGCTCAGGCTGCTCCTTGTTTTTCATCCCAAGGCTTTCTGGCTTTGTGCCTCGATTTTCCAGTTGAGAAATGATGGCCTGAAGGCCATCAAAACCACAGCCTGGGCTTTTTTCCTCCCAAGAGATTCATTCACTGTCCCATAAATCTCAGTATTAAGTAAGCTGAGCAATTATTTGTCCATTTTTATAAGGCTTCACCTGAATCATCTGCACCCATGCACACACCCAGGGCCAGGCAGGAAGGGTTTCCACTGTGCTGCTGAAAGATATTTTAATAAAAGCATCTAATTTGCTTTGTTTTTCATTAAACAATATTAATATTGTTTATTATAAACAACATTGCTTTATTTTTCATTAAACAATATTAATAAATTAATAATGTTTGGTTATTGGAAAGATGTATGACAGCAGCTTTGTTCTCGGATGTTTATAAATGCATTGGAAGATCATGGAATACCAACATCGTTTGGGTTGGAAAAGACCTTAAAGCTTATCCTGTTCCACCCCTGCCACGGGCAGGGACACCAGGATATCCTGGGCTGGTAGAAGGTGGCAGGGGGTGGGAACTGAAGGAGCTTGAAGTTCCTTTCCAACCCAAACCATTCCCCATCCCATGATTCTACACCCAAGGAATTCCTCGGACACCATCAGAACTGGCACAATATAAAACCTCAGAAAGGAGAAAGAGACTTTATGTGAAGCTGTTGGAAATAAAAATACGACCTGTCTCTTCCTCAAACACTTTTTTTCTTATTTCTTTTTAAAAAATGTGATAAAAGAAGCCCTTTTCAATCATTTCTGAGCAGAACAGCTCAACTTTCAGCTGGGAAAGGTGATGCTCTAGCAGGTATTTTTGGTTTGTGTCCAGGAGGTCTCATCCAGAGTGCAGGATCATATGACACATTTTCTGGAGGTAAGAACCAGCTGGAGTGAGTCCGGAGAGCTGCTTCACCTGGAATTACCTGATTCACCCATTCCACGTTACTTGGAGGAGAGCTGGACAGAGGATACACATGACAACCACCCTCAAAGTAATAAAATCCACCAGGAACCAGACCCCTCATTCTGCAGGAGCAGGATAAGGAAGCACAGGGAGTTTTTAATAGAGAGGTGAACACTGGGTGAGGTCCAGGAAAGTCTCCAGCCCTCTGCTACTCAGATGTTGCAAGAAATTCCCCCACCTACGACTTGGAGAAGATTATTCTTCGATTCTCCAGCCCACCATGACTCACCTGTTTAACCTTCCTTTCCCTCTTCCTAATCTGGATTCCTGAATGTGGGGCACCCCACAAGGCACAGCTGCTTGGAAAGCAGGGCCGTGGGAGCAGATGTTTCTGGTGAATCAGTTCTCCTTCAAGCAGAGGCCTGTAAAGCAAGAGGGAAGGAGGAACAGCTCAGCCTGCCCAGGGAGCAGCCAGCTCAGAGCTTCAGCTGTCAGCAGATCACAGAATCATGGAATATCCTGAGCTGGGAGGGATCCACAGGGATCATCATCCCCTGGCCCTGCACAGATACCCCAACAATCCCACCCTGAGCATCCCTGGGAATGGTTTTCAAACACTCCTGGAGCTCTGCTGTGCCCACTCCCTGGGGAGGCTGGGCAGTGCCAGCACCCTCTGGGGGAAGAGCCTTTCCCTGATCTCCAACCTAAACCCTCCTGGCACAGCTCCAGCCGTTCCCCAGGTCCCGTCCCTGCTCACAGGGAGCAGAGTTTGGAGCTGCAGCCACTGGTGAGCTCTGCCCTCAATCTCCTCCAGTGAACAATCCCAGTGCCTTCAGCCACTCCTCGTATGGCCCTTCCAGACCCTTCCCAATCCCTGCGTCCCTCCTCTAGGCCCTCCCCAATGGATTTGGATCCTTTTATAACCCTCTGCTGTCCTCCCCACTCTGCCTTGCTAAAGCCACCATCAGGGGTGATCTCCTCTGGCAAAGAACTCCAAAGGCTGTCTCTGAGGGGCAGCAACAGCCAAGTGTGCTGGGAAGAGGAGAAGCACAGGTGTAAAGAGGAGTGGAGAGGTGACATTCCCATGGGATTAACCATTACTTCCTCCTTCCTGAGCAGCCTGCAGAGAACATGCAGCAGGGTGCCTCTGAGAGATGATTCCACAGGCCTTTTCCCCAGCTGATCACCCCACACACATCCTTCCAATCACACAGCTCCACTGAAGGGCTTGTTCTGAATCACCAACAGATTTAATACCTTACCACATCCCCATTGCAGGAAGAAATCCTGCTGAAATTTGACAGGGATTTACAGAATGATACCAGAATCAAGGTGCTGATGATTCCCTCAGGGGTAACTTGTGGCATTGGGGCAGACTCTCCCTTTTGTCACTGCAATATGGAAAGCCAGAATTCAAAGTGGTGGGTTTAGAAATGCTTCCTTGGCCAGGAAGAAAACAGGCCTCAGGAAATAAAAATATATGTAAGACAATTATTTTTGAGTATTTGCAAGGGGAGATAGTCAAACTGAGCCCTTTTAAAAGAGTGGGGAAGTGCAGCTAAACCTTTTGGAATGCTAACATCCCTTTTGCATTTCATCTGGCAGGTCCCAGGTGGGTTGCAGATTAATTACCTCAAAATGCACCTGCTCACAGCTGGAGAGCAGCTGTGCAGCTCTGGAATACTCAGAGTTTAGGACACCTGATCTTTTAAG
Source organism: Phainopepla nitens (assembly GCA_013400175.1). Lineage (NCBI taxonomy): Eukaryota > Metazoa > Chordata > Aves > Passeriformes > Bombycillidae > Phainopepla > Phainopepla nitens. Next base: position 19,626 of record VXBQ01010494.1, on the reverse strand, counting down.
CGTACAAAACCACATAGTCCCCACAGAAATGCTTGATAGGAAACAATCAATGAATTCTGGTATGAAATGGAATTAAAAAGCTGCTTCCTGAATTGCAGCAAGGAGCTCATTGCCTTAAACCTGCAAAGCCTTTCTTAATTTTGTAGTGCAGAGCATGAGCTGGATTTTGTAGCTTGAAACATCCTCCTCTTTCCTTTTTCTTTGTTTCCTCCAATCAGTCTTTGTTTCCTACAACCCTTCTACCTCATGGATTGTATTTAAGTGATTGTCATACTCTGTCTGCAATGCAAAAAAGTTTGTGCTGTCTGTTGTGCTGTCTGGTTTTCCACTTAATCACCAAATCCCAGGATCCCTGAGGCTGGAAAATGTCTCCCAGCCCATGGAGCCCAAGCTGTGCCCTATGCCCACCTTGTCCCCAGCCCAGAGCACTGAGTGCCACCTCCAGCCCTTCCTGGGACACCTCCAGGCATGGGCACTCCAAACCTCCCTGGGCAGCTCCTGCCAAGGCCTGAGCACCCTTTCCATGCAGAAATTCCTCCTCATGTCCAAGCTCAGCCTCCCCTGGCACAGCTTGAGGCCGTTTCCCCTTCTCCTGCCCCTGTTCCCTGGCAGCAGAGCCCGACCCCCCCTGGCTGTCCCCTCCTGTCAGGGAGTTGTGCAGAGCCAGAAGGGCCCCCCTGAACCTCCTTTTCTCCAGGCTGAGCCCCTTTGCCAGCTCCCTCAGCCTCTCCTGGGGCTCCAGCCCCTTGCCCAGCTCCGTTCCCTGCCCTGGACACGCTCCAGCCCCTCCAGGGTCCTTCTAGTGGGGGTCTCAAAATAGAGAGTGCAGAGGTGGCCTCCTGCCTGGCAGATGTGGCCACATCTGGGCTTCATCTGTGGCCTCTGGATGAGACTGAGGGCTCTCACCTGTTGTGCGTCCTAACCTCCAGGCTTGCAGTGTCCTCTCAGGGTTTGATATTTATCTGATACCCCTCCCAACAGAGCGATTTGGGAAAATCCCAGGGGATCTCAGAGCCATCCCACAGGCAAGGGGCAGGAGGTTGTGCATTCCCCCAGATCTGGGAGCCAGGATGGAGCTGCCATTACCTTTAGTCACAAGTGGTTGTGCAAAGCCAGATTTTAGGCACCAACAAGAACAAATCCAGGGCAGAGCTGGAGACTGGGAAGATCAGGAGTGTGCAGGCTGTTGAATGAGCATGGAAATGCAGCCATGGGGATATTGGTCAGCAAAGATAAATTGCTTTTGGCAGCTGACAACCTGCTTGTTTTGCTGCTTGCATTTTACACCATCAGCTCAATCACCTCTGCCAGCCTTCCACAAACACCCCAATTTTTTCTTCCCAGACTTCATCTGTCTTCCTTGTCTCACACACTTTGCCCAAACAACAGGAATAAATGATTCCATGAGATCTCCATGTTCATCTTTAGACATGCCAGCAATAAAGACACTTTCTCACAGTCTTAGTGATGCACACAGATAAACCTGAATCACTGCTGAACAAAAAACACACACAAGCCTTATTTGAGGAGCTGCAGCACCTCTGGAAATCATGAACTGATCGGCAGCAGTGGTTCAAGTTCCTTGTTTTCCTAGGAGCATTAATATTTAGGTCTTCCTGCCTGAAACATTTGGAAACCCTCGTTAAAAATGTTGTTGGACAAGCCAGGCTCCGCAGTGTCTGTTTGGAAATCCAGCCCTTACAGCACAGGAAAAACCACATATGGGGCAGAAGGGATAAAATCTACTTCAAAAGGAGCAACTGAGGGTTTCAGCACCACCCCGGTCCCCAAGTGGATCAAGCAAACACAGGATGCACCATGATTGTGTTGGAAAAAAACAAGGAGCAAGGCATGGCACTGATTAACAGCTCTGAAGAGGCAGCACAGGGAGTTTGTGCTGAATTTGCGCAGCCTGAGTTTAGGTGAGGGATGGTTAGGGGATATGTCAGACAGCAGAAGCTGGCAGGACACTCCAGGGGGTCAGCCCACCTTCCTTATGACCCCCATTCAGAGCAGCGAGGCCTTTTTGCCTCAAAAACCCTTTGCAGAGGCTGATTTCTCCCTGTGACGCATCACTGAGCATTAAAGTGGTGATATGTACCAAACTGGATCAAGAAACCACAAGATTTTGCCCTGGCAGCTGGGGAAAGTGAACACACCTTAAATTCTGTTGGAACCACAAACTCTGCAGCTGCTGTTGAAATCTGCAGCTCAGTGATGAGCAGGAAGGGAGAATACCAGATCAGTGATTTATAAATTCCAGAGGATCATAAGAACATCAGAACGAGGACTTTCCTTGTCAGGAACAGACCTGCAGCCTTCGGGGGCTGCTGCTTGTGCCACCCCTGCCATGGGCAGGGACACCTTCCACTGTCCCAGGCTGCTCCAAGCCCCAAAGTCCAGCCTGGCCTGGGACACTGCCAGGGATCCAGGGGCAGCCACAGCTGCTCTGGGCACCCTGTGCCAGGGCCTGCCCACCCTGCCAGGGAACAATTCCTTCCCAATATCCCATCCATCCCTGCCCTCTGGCAGTGGGAAGCCATTCCCTGTGTTCTGTCCCTCCATCCCTTGTAAAAAGTCTCTCTCCATCTTTCCCCTCAGCTTCCTAAATGTCCTCATGAAGTCACAACACATTCACTGGACAAGAGGGAAGGATGAACAGCTCAGCCTGCCCTGGGAGCAGCCAGCTCAGAGCTTCAACTGCCAGCAAATCAGAGAGTCCTGGAATATCCTGAGCTGGGAGGGATCCATCAGGATCATCATCCCCTGGCCCTGCCCAGACACCCCAACAACCCCACCCTGTGCATCCCTAGAGTGGTTTCCAAACCCTCCTGGAGCTCTGCTGTGCCCATTCCCTGGGGAGGCTGGGCAGTGGCAGCACCCTCTGGGGGAAGAGCCTTTCCCTGATCTCCAGCCTGACCTGTCCTAGCACAGCTCCAGGTCCTTTGGAGGTTTGCTAAGTTTCTTCATTGAGAAGATTTTAGATCCTAGAACTGGCATATGAACCCCAGATCACTCCTGAGTCCTGGTTTCATCCTCACACACTCAGCTGTCTGAGCTGATTGGATTCACTCGGTATTTCTCTATTTGAAACAAAATTTGTTGTTTTTTTTTTTTTCCAAAGGAATTGGAAAGAGATGAAGCCAACCCTCTGGAGAGCCAGGGGGATTTGTAAGACCTTTGGGCAAACCTTGATTCCTGTTTATCCTCCCTGCACAGGGCATCTCTATCTTGGGGGAGTACTGGCCTGCATAATGCCTACAGAATTAGGAGGAAATTAAGAAAGAGAATTTCATTTAGAACAGATCTCAGTTAAAAGTAATTCAGTGGCAAATCCAGCCATATAGGAAGAATGACTTTGCAAATAGCTGACAGTAATTAATGGTCAGACTCGAGCATCTTAAGGCCTTTTCCAACCTAAACAATTCTATGATTCCACGATTCCTGCCTGGAAAAGATTTGTTGTTAAGAGCTCGTTGATGTTCTAAACACATCTTGGTATTAATGTTTTACAAAGAAAAAGTAAAAGTTGGAGACAAAATAAACTCTTGTTGGGAACAGGACCTAAACAAACCTTAGGCAAAATAGGGAGCTGCTAATGGCTGTACATTATCAAAGTTAGACTGATAATTAAATAATTGACAGTGTTTTTTTTCATAGTAAGTATTGACTTCACTGACCTGTAGTCACCTACATGTGTGTTTTGAGGCTGATCACTCGTCTTCTGCCATAAAGTGATTTTTATTCAGTTTATTTAAATGGATATTATTTTTCTTGCCAACTAAAGTGAAAATTGAAATTTACTGCTGGCTTGGGTCAAGCTGCAATTTTAGCTTCCCATTTTATAAAAACTGGACTGCAGCAGTCAGAACTCCTCACTGCTTTTCTTTGCACGACAGGGCAGCAAATTCTTCATCCCAGAACTCACTGTCAAGATCAAATTTAATCTCAGGAAAAGTAAAGGGCACAACTCAAGTCAGGCAACAGAACAGACCTCTTCTTCCATGTTTTCCTTTTTCCCTTGTGCTCCTTTAGCGCTACAGTTTCCTGTAAGGAGAGGAATTAATCTCCGAGAATATTGTCTTCACTGATAATCTTGTAAAACTTTTCTGCAGTTAGCAGGCGGGCAAAACAATTATCATTTTTTTTTAATTAAGATATCCAACACTCACAATTCCAGCTTGTAATTAAGTCCTTTATAAGTTCTTAATTTCTTTTTTTTGTAGGCTTGTTGTCATGGGCTTCCTAAATTTGCCATTCTACCTGTGATTCATGCATCAAAGACAAACATTTTATAGGAGTATTGTGGAATTTTTAAGCAAGGAATCTGTGGCTAATTCACCCCTAAGGCACAATCACCTGCATGTGGGGAAAGCACAGTTGGTGCTTTTAGGGTCCTGCACCCATGGAAGTGAGGGCAGCTTGAGTCACATGATGATCCTGCAGCCTTCCAGCTGGGAATGATGCCCCAGAAAGAGCCAGAAATGATTGGAAATTCAGCTATTGGAATGTGTCCAGGGGAGGCCATGGAGATGGTGAGGAAAGGCTGGGAGAGCTGGATTGTTCAGCCTGGAGAAGAAAAGCCCTGGGGTGACCAAACTATGCTTTCCAGGGCCTGAAGGGGCTGACAGTAAAAATGGAGAAAGATTTGGACCAGGGATGGAGGGACAAGACACAGGGAATGGCTTCCCACTGCCACAGGGCAGGGATAGATGGGATATTGGGAAGGAATTGTTCCCTGGCAGGGTGGGCAGGCCCTTGTTCAGATTCCCAGAGCAGCTGTGGCTGCCCCTGGATCCCTGAACCTGTCCAAGGCCAAGCTGGACTTTGGGGCTTGGAGCAGCCTGGGACAGTGGAAGGTGTTTCTGCCCATGGCACTGGATGGGCTTTAAGGTCCCTTCCCACTCAAACCGTCCCATAATTCTGTGATTCCAGAGCTATTTCTGCCACATCTCAGTTTCACAGAATCATGGGATGCCCTGCCTTGGAAGGGACCCACAGGGATTCCAGCTCCTGCCCCTGCACAGGACCACCCCAACTTGTGTACTGTTTAAGCTGGTGCTTCCCTAAACCCTCACAGTCCTTCCCCAACCCTCTCAGCTGCACAGTACCTGCTCCAAACCCTCATCCACACTCCTGCAATGCCCAAAATTCCCCAGCTTTCCCAATCCTCAGGCTGTGCCCACAGCACTGGGATCACTCTAAGACTGCTTGTTTCGAAACGTTCTTGGAATTTCCATCCTGCCATTCCACAAGTTGGCTGCCCCCCCCAAACTACCACCAGCCCTTTTAAAAGCAGGTTTGTGGCTGTCCACAGCTGCTGGTCCTGTTCCCAAATCCAGCTTGGACACCTCTATTCTGGTCCAGCCATATTCAAGACACAGGAGTTGGAGTGAGAAAGGAGGAATTTGTCACAGGTCAGAGCAAGGATTGAGACCAGGCCACTCCTCAGCATAAAAACAGCTGCTTTTGGGACTTCCAGGCACACATGGACTGCTGCTATCCTCAGTGGGACTTTTTGGAAGTGGAGGCTCATTAACATCAGGGCAGGCTGCAGCATCTGGCCACAAGAACATCAATTATTTGCCTACCAAGTTATCTAGCAGCAAACAAAGGCAGACTTCCAGCTCTCAAACCAAATGGGTTTGTAAAAGAAATAGGCTACAAGTTCAGGCAGTCATTGCCAAGTCAACTCTGTGTTCACCAGGTTTGCTACAAGAAACAGAGGAAATGGAGGTTTGGCTTTCTAACAAAGCAACATCCTTTGGGACCTAAAGAAAGAAAAAAAAAAACATTTCCTGTCTGCCACTTCAACTCAGGATGCAGAGCTGGTCTGGAGAAATCTTTATTCCCCCAGAAAAAAATTACACTGCTGTAGTTACCCTTCCTTGAATCATTGCATCTTTCTGCATCCAATTTCCATCGTCTCTGCCTGTGGACAGCTCTGTCGAAGCTGCTGTAATTGGAAACAATTCAAAAGGAAACACAGAGGAGTTCCATGGAAGTGGTGCTGTCAGTCAAAAGCATTCCAGCAGCAGGGAGCACCTCAGAGATGTTCCAAAGCCTTGGGAGTTAAAGGCACCCAGGGGTGATTTTTAAAAATAGGGGAACTAAACCAAGGCAAAGAAAGATTCTGCAGCAAAGGAATGAGCTGAACCTACTCCCAGTGAATTCCAGGAGTTGAGCTGTTCCTCTTCACTTTCAGCAGAATAATGGAAACTCATCCCTGGAAGAACTAAAATCCACAGCCAAAGCCTTGACTGCAGACACGTTGCTGACACAACTGCTGTGATTTAGGTGCTGAGCTCACTTCACCCTTGCCTGTTCTCCAGTTCCCCTTGCTGGCAGTGGGATTTTTGGAGAAAGCAGGAAGCCATCCCAAAGGTAGAAAAAAGCTGGATTTTTGGCACTGGCTTGAAGCAAAGATAGATCAGCCCCAAGCTTTGAGATGCCCCAGAGTCGTAGCCACAGTTTAAAACTCTTCATTGCTAAGCCGCATCATCATCATCCAGATTCACTGGCATGCTTCAGCTTTTCCACAGGATGCTGTGTCCATACCAGGCTTCCATGGGACATTCCCACGATCAAGGCTTGGGACGTGTGGATGACCAAGAGGATCACCTGTGCCTCTACCCAGCAGCTGCAGGAACAGCAAACCCAGGGCCCTTGGGATGCAGTAGCTCGGGATGACAGCTGCAGAATGCCCAGATGGACAGCGGCAGCTCTGAAATGCCCAGATGGGCAGCAGCTCATCCTGAGGCAGCCTGGAGCCAGCCCTGACCCTCACCTGTTCCACACGGAGTTTCTGCCCAGNGTGCTGATGGACCAAAACCTATAAAAGTGTGAGGCCTCCTGACCAGGGGATCCATTTTGTGCCCATTTGTGGGTTTGACTTGGGTGTAGCCCCGGCGGGGTTCCTGCACTGCCCAAGCTGGATCCTTTCAATAAATCCCTTTTATCCTTTTATTCTACCTGGTCTCTCTTTCCAGGTCAGCCTTTCCCAGGATTAAGGGAATATTGGACAACCAAACTCCTTATTTGATAACGTAAAAGAACAGGAACAGCAGAGAATCATGGAAAGAATCATGGAAAGAATCACAGAATGGTTTGGGTTGGCAGGGACCTTAAGGTTCATCTCATTCCCACCCCTGCCATTGGCAGGACATCCTCCACTATCCCAGGTTGCTCCAAGTCCTGTCCAACCTGGCCTGGAGCACTACAAACACCAATGCAGAATCAAACTTCTGCCTATCTTGTGGTTTTATTAATTGCTGATTCCAAATTAAACCCAAGGAATCAAAAGAGGCTTTAAATGAGCTTACATCAGGTTTAATCCGGTGAACACAGAGCAAATTTGGCATTAGGTGCATGAACCTGCAGCCTGTTCCTTTTACAAACTGATCTGGGTTTCTGTAAGGTCTCTCTGTGGATTTCACATAGCAAATATCAACAGAAATCTGTTTCTAAGCCCAATTCCACAGTAAATTCAATGAAATTTTACCTAATCATACATAAGCCTGAATGGATAAAAGCAAACCAGCCCTGGGCTGGCTGGGCAGAAACAGGCCAAGCACTGAGAAGGATCTCATCCAAACAGGAATTTATTTGGGATGGATTAAAAGCCGCAGAGACTGAGGGAAGAGAATTAGTAAAACCCAAAGAAAGCAGAAGGCAGTGGTCAGCAGCTCCTGCCAAGGAGCAGAGACAGGCTCTCTGTGTGTGCTCTGCCTGGAAAAGGAGCACTGGAAGTTATGAGCATGGACACAAACTGTGGATTGTGCGAGGGGATCCAGCAGCAGCCCCAGTCTCACAGGGATTGTGGATTCGAGGTAATGAGTGTAAGGTCTAAAATCAACAGCAATGAACTCACAAACACCCCTGTGACAGTCCTGCGATTAAATCAGAACCATTCTGCAGTAATTCCAGCTTTTCCACCTTAAAACAACCCTGCTTTTGGCTGCTTGGTGGCAACCAGCAGTCCTGCTGTGGGCTATGTTGGAAGGCATTCCCAAAGAACATGGAAAAGGGGAGCAGTTTGTGGCTGTATTTTCACAGTCTTGTCAGAAGACCTCAAAGTTTGGGGATCTGTGGAAAGGATCCCAAAAAGGTTTGGGTGGGAAGGGACCTTAAAGCCCATCCAGTGCCACCCCTGCCATGGGCAGGGACATCTTCCACTGTCCCAGGTGGCTCCAAGCCCCAAAGGCCAACCTGCCTTGGACACTGCCAGGGATCCAGGGGCAGCCACAGCTGCTCTGGGCACCCTGTGCCAGGGCCTGCCCACCCTGCCAGGAACAATTCCTTCCCAATATCCCATCTATCCCTGCCCTGTGGCAGTGGGAAGCCATTCCCTGTGTCCTGGCATTCCAGGCCCTTCGAAGAAGTCCCTCTCCATGATTTCTGTGGGCTCCTTCAGGCACAAACCTCTCCCACCTTCTGTGCCAGAATGAGATCCCAGTCTACAGCCTGAACCCACACTGGTGCTGGTGGAACAGAATTCCATGTGATATCCACAAGAAGCCTGACTTCTGTTTGGCTCTGGGTTGCCCTGGAGAAGCACATCCTGAAGTGTGGCTTGCAGCTGATAAGGAATTTTGATTAATATTAACTAAAGGTATTTACACTGTGGAGGACCTGTAACATTTGTTGTCTTCACATTATAAAAAAAAAGAAAGGAAAAACTTGCATTCCAACATCGGATTGTGGACCAGACAGCTGGAATTTGACTGGAGTTTTGACACATTGAAATTTCTGTGCCTGATCCTTGCAGAGCTGTTGCACAAACAGAGGTGCTTTAATAACAACAGAAGCAGCCCTTAGAAATCCTCTTGGAAAAGGAGCTGTTCTTCTGCCCCTGGAAATCCTCTTGGAAAAGGAGCTGTTCTTCTGCCCCTGGAAATCCTCTTGGAAGAGGAGCTGTCCAGACACACAGAAATTCATTCCCACCTCTTGCATCCAGGGGACACATGCCAAGGACTTGGGAGTGCATCAGCCAACAAGGATGAGGGGGGGTTTGAGCTCCTGAGGGAATCTGATGATGCAAGAGACGCACCATTTAATGTGCACTTAACTGGAAGCAGCTCAACATGAAAAGCTGATGTCAAGGGCTGCGGGAAGCTTTTCCTGCTGACTCACATGGATCTGGACTTCTGCACCCAGGAACCCTCTTGCACTCTGCTCATTAATCCAGCTCCAGCTTGTCCAGGCACCCAGCTGCTTCCAGGAACCCGGAGTTTGGCAAGACTCAGGCTGATGCTCTGGGCTTCTTCATTTTTGTAGAAAGAAGAGGGGAGAGATATTTTCTTTCTCACTATAATTATGCAGTTCAACTCCTCTTATTTATCTCTCTCCATAAATCAGAGTGATTTGGAGTAGGAAAGACTTTGCATGCAGAAAGTGAGGCCTTTGTTTAGGGGAGATGCCTAAATTGGTGATATTTATTGCTCAACTAAACTGAAGTTGTTTAGTCCACATAATGCACTTAGTGAAGGACAGGCATTTTCTGTACCACCTCTAGTTGCTGCCAGAACCTAAATCAGTGCATGCCAAAGAATAATTTTGCTGTGGTTATAAAAATCTAGGCTGTCCAGTGGGATTTCTTTCAGAGGTGATGTGGCGGATGCACTTCAGAGCAGAGTTCTGTACTTACCAGTGGGAAAATGAGAAAAAAAGGCCTTTATTTAAGGGAGATGCTAATCTGGGACCACCCAGTGCCACCCCTGCCATGGGCAGAGACACCTGCCACTATCCCAGGGTGATCCAAGCCCCAAAGTCCAGCCTGGCCTTGGGTACTTCCAGGGATCCAGGGGCAGCCCCAGTTGCTCTGGGCACCCTGTGCCAGGGCCTGCCCACCCTGCCAGGGAACAATTCCTTCCCAATATCCCATCTAATTCTTCTCTCTTTCAGTTTTAACCCATTCCCCCTTGTCCTGTCACTACAACAATTTTGCCTTTCATATTCAAAACCAGCACAAAATATGTTTTACTTTATTTCTCACCTCCCTGTTCCCCAAAACAAGAGATTCCCCATGCTTGGCCCAGAAGACAAAAGTGATAAAAGCAAATTTAGAATTTAGGTTGAATACTTTTTTCCAACAGGAAGTGACTGGATAATTGCACTTTTTTTAAAAATAAATGAATAAAAAAGAGAGAAAGGGAAGGTTTTGATGGGTTCTCTTCTACCCTGTTTGATAATTAATACCCCAGAGTTTGAAGGACTTGAAGTTTGCTGCAATTTAGAATCACACATCAGACTTGGCAGCTCAAGACCTGAATTTGCTGAGGCAGCTCCTGGAGGATTTTTGCTTCCTGTAAAACACCTCCTCCTCTCCCAGCTACCTCCCTCTCCAGCCCCACAAGATCAAAGTATAAGGAACAAATGGAACTATTTCTTTAAAACTTCAAGGTAAACCTAATTTGCTGTAAAGCTGCAAAAAGCAGTGAGGAGCTGATCTTCCCTTGGTTTCTGCACCGGGAACTGGAGGGGTGAAGGGAGCACATCCACACAGGGCAGCAGGAGCTGTGAGGTGGCAAAACTCGTGTCAGATGTCAGGGAATAAAGTGGACTTGGAATTGTGGGTGTTTGCCCTTTGGGACTTCTGATCTCCAGCCAGGATGCAATGAAGATCAAAAGGTCCCGAATCCCACTTTTTGACTGAGGGTCAGGCCTGGAAGCAGGCAGGTCTGAAGGCAGCCTGAATAAAATGGTTCCTGAGAAATCAATTATAAAAATAATATAATTATATAATATAAGTCAATTCCTGCACTGGCAGATTAAGGAAAGGTAGGAGGAGATGGATCACATCTTTGGGATTTGCTGTTCCAGAAAGGAAACAATTACAGGCGAGGCTGTGGCTAGAGGGTACTGGACATATAGGAGCTGGATAAAAACAACTGGATAAAATAGAAAGAAAATGGGAAACACCCCCATGTACTGATAAAAAGCATGAACTGTGAGAGGCAAAGAGCAGGACAGGTGCTGGAATTTGCTTTTCTTGACAACATCTGCTTCTGCCTCATCTCAGCTGCTCTGGTTGCATCCTTCTGCCAGGAACACACAAAGCCCAACTCCAGATCTGTCTCAGTCACAGCCAATATTCTCAGGACATTAAAGAAAAAGGGAGCATCCATCAATAAGTCCAAAAGCAGACAACCCCTGATGTTGCTCAGGTTCATACAAGGCCTGCCTGATATGGGACAGTTTTTGGTCAAGACTGAGCCCTTCCCATTTATTCTGCAATAAAAAGTCCTCTTATTCCAGCCACCATTTGGGAATAACATTTCTATTTTACAGCATTTGGGTTGTGAAGAATTGAAAGGGAGGATCTTTAACCTGACATGTTACCAACACAGTATTTTAGATCAAATATGTATTCAGGATGGGGAACTTGGATTATCAGCCTTCTTATGGGGTTTGACACATTTCCATGATCCCCAGGGAATATTCTCCTCACCAGACACACTTATACACAACAGGATGGATTGTGTTTGCTTTTGCACGGAAAAAAAATTCCCACTTTTTGGCCATTTCCTGGGAGGGTATCATTTTCAGTACTACCCAACCACCATTAAGAATGAACATTTGCAAACACACTTCCCAGGAAACGATATTCCAACTTCAGAAAAGTCCACTGTCCTTCCCCAGCTTCACAGGGGATTTTTCAGCACCTTGTACTTGTGGTTTCCTACAGGACATGAGGCCAAAATCCAGATGGATTCAATTACCTGGGAACAGCCCCAGTACACTGTGATTCCTCTGGTTGTTGTGCTGTTGCTTTATGGGAGGGAAATGTGGAATTAACACACCCCACACCACTTCCAGTCCTGGAATATCGACCACTGGTCAATAGGATGGCCCTGACAGCAAATCCAAGGTCATTCCCATCCATAGGCAGGAGCTGGAAGAGCAAATCCAGAGAGAAAAGCTTTAAAAAGAGCCCAGTTCAGCTTTGTTGGAAGCCCAGCAAACACTGAGGGAGCAGCTAAACACTTATTTAATCCCTGGTGTGTTGTGTCCTGCTGGTTCATTACTCTTGGAGTCAATAGGGTATTCCTGCCTTCTAATTCCTGCCACAACTAATATTCTTCCTAAAACATAAAAAAACCAAACCAAAATATCATACTATAATATATTTTTCTCCCTCAAAAATAACCTTAAATGGTAAAAAAAACTATAACATCAAAACCCCCTCCAATCCTCTAATATTAACCCTTAAAAAATAATAAAACTCATAAAAAGCCCTCAAACAATACTATTCAACCTACAACAATCAAAACCACACGAAATTAAATAAAATTTATCAAACAACAACCCAAAAACAAAACCAAAATTTAACCAACTTATTCAATTATCCCTTAAAAAAAAAAAATTCCTCTTTTCCCTCTACCTCCTTCAAATAACCCAAAAAACCATCAACCCCAACACCCTGAAATAACCTCCCCCCATTACATCCCAAACTGGGATCCGCAATCCTGGGATATTTTAATGTCTTGGCCTCATTGGCACATCAGGNGAAAACTATCTAAGATTTAATAAAATAAGAAATAACTTCTCAGTCAAAGAAACTGCCTCTGTGGATGGTTTAAGGTGCATAATGGTCATAGAGCTGCAGAGTCATGGAATGGTTTGAGTGGGAAGGGATTTAAATCCCATCCAGTGCCACCCCTGCCATGTCAGGAACACCTTCCACCATCCCAGGTGCTCCAAGCCCCAAAGTCCATCCTGGCCTTGGGCACTTCCAGGGATCCAGGGGCAGCCACAGCTGCTCTGGGCACCCTG
>VXBQ01010493.1:2853-22487 GCA_013400175.1 Phainopepla nitens | reverse complement strand
GGGATGCTGTACCTGGGCGCCAGGGCCTCGCTGGCCGACGCGCTGCCCCTTCACATCGCACCGCGGTGGTTCAGCTCGCACAGCGGTGAGTGCCGGCTCCCCGGAGCCTTCCCCCGGCTTCCCCTCCCTCCGTGGGTGCCCGAGGGTGGCGGTGGGCGCGGTTCACCCAGGAAAGGGGAGCTGCCCCCCTCTTGGACCCTCATCCCCATCCCCTCACCGACACAGATGGGTGGGTGCATGCTGGAGCTGGCATCTGTGTCAAGGTCAAGGGAGGAAGGGGCTGGGAAGGGAGGAGGCTTTCTAGAATAGAGGTATTTTGGCTCTAGGATATGAAGCAGTGGATATGGCATCTCCCCCCCTCCCCCCTTGACTTGGGGGACAGTGGTCTTGGAGGTCTTGAGGATGCTGCATCTCAAGACCTTGGGTTTTGCAACCAGGCTGAGCGCCTTGTGTCTCTTCTGAAGGTGTTTGAGGGTTGCCAGTCAGGTGTAGCAGTTTCCAGCCTTCGAAACTGGGGAAGAAGCAGAGGAAGCCTTTTGAAAGCAAGGTGTGGGGATCTTTTTTTTTTTTTTCCCTTTGTTTTTTCAGATAAAGGGCCAGGGAAAGGCCAAAGTGTGTTTTCTCTTTCAAGCCAGCTGGCAGTGTTGTGGTGCTGAGGAGGAAGCAGAGGAGGAACTGCCTGCCTCTTTAACAGGGCTGTGGGGCCAGCTGGGCTCTCTTGCAGGAAACGTGTTAGGCTATGGGAAGGGGCAAGGTTACCCACTTCACCCTCGTGGCTGGACTCTTCCATGTGTCCTGGTGTCTGGAGAGGAGCTCTGGCTGCGAGCAGGGTTGTGTCACTGACCTAGTTTTGGCTGGGTGCAGGGAGCGAGGTGGGAGGTCCTCCCTTCCCCTCCTGGCTGGAGGGGAAGTCATTTCAGGGATGTCTCCCTGCATTTCCTGGAATAGTCTGGGATTTCTCTGCCACCCGTCCCCCTTGCAAATGCTATGTTCTCCTTGTGTGACGTGGTCTGGGAATTTCATAATATGCCTTGGGACAGTGCCTCATTTTCAGGAAGGCCTGAGACTGAAGCAATGGGTAAGAGCAAAGTGCAAGGAGAGTCTCGTGGGGCCCATTTTCCTACTTCTTGCCCAATCTCCAGGGGCTGCTGTTCTCCGTTAGATTGAAGCTATGTGTCTTGCATCCTTGGTGGCAGAACACCCCAGATTCCTATTGATCCGGATAAGCCAGACACTTGCCATCCTCCCTGGCAGATGGAGAGGGCTGGCATGTGGCACTAGAGTTGAGACCAAGTGCTCCTGCAAACTTTCTGGCTCCGTGACCTTGCACAGACTGTGTTACTGCTCTGGTTTCTAAACACAGAAAGAGAGAAGGCACAGCATCCTCTGTGGGAACGAGGGCCATGGGGGCTTCTGCTGCGCCTGGTGCCAGAGTGAGGAGGGTCTCATTACAGAAACACCCTGCAGCTCACAATGGTTGGTCAGAGAGTATCAGTTACATTTTAAACTGCAATGCTGAGAGGCAAAAAACTGTTCAGAAAAATAAACCAGCTGCAAAATGGAGTAAGCTGTTTTTCAGCCACTTGAGCGAGTTAGTGCAGTGCTGCTAAGTTAAACGCGGTGCCCTTGAAAGATTGCAGCGCGAGCTGTGGGAAATGCTGCAAGAACTGGGTTTCTCTGGTGCCTCTTTTGGGGCCCTCTGAGAGCATTTGAGCTGAGCTGAAGTGTGCCCTGGCAGCAGCGAGAGCTGTTCCGTCCGTGCCGAAGCCTCTCCCAGTGGTGGTTCCTCCTCGTTGCTAATTAATAGCAAAAGGAGTGGAGGATGCTTAAAAACCCTTCTGAAAACTTGTCAGAGCTCATTTAACTTTTGCACTCTTCCTCTCTTAGTGTAAGAAGTTAATGAAGGATTTGGAGACTGCAGGGAAGGGGGGAAGTAAGCCACAGCAAGATTGCTGAAATTCCTGTTAATCTCCCCTTGCAGCTGGTTAACCTCCAGCAGGGCAGTCAGGAGCTACTTGCATCTTCCCCCCTGCCTCCCCATCGACCTGCTCCTCTCGTGGTGCTGAGCCACTCCATTAGCCACTGGAAAGTGCTGAAGCAGCAGTGCTCTGGTAAATGGAGAGGAGCTTTGACATTGCTGCGTGTGACTGTCCCTGCTCCCTTTGAAGGATGACTCGAGGGTGGGGATGAGGGGACCCGCCAACATACCAAACCCACTCAGCACAAGGCATGCCTGGGGATCTCTGGCATCTGCCTGAGCTGCTGTACTACCAAGGAGAGGAGCCCCCCAAACTCTGTGGATAACAGGGCTGGAGAGTGGATTCTTGCCTTGCCTGCCCCTTTCTGGAGACCCTGGATGGTGCCGTTCTCTGCGTGGGGGTTGCATTCACATTTTTCTAGGAGCACTTGGGTTTGAGGGATGAGCTGGAAGCTCAAAGTGCAGCCTGAGCTCTGTGGGGTTGTCAGTGGGACAGCGAGGGCAGCGATAAGGTGCTGTTGTTGCAGCAGTGTGCCTGTGATAACGGGAGCACACAGATAGTCTTGGCGCCTCGCCGCTCCCTGTATCTGCCGTGCAGAGTTTCTGTGCCTCTCCAGCTGCTTCATGGCTCATCAGGCCCTCAGCAGGGACCCTGAGGAGTGAGCTGGGGCCAGCTGAGCTCTCTCCTCTGCTTGGTGTCACTCCTTCCCCTCTCTGCAGTTGAAGGCCTGCAGAAGAGCTAGGTGTGCCAGGGGAGGGAGAGAGGAGGATTGTGCTGGGAAGCCTGTGCAGAGGGAGGTTGCAAAGTGGTCCCCAAGGCCAGTGAATGCCACAGCATCACTGTAAGGTGCTGTGCATGGAGATGGTCAGTGAGAAGAGCCCACTGCTGAATCCCTCTGGGTTCCACTATGGCTGCTGGGATGCCTGAATCGGAGAAGAGGTTAGATACTGATGGCCTCTGGCCTGTCCCAGGATGAGGGCTGCTGCTCTTGTGAACAGTGGAGCCTACATATATCTTCCAAATGGGATGGGCAAGGAGCTCTGACCTTTATGGTGGAGCTTGTCCCTCCCTTTGAGTGGACAGCATCTCTGTGGGTGAGTCCTGTTTCCTGATGGGGATTTTCCCAAGGCATGCCCACCGTATACACAAGCCACGTAACTGTTCCAGCACCACCTGAAACTGCTCTGGGATTTCCCTGTCTGTCCAGGGTTTCTGACATCTACTTCTTGGCCTCCATGAGTGGAAAATGACACATCTTGCACAACTTTGGAGTTTGCCTGTAGCACTTGACCCTGCCTCTGTAGGTTTATGACTGTTTAGGACTTCTCAGTAAAGCCAAGCTAGTGGGAAGAAAGGAAGAAGAGGGAGATGTGTGGTTTAGTGCTGCGTGTCTCCAGCTTTGTGTGGTTCTCTTAGTATCTCTCATGTTATTCATCTTCATCAGAGGATCTAAAGGAGTTTGCAGAGGCTGTAAGTAGCTTAAAGTTTATCTGGAAATCCCACTCATCACCCAAAGCCCTTGAGTGTTTGAAGCTCTAATAAATCCATATCTCCTTGTCTGCTGCCTAGCCCTTAGAAACGCCTAGCTCATCCTCCTGTGCAGTACCACCAGGAATGTCACAGCCTTTCTGTGCACTGACAAAGCAAGCTGTCTGTCCTGGATGCCGGTAACACCAATGTCAGGAGGCCTTCTTTGCCAAGTGAGCTGCTGTGCTCTCAGCAGCACTTTCCTGGAGCAGGAGGGCCCAGCCTGAGGAAGATGGGAAGGTTTTTAGTGCAGAGGTGGTAGCCAGGGTGCTGGGCTGAGTCCTTCGCCAGGCACCCTTGCTGAACTCTTGACACTCTGGTGAACCCTTGCTGTGCTCTGACACCTTTGAGTCCTTGGCCTTTTCTCGCTGGTGCCTGGGAATCCTTGCTCCTTAGATAGTCCTGGCATTGCAATGTCTACACCAGAGCGAGAAGGCTGAATTCTAGCTTGCCAGTCAGCTGCTCTCAGCCCTGACTGTCCTGCCACCAATTTGTCACCTGTGTGTTCTGGCAGCCAAAATGTGTCCCATGGTGTCTCAGGCACAGCACTGCCAGCTGGTCCGGGGAGGTGATTGTCCTGCTCTGCACTGCTGTGGCCTCACCTCAAGTCTGGTGTGCAGATTTAGGTACCACAATACAAGAAAGATATAAAGCTGTTAGAGAGCATCCAGAGGAGGGGCATGGAGATAGTGAAGGGTCTAGAGGGGAAGCCATATGAGGAGCAGCTGAGGTCACTTGGCTTGTTCTGCCTGGAGAGGAGACTGAGGGCAGAGCTCATTGTGGGCTGCAGCTTCCACAGGAGGGACACCGGAGGGTCAGCACCAATCACTGCTCTCTATGACCAGTGACAGGATCCAAGGGAACATCGTGGTGCTGTGCTAAGGGAGGTTTACATAGGATGTTTGGAAAAGGTTTTGCACCCAAAATGTGATTGGGCACTGGAAGGCTCCCCAGGGAAGTGGTTGCAGCACCAAATCTGATAGAGTTCAGAAAGTATTTGGACAAGGCTCTTAGGCACATGGTGTGATTCTTGAGGTTGTCCTGTTCAGGGCGAGGAGTTGGACTCTATGATCCTTGTGGTTCTCTTCCAACTTAATCTCTGAAGTTTTCAACATCATATGTGCTTCCCTCCCCACTTCCCGGAGCTAGGCCTGGGGAAGGGCACCCCAAGGTCTGCACGAACTTGCCATTCTGAATCTATTTTTGCTAGTGGAAATTTCCAAAGATGACTGTCCTCAACCATCTTCTTGTGGGTTTGGTGCTGGTTACTGTCTGGCAGCCAGATCAAGCACCTGCATCATTGCCAGACCTGCGGAGCGTTTGGGAAGTGGGTGCAGAAACAATCCTGATGACTTCTCACGCTGGTGATGTTCAGCTTTTGGACTCTCCAGGGCTGGAGGGGATGCTTTTTCTGCTCCTGCCTTCTCTGAGCCAGCTGCCAGGGCAGCATCCACCTGGGACGGGGAGAAGAGGCAGCGGCTACCTCGGAAGAGCGAGGTGCTGAGCTCCTGGAAACGGGAGACTCGGAGGCAGCTTCAGTGCACACTAGAGCTGGAGATGAAGTTTAAGTGCATCAGTGTTGGCGTTGTGCGTGAGAAGCCGGCGGTGGCGGCAGTTATCTTCAGTCTCCGCAGCGAGAGCGAGCACAGGCTGTCTCTGCGCTGCCTTGCCTCCCCAGTGCCCTCTGAAACCCCGACTGCTTTCCTCAGGAATGAGTGACTGATTCCTGTGCACGTTAACTGGGCTCTCTCCTCTACAAACCTGTGTGTAAATCAGCCTAGGGTAGCTGGGTGCCCTCTCCCTCTTCTGCACATGTCTCTTCTAGAGATGCTGGGAATGATGCTCTCGTGCTCCTGGGCTGACCCACTTCCCAGCCAGGATTGTCTTCCCAGCCTGTGACGTAAGTTTATCCCATGCTGGTTTGTTTTGCTGAGATGTTTGTTCCGGTGACTGGAATAACCGTAAAGGCTTCTCTTATTTATTAATGTGCTATTAAGGCTTCTCTCTCCTCTCCCTCTCGTTCAGTGGCCGGAGGATCAATCAGATACAGACATCTTTGGTGGAGGAGCAGTATCAGGCTGGCTCCTGGCCAAGGCAGCCGCACAGAGTCATGGGAAAATGCTGCTAAATGCTGAAAATTAATTTCAAGAGAAGCACAGGGAGGGAGGAAAGCCCACTTTAGAGGAGGAGAGAAAAAAAAAAAAAGGCTTTCCCCCCCCCAAATGTAATGTCTCATGTGACAGATCAGACAGGCAGCAAAGGGCTCTTTGGATAAATTCCCTTTGCAGGAACCAATCTTGTGGTGCCCCAAGGAGATCGTGGGCAACCACGAGGTGCGTTTTGTGGCATGTGCTGCTGGTACACCAAAACCCCAGATGTGCTGAGTACTTGGTTTTGAGTAAATGTGAGCTGGCTTTCTCCTGGTTCCCTTGCAAACTGAAATCATAAGGGCTTGGGAATGATGTGCATGAGCAGTCAAGTGATGCTGTAAAGCAGCAGGCCTTGATGCAGAGCTCTTTGCCCGCCTGCTTTGGCCTGGCTGTACGTTCCCTCTATAGAGACACCAATTTTTTCATTTCAGATAGAGCAAGAGTGGTTAAAGCTGGGCCTTAAATGTCTTCCCTGCACCAGTTCCACCAGGCAGGTTTCAAATGTGGGTAAACCCACTGGGGGTTTGAGTGCCCCCCAGGGGTGCTCCTGCTGTCCCTCGCAGGTGCTGCCTGGCTGAATGCTTTTGCTTAGTGCTTTTTGTTGGGAGGCTGTTGGAGGTGCACCTTCAGGAAGCTCTGCTGCCTGGGGCCTCTTCTCGTGCTGCTGCACAGCATTTCCCGTGGGCAGAGCCCAGCTGCTGCCAGGTTTCCTGCCCTCCTGGGCTGCAGGCAGGGGAGGGGAGTGCCTGTGGTGGGGGACAGGGGCTGCTTCTCTCTTGTCATGGTTTAACTTTCCAGCCCGCTGCAGGTCCATACAGTCTGGGATTTGAGGAATGTGGAAGGAAAGGCCAGAGAAGCAGCAGGCATGGCTGGTTTCTGGGCTGCTGGCATGGGGCTCGATACGTTGGTGCTCTCTGCTGTGGTCCCTGTGCCTCCACTGATGCCTTAAGTTTTAGCTTTTATATTTTTCAGATTCTGTGCTGCTTTAGTGTGTACTTCTGGGCTTCATATTAAGAGTTAGTAAGCTCTCTTTGCAGAGTAGGTAGACAAAAACAATTCCTTTCTAGCTTGGGACCAAGGACAAATTTTAGGCCCAAGAGTGTAAACAACAGTGAAGGAAAAGAGGGAACAAGGAGGATGGAGCATCATAACCTGAAGCTGTAATTGGACAATTGACTCCAATATGCTAATGGACCAAAACCTATAAAAGTGTGAGACCTCGTGACCAGGCATCCATTTTTATGATCATTTGTATATTTGACTTGGGTGAAGCCCCGGTGGGGTTCCTGCACTGCCCAAGCTGTATCCTTTCAATAAATACCTTTTATCCTTTTACTTTACCTAGTCTCTCTTTCCAAGTCAGCCTACCCAGGCCTCACCACACTGCCAGGTTTGTGCCGTGTGCCACCAGCTGAGCCTGAGCAGATGCATTACTCAGACCCAGTGCTGGGTCTGTGGGCAGCTAGGGTTGTTCCATCCAAGGGTGTATTTTGCCAGTGGGGATGGTACCTCACCATTGGAGAGGCTGTACTGCACCTCTGAGGTGATGCTGACTTTTGTCTCCCCTCCTTCCCTACAGGCCAGAGCTGGCCAGCATCAGCACCAGATTGACCCTGGGACAGTTGTGATGTCAAAGACTGAATGAGCTTGGGAAATTTGTGGCTCCCTGTGCTCATACACATTCATGTAGCTGTGGGGCTCCCATCAGTGGCATGAAACTAGACTGTGTGCCTTGGAACAGTCTTGTGGCACTTTGTAGAGAAACAGAGAGACGCTGTGGAAATATTTACCTTTTTGCTAGTTTTACCAACCTTAGCAAAAATTTCCCAGGGTTGTATATTCCCAGTTAGCACTCTTGGTTCATCGAGTCTGTCAAGTTATGGCCATAGTTCCTGAGAGACTGTCACCTGCTGGGCACAGAAGAGGGGCTGAGAGAGATCCTGGTGAGGGAAGCACAGCAGTGCAGATGAAGAATGGAACTGAAAACTCAGAGCTGTTTCCTGGCCCAAGCAGGCAGGACGGCGTGACAACAGTGGGTATTTTTAGAGGCCAGCTGCCTGCAACACAAGAGGGGGAAAGCTGCAGTCAGGCAGGAGAACTGAGTGATGCTGACCCTGTCCCACATCCCTGCCCAGCATTTTATTTCCTTCCAGGATGAGGCCACTGACATTTCCATGTGCTCTCTGTCTGCCTGCCTGTTGCTGCCTTGAAAGACAGCTCTCTTTCTTCTCCCCCTGGCTTTCACCATGGCTGTGAGTTTCTCTGATCACAGCTCAGTGATTTGAGGGTGGTGCCGGGGGCTCCGCTCTTCACATCCTGGGTGGTTGCATTACAGCTTGGGGTGGTGGGCGTTTGGGGGATTGTTTTTTGGAGAAGTCTTTGTCACCAGTGAGGGGAAACCTGCAGTTTCTCCTGCAGCTGGGGTAATTGCAGTAATTCATTTGGGAGCTCTTCCTACAAGGCGATGGAGCTGCTCTTTGTCAGAAGCGCTGCAGGGGAATTGGATCCACCTTTCAATCCATGCATCCAAGGCCTGTACATCTGTAGTCAGGGAAAAGGAGGTGGGGTTGGCTCTAGGCAGATGGCTTAAATTACTGTCTGCAGATAGGTCTAGTCAGTATGGGTTGAGATCAGTTTTGGGACCAACTCTGTTAAGCTGGTGCTGAGCAGGATGGGCGGAGGCTGAGCGCCCTGCCTTGGCTGCCTTGGCATTTCAGGTTATCCCTGGTCAGATCTTGCTGCTTTGAAACTAATGTCCATTTGCTTATTTTGCCTATTATTATTGTGGCCCTGATTTCATAGCCCTTGAAGTCTCCTCTTTGCCTGGTCTTACCCTTCTGAGGAGGTTTTTAGATGCCTTTGATTTTTTTGCTGCCTGTTAGGCAGGTACAAAACAGGTGGCACCCTGCACATAGTCCTGGGTGGATGTTTCAGAGGAGGATGCTGCTTCACAAGGCCCTGCCCAGCTCTGGAAGTGGGGTTACCCTCGGCTCCACTGGGTGTTGCCTTTTGTGATGGGGAGGAGAAAACTTCGAATCCCACAGCAGGGATTTTTGTCATCTGCAACCCCACTGTCTCCTTCTTCAGAAGGAGGCCTTTTCATGTTGGAGATTGGGACATGTTGAAGCAAAGAGACGAGAAGGTGGGACACCTGGCAGGGTTTTTCCTGACTGTGGGACAGTGTGTAGCCCCTCCTGCCTCCTCCAACATGATCCAGCATGGGCAGACCCTGCCCCTCTCTGAGGGGCTCATTCCTCTGAGGTGCTGTGCTTTGTGTTTCAGAGGGTTCCCAGAGCTGCAGAAAGCTGGCTCTGTCTGCCAGCCGCCTCCATACTGCAAAGACAGCCAGGAAGCTCTGGAGTGGTGTATCCCCATCCTCAACATAGATCTTCCTCCCAAATCCCCAGCCTTTGGCTGTCAAAGGGGTGCTCATGTTGCCTGTCTGGGCACCTTGGTGCTGTGGAGAATCCCTCCCCTTCTGCACCATGTACAACAGAGAAGAGTGATCACTCCCCAGCTTTGCACCTGCTTTTTCCCATTCCTGATTTTTCCTGCTGTCCTGGTAGGCTGGGGCATTCACTGGGTATCCCTCAGCAATCACAGTCCCTCCTGGGGAGCAGGGAGATGCTCTGTTCCATGCAGCCCTTCCTACCACGTGCAGGGCAGGTGAGATCAGGGCTTGCTCTGCAGCATGCTCCTCACTAAGATTTTTTTTTTTTCCAGTAGTGGAAATTTTTTTTTTTCTTTCTGCAGAAACAACCACTGTGAACTGGCTGCAGGTGTTCCCCAGCCATGTACTGTTTGTGGGTGTAGTTCTGTGTGCCTTTTATGCTCTGTTTGCTGCCCACTACATAAAAATTGCCCTTTCTTACCCCAGAAAGCACTGTGTCATCCTTTCCACGCATCCCAAGGGTTGGGAGTTGTTTCACTGATGAAAAACAGTTGCCTCAGTGATCCTGCCACCATGGCCCAGGCACAGACACCCTTCACCATGCTCTTTATGCAGTGCTGCTGTGGATTTCCTGGGGAGAGGGTGTCCCAGGAGCTGTTTGGGATCACTTCCTGGAAGAAAAGAGTACATGGGTGCGATCAGTGCTTGGCCATACTCCCAGCATCACAAAGCCAGGGCATGCCATCATGTGCCTCTGGAGTGTCCCATCATCCTCCCAAAAGATCATCTGAAGATGAGGCATGATCATCAAGCCTTGGCAGCATCAAAGCACAAGTTTTCTGCTTTGGAAGAGCCCAGGGGTCAGGAAGCAAATCACCCCATGGGGTCAGATGGGGCTGTGTTTGGGAGTGGCTCAGGTCAGGCTTTGGTGTTTCAACCTTTCCAAAAGTGGGAATTCCTCTGGCAGCTCCTCAGTGCTGGAGCCTGGCGATGGGGACTCCGTGGGTGCCTCCCCAACGGATGTCTTAGTCAGAAATGACTCACCCCACCAGTCCCTGCGTGACGTTGCCTCGCTGCTCCCTCCCAGCCCTTGCCAAGCCAAAGTGCCAAACTCTGTCCCTTCCTGCTCTGATTTCCAAATTGCTGCACCCCACTGTGCTGCCAGAGGATTCCCTGTGCTCCTTCATTTCAGCACCTGGGGCTCCCTCATTACCCTGCTGGCTGTGTACATCTTGTGGATGATTGCTGCCCACAGTAGGGCTTTGGCTGGGCCTCCTCCTTCCTATGAGAAATATGTGGGAGGGAAAAAACAGGCATGCAGGCAAACCCTTTGGAAATTCCCAGATGTGCCTGCAGGATCGTTGTCCTCTCTGGCTGTGAATTTGAGCAGCTGAGCATCCCTTGAGAGGTGTGGAGGCAGCACCAGAGCATCCCTGCAGTTCTCCTGAGCCATAAGATGGCCCCAGACCTGTTTTGTGATTACCAGAAGCCCTGGATAAGCTTGTAACTTGGTAAATCAGAGCCCTGCTGCCTGACAGCAGGAGTTGGAGGTGTTAATGCCTTCTCTGGGCTATCACCCAGGACCCCTCTGCTTAACTCTGCTCTTCTCCGAGATGCTAAAATTAGCTTTGGGCTACACGTTCTTCCTTATGAAACCTGTTCCCAGCAGCTGGGGGAGTGTTTCTGCAGTAAACTAGGACTTGCCGGAAGACAGGGTGACCCTGAGAACTTGCCTTTCTCATCCAGGTCTGGGGGAACTGATCCTGCAGTATAGCCTGAGCTATAGGAGGGAGGTGATCTCTGTCTTATCATAGGTACTTCTGTTCAAAAATTGCGATTACAACCATGAAAGGGTCAATATTCAAACAATGGCAGGCAGGGAGGGTACTTGGTGTCTGGACATCCTGTGACCGTATAACCAGACCTCTTTACCCTCCTGCTTCTCTGTGTCTGTGGGCTGTGCTTGAGGTGTTTTTTAAGGCTTTGGTGTGTCCATCTGCTGAGAATTGATAGCTTTGGGTGCTCTGGAGCAAATGTTCCTGTGGGGTTCCCTCTCCCATGTCTCCTGCTCCTTTCCAACTCTCCAGCTTTTCTCAGCCCCAGAATTGCAATCTGTTCTCCTCCCCCACCTCCTCCATAAGAGCCCAACTGGCTAAAAAAAAAAATAGCTCTGCCTCCTGGCTTGCAGCAAGCTAGCCTTGGGCTTCTGTGATGTGGTGTCACCCAGCCCCTCTGCTCTGTGTCCTGCATCTCTCTGCCCCCAATGGCTTCCCTACATCCCACTGAAGCACTAATGCCTTGTTCTTGCTGCTACATCTCCTCTTTATGGCTTGAGTCGAGTGTGAATGGACAGAGGCGTCTCCAAAACACAATGCCTTGACCATTAGGATGGTGCTGCCCTTGGCCAGCTTCATGTTCCATGGCACATCTCTGCCACCCTTGGCTGGTGTGTGGCTGACCTGACAGCAGACACCTGCCACGTGGGGACTTTGCCAGGAGCTATTGCACACCAGGGACAGCTTTTCTTACACCCTGGAAAATATGGCCTTTCACAGAAGTAGCTTCTTTTTGGGGTGCTGCTTTCATATTACAAACATTTATTTTCTCCCTTCTCAGCAAGCTGAACTGATTCAATCAGCAAGGAGATGGTGGGGTGGAATGGGGATGAAGCAAGACTGTCCCCCTGCTGAGGCAGCAGAAATGGTTGAGTTTCTTTCCAAGCACTGCCATCCAGAGATGTCCCATCCCAGCCACATCCCCTGCTTGGCTGATCATCTGGGGCTGCTTCACTGGCATCCCCCAGCCCTGCCTCCCTTCCGTCTCCAGGACCACCCTGGACCCATCCTTTATGCTCTCCCACCTCTCTGCAGCCTTGAATCAGGAGGAAGGACGCTCACTTTTTCAAAGCTGGCTAATGAGGCAGCTTAAGTGCTTTACTCCTTCCTGCCTACGTGTCCCTGCTCGTGTCAGCCCTTGTGCTGCACAATAGCCCAGCACCATGGAGTTCACCCGGAGCCTTGAGTCCTGCTGGGGCAGCAGGGCTGCCTTGGACCTCGGCTCCTCCCTCTGCCCGTGCAGCTGATGCCATTTCCTTCTGCAGGGGGAAGTGCATCCTGGCCTGCAGGCACTTGATGCTGTCTCCTGCAGCATCCCCCGACTGCATCGCTGAGGCTGCTAGAGCGTCACTGCCACGGCGGGCTTCCGCTCGTGAGGGGACACTCACAGAGTCCGCAGCTGCCAGGTCCCTGTTGCACCCCAGTGCTGGAGAGGTGCTCTCTGCAGCCTTGTGCCATCTCCAGTGTGCTGCTCTGTGACTGTCACTTTAAAAAAACGAGGCTGCTTTAAACCCATAGGGAATTTATTTTCTAGGAGATGTTGGGTTTGAATATCTTGGCTCTTCAGATTTCCTTCACTTGCCTGGCACAGAGGACAACTCCTCCCTGATCCCTTCTTCCCTGGGGCTGTGCTGGAGCCCTCGAGGGGTGAGGGAAGGGGAGGACTTGGAACCCTTTTGCCTTACCCACCCCACATGCTTCAGGCTGACTAACTGGTCCTTCAGTCTTTTCCTCCTCTTCAGTCACTAGTCTGTTTTTTTCCAAGATGATCCATGTATTCCAGGTTCCAGCTGGTGCTGGTTCAGCTGGCAGTGTTAGGGAAGCCATGGTGGAAGGTGGGATGCTCATGGTTTACTCAGCAAGGAGGAGGCACGAGGGCTGCATGCTTGGACTAAATCTTCCCTGGTTTTATCTCATGTCTGGATGCATCTTCACCTGGTATAAGCCAGCTCCCTTGGCTGGGAGCCTGGGATGCTCTCTAGAGACATGGAGATGGACTGTGCAGCTGAGGTTTCCAAATCTTCCATGATCATCAGGCAGCCTGGAGCTTACCCAAGCTCCCTGGATCTCCAGGTGTCCTGTGGGGTGGCTGGGCACCAGAGAAGGGATCCCTCCTGGAGCAGTTTTGGGGAGTTTGTGTTGCCGCTCCCACTCACAGGGCTCTGGTTTATCCCATGGCAGTAGTGGGAGACTGGGCAACCAGGGATCCCGTTGGTGAATGCTGCATGGGGTCATTTGCTGATGTTGTGCCTGGGCTGCTGCTTCCTCCTGGCCCCGGGGCCCATCATCCCCACCGGTGTCTTCCTGGCACTGCTGGAGGTGCTGCTGCTCTCCATATTTCACCTGCCAGTAACAGAGCCAGGGTGTCCTACTGCCAGGGCTACTCTTGATGGCACCATGGCCTGTAAGCAATCTGCCTGAAGGCACTCCCAGCATGAGGAGGGTTTGGCAGGTGAAGGTAGACATGGCACATGACTTTCCCTGGGATTTGGGACAGGCTTGCAGCTCCTGTGGACATGGTCTCACCCACCCCTGAGGGGAGCAGTCACTTCCACTCTCAGGGCATGGTTGTAGTGCTCAGTAGACACAAGTGATGGGAATTTCCTATCCCAGCTCCAGAATGAGCTCTCTTTGGGATACTTAGAAATGGATTAGAAAGGTGTCTCGATCCTCCCACCATCACTAAATTCCTTGCAATTCTGTGGCAGTGCTTTTGGCACTGTTAGGGTTAACCACCAGGCTTTTTCAGCATTCATAGGACTAGGTGGAGATTTTCAGAGGTTCCCAGCTCTACTTTGCCCAACTCTCTAAAATTAACCATGTAACCTTCCTAAAAATACTCAGAGGGTAGTAGCCTCTGGAGAGCACCAGCGCCACTTGCTCCCGGTTTCTAGACCAAGCCATTGGAGAGATTAGATCACCTGCCAGCCAATGTCTCGCAGCCCTGGAAAGCCCTTGGCTTTCTCAAAGTCTCCTGCAAGGTACAAGAGTCCAGGCTTTGACCTGAACCTGCCTTTCCAGGCTAGCCCCCTTCTTGCAGCACACCCTCCTCTTCTTCACTTACTCTTGTTGGGAGCTGGTACCTGCCCACACAGTTCTGCATGAGGTGGCAGTGCCAGCTTCAGGTTTAATGTGCCATGGGCAGGAGCATCACCAGCTGCACCAGATGCTTTGGGAGGGAGGTGGTGTCCATGACCTTTCCCTGGAGCAATCCCTGGGCCTCCCCATGGATGTGGGAGGCCGAGGCAAGGAGGAATAGCTAGGCCTTTCCTCTCTTTTTTTTTTTAGGCATGTGGGAGGAGGACGGAAAGGGCTTGAGGAGGAGGGAGGGAGCTGAATTTTCCATGAGCAGCTGTCAAAATGTAATCTCCTGCGTTGCTCCGGCTGGCAGCTTAGGCTGGATAAATTAACGGGGATTTTGGGGAATGTGGAAAATACCATGGCCTGGCCATGTGGAGAGCAGCTCTTTGATCCTCAGGACAGGCTCCTGCCTGAACTGTGAAGGGATGTTCCAAGGCACCGGGCTTGGTGCCTGCCGCTCTTTGGTGCTGGTTGTCCCCTGGCCTCACTGGTTCTCTGCCTATCACGTTCACCCAAAGGTCACCTGGAAAAACAGTGAGGGAGTTCACCTC
Organism: Phainopepla nitens; assembly: GCA_013400175.1. Lineage (NCBI taxonomy): Eukaryota > Metazoa > Chordata > Aves > Passeriformes > Bombycillidae > Phainopepla > Phainopepla nitens. The sequence goes on along the minus strand of VXBQ01010493.1, from coordinate 7,973 downwards.
TGCCTCCCCTTTCCCACTGGTGGTGGGTTCCTGTGCCTGCCATGAAGGAAAGCACAAACAGTTGCTTTTGCAATGTCAAGTATTTGTGCTGACAGCTGGGGTGCAGGGCCAGCCCCCTGACCTGGGGGCCTTTCCCCACCAGCTCCTTGCTCCTGCTCAAACTTGGGAATTTACACAACTGCATATTCATCTTTCCTTCCCCCCCCCCTCTATCTTGTGAAATGCAGAGCCAGAAAAGTGTGTGCTTCTGCACTTGGCTCAGCCCCCAGACCTGTCTGGCTGGAGGATGCCACATACGTGCTGGGGCTTGAGCCTGGGCCCCTCCATCTGCCCAATGTCCCCACGTCCTTGCTATGGGGCTATGACGGTGTCAGGAGTCCCGGTGCCACAGCCAGCTGCCCAGGGTGAGGAGCATGAGAAGTGTTCATGCCAGCTATTTATAACCATGCTAAAGCTATCCCAGCTAGCAGAGAGGCCTGGAGATACAGCAACAGCCGCTCGCTGGAGCCTGCAAAGGACCCTGCTCTTTGCCTGGCCCTGCTGCTTTGCTGGCAGCTGTGCCCTGGCAGCCACAGACCAGGCAGTTTCTTCTGGGGCCTTTTCCCTTTACATTGGTTGCACGTCTCATAGGATCCCTTCGGGTGCTGCCGGAGCTGGCAGATCTGGGGCAGCTGTTTAAAATAACACATTGGCACAGAAAAAGGGGGACCAGAGGAAACGAGGTCTGCCCACACACAGCACAGGGAGCAGTACTGAACCTCTACAAATGCCGTGCCCTGACACAGAGGTTGCAGACAAAATGCCTTTTCCAAAGGGAGCCCTTCACAGCCGTTCCAGGGACCTGCTGCTGGAAAGCAGTGCCCAGAGCTCCCCCGGTGGGGCGCGGTGCCTGCGGCGCTGGCAGACCGTCCTCTCCAGGCAGGATCAGTTCAGGCAGGGACAGGGGCAGGCAGGCTGCCAGGGGAGAGGGGCACCGGGAGGGTGTCTCGCAAGGGGAGGCCGGTTGGGTCTTGTAGCAGGCAGGCTGGGAGGCTATCCGAGCTATCCACGCTATAAATACACCGGGCGGGTAAACACTTGGGAGGAGGAAAAAACCAGCTACTTCAGCTAATGGGCATGGCTGCCACGAGGTATAAATCGGTCAGGAGTAAAATTAGGCTGGAGAGGAGGAGGCAGATCGGTGCTGCTGCCCACGAGGCCCTGGCTGCAGCACTGCCCTGTCGCCTGGGGCTTGGTGCAGTTGGGGCCAGGCTCAGAGCAGAGACCCTGTGGCTCAGCCAGGCTGGGGCAGGGATGTGTTCCCAGCGTGGCAATGCTGCAGGCCAGCAGGACACCCCACTGGAGAGACCCTTGGGCTTGAGGGCTCCTTCTTTTAGCAAGTCCTGGGAAATAACGACACTCTGGAGGGGCAGGATCCAAGGACCTGGGAAGGAAACTGTATTTATCACTGCTGCTAATGAGCACTGGGGTGTTGAGAAGTTACAGGGGCTGTTTGCACAGCAGAGGTTTGAGCTGCCTCTCCTAAAGCCACCCTGTACTTTCTCCCTTACAAGAAGCAAAAAAAATATGTCCTGTCCACATCTATGTGGTGGCAAACAAGAACCTGATTCATCCTTAGATAATTGTGTATATTCTTTTTCTTTTCATTCCTGAGCAGCCTTTGCATATATAAGAAGAAAGCTCTTAAGCGGCACTGCAGTCAAACCTGATCTGCTTTTAGAAGGCAGATCCTTAAATTACCCTCTCCCTCTCTGCAGGCAGGGAATTGCTGGATATTCTGGTGCAAACCCGTGGTGGTGGCACGCGCGTGTTCAGCTCGAGCTGCGCTGCTCTGCTGGGCAGTGACAAACCACATGGCCTCGAGCTGGCTGCAGTGGAAGGGCAGGGAGTCTCAGATGGGTGACCTACAGGGCTTGGGGTTCTGCTCCTTGTGAGTTTGGGGCTTACAAACTGCGTTTGGGGCAACCTCACTCAGTGGGGCTGGGGACAATGGTGGTCTGCATGGCTCTAGCAGGTGATGACACTGGTGTGACACCCTGGTACCATCCCAAGCAAGGTCATAGAGCAGATCTGGGCATCCCCTCCAGCTTCATCCAAGAACCCAAGTCACCAGGCAGGGCCAAGGTCAAGCTGGCTCATCAGCCTGCAGTGTCCCCCTGCTTCTGGGGAGGCAGGCTGGTGTTGGAGGGATGAGCACCCACTTCACTCCTGTGGAAAGCTGTACAAAGGAGCCATTTCTGTTTGAGGCTCCAATCTGCCAGTCCTCTGCTGCAGCCATAGGAAAAGAAACTCCTTCCTTGCAGCTTTTCTGGCTCAGCCATGTGGTGCTGAGCTCTGGCAGCAGGGACAGCACTGTCCAGGCACGGGGACGTGCCCATGTACTGCCAGTGGCTGGGTGCTGCATGCCCCAGGCTGCTGCTCGCCCTTTAAGGGCTGGCAGCAGCTGATGGCCACGTGTGTGCTGCCTTGGCACGCTGTCCGTGCCCTCTGCGCGGCGGGCGCGGGGACAGCCAGCACACCAGCTCCTTGGCCGTGCCCTGTTCGGTGGCTGTCCCCCACACTGGCGCTGCGGGTGGCCGGCACAGGATGAGTGGGTGCCCAGTGGGTGCTGTGTGGGGTGAGGGTCACCATGCAGGCAGCAGGTGAGGGGGTGCCAGCTGCCATGCCCCACCATGGCCCCAGGGATTCCCCGGGATGCAGGGTGGAGGACTCCTGCCCTCACTAAGGGCTCGTCTCTCTGGTCTCCTTCTAGGTTTCAAGTGCCCCATTTGCTCCAAATCTGTGGCTTCTGACGAGATGGAAATGCACTTTATCATGTGTCTGAGCAAACCTCGCCTCTCCTACAACGGTAAGGGCCAGGCTCTGTGGGGAACACGGCGTCCTGCCACCCTGGGATGGCTCCGGGCAGGCTGGAGAGATACTTGCTGTGGGCAGGGGCTTTTCTGGGCTTCCTGAGAGGGCTGTGCTCTGGCAGGATGGTGCTGCTCCACTCCGCTTGCCTGTCATGGCTCAAGCCTGCTGCTTTTGCTTTCGGGCTCCTTTGTAACACAGCCCCCTACCCCGAGGGGGTCCCCTCCCCTCCCCTCTGTGCCAGAGGGAGCCCTGCTGGTGCATGTCCTGCTGGGCTGCCCCTCAAAGGCTCATTTCCTTCCTCCCCTCCTTGCTGGCAGGGTGGCTCGTGAGGCTGAGCACTGGGCTGCAAGCTCTGGCATCTCCCACCTCTGTCCTGACCACTGGTGTGGGAGTGATGCTCACCCCCTACTGGCTGGTGATTTTTTGGAAGCCAGGGGTGTAGGGGCTGTGCTCACTCCAGATGCCCCAGACCCACATCCCCCGCTGTGTCTCCACATGAGCCTCCTGCCAGTGTTTTCCAGCACTGTTGCCATTCCACCCCGTCCCGGCTGCCCCCACAGCGGTGACCCTGGGCTCCCCTCCATCCCAGGGAGGGGAATGCTGTGGTGGTCCCCGTCTCAGTGCTGCCCTGTCCTCCCCTCCCAGATGATGTGCTGACCAAGGACGCCGGCGAGTGCGTGATCTGCCTGGAGGAGCTGCTGCAGGGGGACACGATAGCCAGGCTGCCCTGCCTCTGCATTTATCACAAAAGGTATCGTGAGGGGACAGCCAGGCAGGTGGCAAGGGGATAGGCAGTGATACCTGAGGCTCAGCAGCATGGTGGTAATGTGCTCTCCTCTTGCAGCTGTATAGACTCATGGTTTGAAGTGAACAGATCTTGCCCAGAGCATCCTTCTGATTGACCCGCCGAGCGTGCTTGCTGACTTCTCTCTAAGGTGAGCCGGTGGTGGGCTGCTCAGAAGGGACATTCCCATGCTGGGTTTAAATCCAGGCCTGGAAGTGGAGGATGGGGAGGGATCGGGTGGGACATGACAGCCAGGGCTCCTGCTCCTCACCCGGGACGGTCTCTCTCTGCCTTTGCAGGGCACCTTGCTATACCTGCTGTACCTCCTCTCCCCGTCCCCCCCGCCCCGCCTGGAGTTTTGGGCTGACTTTAAATTCCTCGAGAAGACAAAAATAAAACCCAGAAACTTGAATCCACTTGGGACAACGGCGCAGTTTTTATTTTATTTTATTACTTTTATTTGTTCTGTTGTTTTTCTGCTTTTTGTTTTGTTTTGTTTTGTTTTTTTAATTTAAAAGACTTTAAACAAAAAGAAACATCCAGGAGACGACAGTGTGAGAAAAGCGGAGCGACCTGCTCTCCCCTCCACAGCCGCTGGTCACCAGGAGAGAGCTCTGCCTGCCAGGGAGGCCCCGGGGACGCCCTCGGCCGAAACCCTGCCATGATGTTTGGCTTTTCTCCCCGAACCGAAAGGGGAAAGCTGCCGGGGGACAGCCGGCCAAACGGAGCACGCGGCATTTCTCACCGGCAACCCCCCCACCTCCCACCCGGACTCCCCCGGGGGCTCTGCTCGGTTTTTTTGCACTGACTAAACGGGAAATTCCTCCTCTCTCCCATCTCCCTTTTGGAGATCTCCACCCCGGCCCTGGCAGCGTTGAGATGGGGACTCTGCCCCACGCCGCGAGCGGGGCCACTGCTCCCCCCTGCTGAGTCGCAGGGGTCTGTCTTTCAAGTGTTTACAATGAGAAAAAAAAAGGAAAAAAAGGAAAAAAAAGAAGAAAAAAAGAGAAAATGGAAAAAAAAAAGCAAACAACAAACCACAACTGAAGCTTTGTGTTGACTGGCGTGTTCTTCAATTTGAGCTTCCCTGCCCCGGTGATGTTTACAGACTGGTCACTCTTTAACTCAGCTATAACCACTCAGAGACTGGAGAGCTGCAGCAAATCCGCCGCCCCTCCCGTGCCCCCTCGCCGGGCTCTTCTTGCCAAAATCGCCTCCCCTCTTTCTTTTCCATCGGCTTTGAGTTGGACCCTTTTGAGGAGGGTACGGGGAAGGCCCCAGTGGCCCCCTGGATGCCCCCAGCCACCCCTAGTCACAGGGGTGGCTTTGGTGGAGGTGCCAAGACGGTGTCATTTCATGGCAGTGACCCCCCTCGCCCATCCCTGTCCCTCCTGGTGCGGCGGGCGCATTTTTGTTGGTGAGACCTCCCCTGCCGGTGGCCGTGCCCCTGCAGGAAACCTTTCTGTATTTATATATTAAAAAA
>VXBQ01010491.1:0-105719 GCA_013400175.1 Phainopepla nitens | reverse complement strand
CAGCTGACTGTTCATGGGTGAAGACTGCCAAGAGGAAAGCATAGGTCAGTTGGTTGTTGCTGGCTTATGGGAAGCTGGGTAATATTGACTCTTCTGTTTTGGAGTTTTTTGCTCATTTGTGAGCCAGGATGGGAGGCCTAGTTCCCCCTAAATTTGGCTGGTTTTGAGTCGTTTTTTTAAGGTAATAAAGATATCCATTATCCTAAATATGTTCCATTCTGTACTACTTCTCTTTCTTAAGTGCTTGCTGTTGACCATATTGAAGATTGACCTTTAGGAATTGATCTCATCTCCTTCCTCCTGGAACAGTTGAGTGGGGAAGAGGTATCGCTTGTTTACTGGTAGTTTAAAACTGGCTTCCTGCAGATGCCTCTGGGATGGATCCATGTGGCTGTGGCTACTGAAGGGATATGGTGCAGTGGCCAGGGATGACTCTGATCTCTTTCATGACCAGAGCACTCACCTGTTACTACTTTAGTAGTTGGTGTCTTAGCTCTGGTTGGCTCCCTTGCTACAAAGAAAGGGATGAGAGAAAAGAACGATTGAGTCTTGTGAAGGATTCTAGGCAAAGCATGTTGTGGCATCTCCTCAAAGGAGGATGAACACTGAGACAACTCTGGCACGTGGGTCTGAATGAAAGAACTTTAGCCTGGAGTTGAGTGTACACTTTCTTGCCCACCCTCCACTGATGACTCTTGCACTTGGGATCAGCACTGGTCCATAAGGTCATATTTGTTGAACTGCACTTTTCATGGGTGTGCCAGGGCCTAGGCATCCTTTGGCTGGAGATGATGCCTTGGGTTATGTCTCTCACTCAAAACTGTCCTGAGCTGTAAACTGGAGATGTTTCCTGTTTCCCTGCCTTTTGTTCACCTCTGCTCCACTGTGCATTCTCAGGGAAGGACTGTAAGAAGAGGGAGGTGTTTTGGCTTGTGTCTGACTGGTAGCTGTAGGGCAGGAACTCATGGATGCCTGAACCCTCATTGAGGCTTGTGGCCCAGAGCCAAAGCCCTGAAGTTGCAGGGAGGAGGATACAGTCCTCCTCACCCACGCGTGGGTCAGGCCCAGGACCTGCTGGTGTCCCATGGCAATAGCAGGGGAAATTGAGAATGAGTAGCAAAACTGAGGCCTTTGTGGGACGTGCTACTTAGGAGAGAAGGGTGCGAGCTGGAAGAAGCAGGCAGAGCAGCAGGAAGCCTTACCAGGATATGATGTTCCCAGCTGGGTTGAGGAGAGGGAAGAAGCAGATGAGGCTGAGCTAACAGGCAAAGAGCTGGAGCTTGGAAATGTCCTTGTCAGTGGAACTTCTGGGCTGGTGGCAGGGCTGGTCTCTCTCGGGACAGAGGTGCTGCTGGTGGATGTGGCAGGGGTGGTCTGTGTCTGTGTGACAAGGTGCTGCACAGGCTGTGTCAACGTTGTTCTTATGTGGGTGACAACTACAGAGAGAAAAGCACAAGTTGATGGAGGGTGGGTCTGAAGGCTGCCTCTGACAATTTGACACTCTCTGCCTTTTTCTGAAGCTCCTAAGGAAAGAAGAGCCTCATTGGATGCACATGTTTCCCCTCCCAGGTACTCCAAACTGGGCAAGACCATCATCTGGAAAAGCTGGGGTAAGTGAAGCAGAGTCTTAGACCAAGAGAATTTCTCTAGTCCCTTTTACTCACCTTCTGGGTAGTGCAGAGTGGTTGCTTCAGTTCCCTCACTCTCTATGATGAAAGAATGAATATTAGTAATGGTTGGGAGTTGGTAAGGTTCCTAGAAGAAGGTGTAATTGCTTGCACAAGAAGACCCAGATATATGCACCTAACAGTACTTTGTGGGAGAGACCTGGATTTGGGCAACAGTGTATAGCTGCCCTCCCACTACAGGAGACTTAGCACCACACACTGTCCCAGCCAGTCCATTGCTAATGTAGTTATTCATGTTGCCATACAGCCTCAGAGGAGACCATGCTTGTTTGTATATTGAGTGCCAGACATATATTTTTGGGGGGAGTATTTACTACAATGGATAGGGGGAATATATATTCTGTGGTCTGTGAGTTTTCAAGAACTTGCTTTGAAGTGTACAGAGATTTTGTCTAAATTTGGAGGAAGTGTTGGAAGAGAAGTGTTAGCTTTAACATGATATTTGGATGCCAGATGCTTGCTCTGTTGGCAAGACAAACTTCCATTTTAATCACACTTCTTATCCATGTCCATTCCTTTCTATTTGCAATGTTAAGACCACTAGTAAGAATGCTTGGGGGTTTTTTATAAGGAGCATATTGACATATGTCTTGTGAGTGATGGCTTCACCTGACAGATATAAGAAAGTGCTATTTACCTGCTGTGGTTAGTTTAGGCTGGCTGAAAGTTGTGGTTTGAGTAGGTATCGAGGAGGTTGCAGTTTCCCTTTTGGTGGTTGTCTTGAGGGGTGGTGAAGTGACCCCTACTTGTTCTGTCTTTGTTGAAGCAGCAGTTGATGAGGCAGAAAGTGATGAGGGAACAGATGCTGGTGTAGTGGCCATGGTTCTTTTCATTGAGGTAGTTATGGAAGGGGTAGTGATGGTTGTAGTCATGTTTGGTGTGGTAAAAATTGATGTTGTCTGTTCTTTAGGAGTAAAGGTAAAAATATAATGTGAGTAACCAATTCATAGAAAAATTAAAACCAGCTAAATTACAAAGAAGTTATTCATATTTTATAGATATTTTTTTATTTTTAGAATATTTTTATTATGACTGTTGTATTCATGTTCTCATAAACTTACCAAACACTTCTGTACTTATAGTTGTTTTCTATTATCTCATGCCTGGCTTTGTTCCCTGTATTAGATTTGTTTAATATATTTTTTTCTAAGTAGTTAGCTTTGTTGTCACTTCGGCTAAAGTCTATATGGGCTTTGTCCATTGGCTTTTATTATGTTCCAAATCAGCCACACTTGCAGTTTTCTGCAATTTGTATTGAAAAGCTAAATAACATCATACTGTAGACTCCCCTTGCCTCAGTGCACAAATCATCTGCCACAATGTCAGCTTTCGCGTGTTTTGACTCCTTTTGAGACCTATTTTTACCTCTGCTTTTCCTGACAGCCACGGTCAAAGATGGTTTATTAGTTGAAGTGCATGTTGGTATGAGGCTAAATGAGGCTCCACAAGCTGCAGAATACAAAAGTAATTTATGCTGGCAGAGTCATCCTCCAGCAAAGAGGACTTTAGAAGCCGAGACAAAGCTGCTACACTGACTCTGCTTTGGGGCTTGCTTCCATTATTCACAGTCAATAGATTGGGTGCTTCTTGAACTCCATAAATGAACCAGTGGAAAAGAGCCAAAGCTGAGCTAATAAACTCAGCTGGAGCTGGGCTTGCTCACTGCTTTACAGAACTTCTAAATGTGTTTCTCAGATGAGTCACATTTTGGTTGCATTTTTAACCTAATGCCTATATCCTTTATCTTTTCATGCACTTTCTATCTACACTTCTGAACATTGCTGGTTTACCAAGTCCCTTCTGGAAGCCTGTTTTGCCTGCTTCATGATTTGGAGTCTAATGCTTGGATATCATATGAATTTGAAATGCATTCCTAGGAATGGTATCTCAGTGATGTAGAGAGGTGTAGAGCAAGTTTACCATAATTTATTTTAGACAATAACACTAAAAACCTACCAGTTGTAGACTTTATTGTGAGAAGAGGTTGTGAGGGTGAAGTTCTTGGAACTGTAATTTTTGCAGTTATTGTTGGATTTGTAGTCTCAGGTGATACAGTTGTTGCAGAAGAAGTACTAGGTACTGTTGGTGGGGTGCTTGTGGTAGAGCTCCTTGTTACTTCAGGCTGCACTGTTGTTACTAAGAGAAAAAATTCAAAACAGAAAAATAAGAAATAGTCCTCAATAATCTATTGATAACATATCTATATAAATGGAATTTTTCTAAAGTAAAACCAGTATTTCTATAGCTATTAGCAGTAGCTACTATTAAAACCTGTTACCTTTTAGATTAAACCTTAAAGAGCTGTTATCCATTGCTTCCTTTGCTATTATGTGCAGTGAATACATTAAACAGGTATTCTTGGAGATGCTTTATACCTTTTTCTTCACTTTAAAGTGAATTTGGCATAAATACTTGTTCATATCAGCAGAGATGGAACAATATTCCAATCCTATATCCAACAGTATCCATAATTTTATAATTCACACAACCCACAGTGTAAAGTTTTCCAATACTGTCTTCAGGGAAATTACTGGAATTTCTAACAAATTTAAGATCAGCATATGTGGATTCCTTTCCTATATCAGGCTATAGGGATTTGGTATAGTCAGTCACATATTTCCATCAAGACTTTCTTCAATTGTTGGAAGTGTTATATGGCCAGTCTCTAGTAAGACTGGGGCATAGAATTTTGTAAGATCCTTTTCACCATAGAATCATAGAATGATTTGGGTTGGCACAGACCATTAAAGGTAATCTAATCCACTCCCTCTGTAATGAGCAGGGATATCTCCAACTAGATCAGGTTGTTCAAAGGCCTCTCCAGCCTGAATTGAATGCTTCCAGGTAAGGGGATTCAACAGTCTCTCCAGGCAACGTTTTCCAGTGTTTTACCAGTCCCATCATAAATAATTTTTTTCTTATATCTAGTCTGAATCTACTCTCTTCTGATTTAAAACCATTACCCCTTGTCCCATCACAACAGGCCCTACTTAAAAAAAGTCTCTCCTCATCTTTCTTATAAGTCCCATTCAGGTATTGAAAAGACACAAAGAGGTCTCCAGGGAGCCTTCTCCTCTCCAGGCTGAACAACCCCAGATCTCAGCCTCTTCTCACAGGAGAGGTGTTCTAGCCCTCTGGTCATTTTTGTGACCCTCCTCTGTCTTTCTTGAATTAGAGATGGCAGAGCTGGATAGAGCATTCCAGGAGGGCTCTCATCAGAGCAGAGGGGCACAATGCCCTCCCTTGACCTGCTGGCCATGCAGCTTTTGATGCAGCCCAGGACATTATGGTACCGGGGTATTTTTCATCATTTCACTTTATGCATGTGAAACTGATAATGCTGCTACATCACACAGACAAGGACATTACTGATTTCATAAACACTTATCAGGACATAATGAGTGTGTAAGTTACACAGTTTGTCAACTGTGTAAACTAACCTGGTGAAGATGGTTCGGGTGTGGTGGTAACGTTTACTTGTCCTGTTACATAAAGGCAAAACAGGTTAAATTTGTGAATAAAAGCATATTAAAATATCCCAGATAAGGCAAATCTCATTGGACTGATTCCAAGAATTATGCTAATTACTGAGGTATTGCTGAAAAAAATATTCACTGAAATATTACGTATTTCAGTGGTCAAATCCATATCAAAGGACTTAATTACAAAGAAATCAATACATCTTATTATTATAGTGAACACTAGTAAGTTTTTCCTATCTTTGTTATGACTTTTATGGCTAAAGGCACCTCAGTTTTCAGGGACAGTGAAACATTGTTTTGTATGTAAGGGAGATCACTAGCTGAGATCCTGGTCACACAAGACAGAATTTTGTAATAAGAATTTTTTTCTTAAGGTTTTTTTACATCTGCATGAAAATCCAAACTAGAGTCTATCCAAAACATTATTTAATAAGTTTTCATGGAAATACGCCATATGGTAATAAACCTCAAGTTACTAAAAAAAAACCTCTAAAAACATATTTATGGAATCCAGTAGCTAAATCTGCTCTTCTGCTACACATTCCCTTTTCCTGTGAAATATGTTGAATACCTCTGAGACTCACAGCTCTGCTGGGCCTGTAGCTCACACAGATTAGAACACCAATACTTTATTTTACACACAGTATAATAATGGGTTTATTTTGAAAAGAAGTTATGTTTAGATGAACATTCATTTTTGGAGAGATACTAGAAAAACATCATCTTTGAGTCTGTGCAAATGTGGTAGTATAGTTTTAAAGTTACTGTCGAGAAAGAAATGCTGCTTACCACATGGCATGCACCTTTCCTCTTCATGGTCAAAGTATTCATCATGAGAGCAGTTGTAACAGCCTGCAAAAAGGGGAAGAGAAATTTGTTTTACATTTCTCAGAGAAAGGCATTTAATTTGCACTATTTATAATTGAATATATTATATTTCTGTTATTAAAAAATAGTATCAGTTGCAACATCATCTATTCAGGTAAGTATTCCCAACGTTATCCTCAGAAGGTTTTATATATGTAGGAATTTGTTTGGTTTCTCCAGCTATATCCATTTGTTAAATAAAAATATTAATTGTTCTCTCTGCATGTTTTCTTTCCTAAGTACTGTGCATTCTTTTGATTTGAGGCAAGTCAGAATTTCTCTTCCAGACAGGCTGAGCTTGATATAAAGCTAAATACAGTACATCTACTAAGTTGATTATGTATTTAATACACTACTAGTAAGGGAAAGATCAGCAAAACTTCTTCAAAAATAGTATCAACTAGATAACCATTATTTAACTGTGGTATGACTGATTTAAAATAAAAATCCAGCACTGAAAACAATTATGTTACTGTTTCTTGGTTTACAGTAGTAGAGGTTATTACCTTCAATATTGACATATTTGTAGTTTTGATTTGGACAGTTACAAGGCCTGTAGTGCCAGGTGCATTTGTCATCGTTGTAGCCATGGGACAAAGCATCATCAATTCCTGTTCTTTTATGAGAATTGTAATACTCACAATAGACAGCTAAAAAAAAGGACAAGCAAGAGAGAAGTCAGATTATTTTTTTCAAATTAATGGCATGATATTTCCAAAGTACTAGAAGGAAGACAAAATTAATTAACAGTTGGAATAAAAAATACCTTCACTGAAGTGATTAGCTTCTGATGTAAATATCATTTTAACTCATAGAAATCTGTTTCTTTTTTGGAAGTACAGTATGCAGGCATTTCCACGATTTTTCATATACAATATATTGATATGTGGAAAGAAAACCATTAAAGATAACAACGCTAACATGGATTTATAGCATGTTCATCCTCTTTTTTTTCTCTATATGTGCTGTTTTGGAACATCTTAATGTCATTTTCCTGTTTTACACTGTTCCAGCCAACACAGCTCTCTTCATTCCCTTGACATCCACACAGAAGGTGATTTCAACATAGCTCAAATGAAACGTTTTTTTACAATTTCATGCTTTCTCTGCTGGTAAACTCACAGTTCACTATACAGTGATAGCAGAAGAAACAATCTGCTTTCTTTCACATTATTTTCTCTCTCATTACTCCATGGTAAATAGAGTTAAAATATTTTGGTTCATTTAGCCGAAAAGTACAGATTTCAAAGCCCAGTTGACTGTGGTCAACTCTTTGCCCACAGAGAAAACACAAACTTTGAGGTGGTTATTAATAAGTTTCCTATGTTGCCAAATGAATATACTGACAATAAAAATCTCTTAACCCTGTTTAAGGCAAGCTTAAGGAAACTCACGACAGAACTCGGGCGTCCTCCAGTCAATGCAGATGCCTTTTTCCAAGCAGGCCATGGCATAGACTGCGATGGCATCACACATGCACTGACAGTCCCCTCCAATGTCACAGCCACAGGAGTCCCGCACGCAGGCCTCATAGTAGGGCATCCGATTCACCTGCGTGGCAAAAGGAAGGCATTCACTTCCAAGACTGTTTTGTGCCTATTATACTCTATGTATATACATAGCCACTGCAGCATTATCCACATTCCTCACTGGTTTTCACCACCTGAAAATGCATTGATCAATATTAGGCATCACCAACACACTGGCTAATTCCTGATTCTTAAGTCTTCATTCTTTTTTCACTCTTGTAGTTTTAACTAATCAGTTTATACCATATTTAGCTTTTGTGTTCACAAAAGAGCTGTTGAAGTGCAAATAAAATAAATTTAAAAAAAGAAAATTAACACAAATATGAGCCCTAAAATTTTTAAATGTACTTTATTAAAATATTTTGCCAAACAGAAAATCACCTGTTGGAGCGTGAGCATTTGGAAGAATACAGATTATGCCTATAAATAAAAAAAAAAGGAGCAAATAAATTCTTACCTTATTGTGACAGGCAGAAAAAACTTGGCTGTTGATGATGGAACATGTCTTTTCTGCCCATGCTTTACGGTAAGGGTTCTTGCTACAGGGGTCCACTACAAAGTACACATCCCCACAGAGAGGATTCTCTTTCCAAGAGTTGACAAATTCCAGCTCATTTGATGCCACGTACTTGCTTCGAGTTTCAAAGTCATCTTTCATGTTGCCATTATAGTTCCCACACAAACCACAGACCGTTTCCTAGATTCAATGGAAGCACCAATATCAGTCCTGCAAGTTACAATTCTCACCTTCCTTTTTGATTACTGACAGTTTCTTGTGCTCTAGGAGTGAATTTCATCTACAAATACTCTCTCATAACATACTTATGCATGGGTTTCTCCTCTAAACTGTAAACTGTCATAATTTAGAGATCAAATTCAAACGTGCAGTTGCATAAATTACAAGCACTTAGCTGAAAAATTTCCTGAATGCAGTACAGAAATCCCTTAAAAGTTAGCCTCTTGTGAAAATCTCTGCTGTTCTGGAGATAATGATAAAAATGAATTGTTAGTAGCATTTCTGGAAAACCTTTGCTATCGCAGAGAACCAAGGCAACTGTGATCAAATGTGCAGTTCAATCTGAATGGAGGGACACTTTAAGGAAATTACTCTACAATACCTGTGTTTCTCTGGAGATCTTGATGAAGAAGTTCATGTGCTTATTCCAAATAAGGGTCATGTTGTATTTTCCTGGGATAATAATATCAAACATCAGGTGAAGGGCATTCTTTTTCACTTTGTATCGTACACCAGGATTTTCCCCAGAAATAGCGAAAGTTTCATCTCTCAGGATGACTGTCAGATTCTGGAAGAAAATTTATCTGGAAGTTACAACTTAATCAAGTTTCAGTATTTTCCTGGCTGAAGTTCAGATGCTGTGACACTGCAGCAGGAAAACAGTATTTTTTGATTGAGCAATTCACTGCGGAGTAAACGTCAACATTTCCTGGCTTCTACATAGACAAGATTCTTGGAGAATGAAACAAAACACGAGAAATAAAAAACCCAAACAACCAACTCTGGCATTTCCTACTAAAACCAAAGCTCCAGGTTTAGCGCATAATTTCACTTACAAGACGTTTCTCTTAAGATACAGCTAAAGCTTCCAAAAATGAAGAAAACCTGGTCTTCAAATCTATTCAGCTGAGTAATGGCAAAAAGAAGAGCTTACCCCAAGGTAAATGCTGATGGATCTGGAGCACGTAACTCCTGATTTCCCACAGATAACATTCTCAGTAACAATTTTGAAAGATGAAATGGGTTTATTAACACCACAACCATCCTAAAAAAAATCCAAAACAAACCACAAGAAGCACAAAGGCTCAAAAGACTGTGCCTGAAGTCTTCCAACTTAAAACATAACAGTGTAAGAACATATGGGATGCTTAAAATGTCATGAGTAATTCTGTTTTGGGAGGTGATGACCTCTGCTTTGCAAACTGATGTAACTTCCCTAAAAGGCGTTTGTCTGGTATAGAATACAATGACTATTTAAACATATTATTTAAAAATCTAAAATTGGTTATGATTGCACGAAAACAATGGGTTTTTAGAAGTAAACTATTTCCATTCTAAGTATTGAAATAAACATATTCAAAGTGCTGTATTGTTTATTGATGCATCCTAGCCTATTTTTATAAGTCTCTTAAATCCTGCTATTTCTTGATGCTGAGATGCTGCTGAAATAACCAGGAGGAAGCAGGTTACCGTAGCTAATATGTATTCACAGTTGCCATCAAACACAAAACGCTGTCCATCAAAAGTGGTGATGTGGCCTTCTCCATACAGATTACAGGTGGAGGAACACCTTGTTTTCTTAACACATTTCCATTTGCCTTTTGTGCAAGTGCTGGGAGTGAGAAGAGAAACCACACTCATATTTCAAAGAAATGCCATGCTTCACCTGCTTATTTTTATGTACATACACTTTTATTGATAACATGTTCAATTAATTGACTTATATACACTGAGACCAAGTTACAGTTAATATAAGAACCATAATTAAAATTTATTAGAAAATGAATTAATAATAAAGAAGAAACCTTAAATCATTTTTGTGCTTTTTTCAGGAAAGAAATAGTATATAAAACTCATTTATTTTTGCTCTTAATGAGATCAGAAGTCACTGTTCTGTGTAGTTGTTTTTTTGGTTTTTTTTTTTTTTAATAATAGATTAGTTACTGGAAAGGGAATAAAGTACTTTGAGAATGCTGCTAAAGAGATGGGTATCTTTTTTGGGGTGGTTGCTTTTATCTACAGAAAAGGAGAAAGATATTGCACTCATATTTATTAAAGTAAAATTGTTAATAATGCTTGACTTTGTATCATTTACAGTCACAGACTCTACTAGATGCCTTTATTCCTGAACATACATAAGGCAGAAGTTATCCCTGAAGCTAGTACAATGACTCTTATCCATATTTATAGTATCAAATGTTAAGCTCTCGCTCTGTTAATCCCCGTACTCTGTCATGGTATTTCTTCCTTACAGCTGTTGCCATTTCCTACTCTCCAGTCAGTTACACACTTATTTTTATGTGGCTGTATACTTCAGTGAAACAGAGGCTCTGCAATGAAAAACCCTGTGATTCTTACCAGAGTTCACATTCAGTCTGGATTTGTTCACCTCTTCCATAAGCAAGGCCACCATATTCACATGGACACTCCTCAGCTGGCACACACCTGCCATCGAGATTTTCATAAAGGCCATCAGCACAGACACAGCCTGATTCACACTTTGTGGGTATCTGGGAAAGGCCAACAGATTGCAAAACAAAAAGAAAAGAATGTGAGATGCATTTTATCCTGGATAACAAATGGTGAACAGTGTCAGAGTGAACTGTGCTAAGTTCTGTTTGGGCTTGATTTAAGTTTTGTGATGTTTCTTGTATTAGCAGCCTGTCGGTTGAACTAGTTTCACTGAAGCTGTAACATATACTTGTGGTCCGAGATACTGAACACACCTGAATGTTGCAGTTGCCCACAACCATATGCCACAGTCCAGATGGACACAATACTGTTTAGAGTGCTAAACTTCCCACATGCAATGTCATGCAGCCTTCTGACTCCTTCCTTAGAGGACTAAAATTTCCCCAAGCAGCACCACAGGACTCAACTCTCTTTTTAGTTAGAAGGGAAACCCAAACATTCCCTGGAGTTGTAAGCAAAGCCTCGGGCAGCACCACTCAGCCCTTTCCCTGTGCAGCACCACACAAGCCTTCTGGTTTCTAACACAGTTTAGAGGAGTAAACTTTCCCCAAACAGCAGCACACAGCCTTCTGATTTCTTCTTCCTTCTGCATGACCAGCTAGCTCCTTTTTGTCCCTCACCCGGCCACCTGACCCTCCCTCCTCACAGCATGGCCAGCAGACTCCATCTGCCTCTGGGGCAGCAGCCCCCTCTTTTGTAACACTCATCCTCACTGGTTACAGCTGTGGCTTGTTAAGGGTAAGACTGCCTCTACTCTTTTGTAATTAGTATAGCTACCCACACCTGAAGACTCTGAAATATTTATCTTTCATCACTTTCAGAAAGTACAACAGAATATTCTTCATATCAAGGAAGCTCATTACAATTCTTCCAATTAGTCTGTTTCCTTAATTTCAGAAAACCCTATTAGGACAGCCCAAATCTTCACCTAGTCCAGGTCTTCTGCATTCTGTGATCAAAAATTTTTTCTGAGTTGAGAAAAAATAGAATAGGAAGCATAAACTCCACATTTCCATTTCCATGGAGTCACAGCTTATGGAGTACCTGAGCCAGAGATTATAGCCATATAGTTAAGAATCCTAAATGGATTTTTTTCTAGTAGAATTTAATTCATTAATTCCTGCAATTAATTTCTTTCATCACTTCTTAAATACATGTACAATTTTTGTGTCCACAGCCTGATATTTAACTACATAATGTCAGATAAAATAATTCCTTTAATTTCACTAAAAGCAATGTAGTCTAGTTCTAAGTAACAACTGGAACATTCTACCTCTCTCAGAAGGATAAATATCCCAGAGCTGTGAAACTCACACATTCAATTCCAGTAGCCAGCATCTGACAGGTAGGGGCACATGCAGCTCCATACTTGTTTTCTAAGTTGTCAGAACATGATATGTATTTCTTAGGAAATTTGCAGTTTTCTAGGAAAAAGGAAGAAAAATGAACATTGAGGAGAAATTAACATGTAAGAGAACAGCAAAGTAGTAATTTTACAACATAAAGAACAAAAAATGTTTCTAAGTAAACAATATCAGACTCATACCTGCAGGATTTTGAGGTTTGCCTGCACAACTTAGCCTCCCATTAACACAGTAGCTAGGAGGAAAAAAAAAATCAATGAAAATCTCTTCTAAGAAAGAATTTCTGATTTTTTACAAAATTGTTTTATTAAAAATGTTTTGCTCATGTTACTACCTCCTTCCTATCCTTTGAAGTGAAACATGAGTCAACTTGTCTCTTCACTTTTTGTATTATACAGTAACATCAGTTTGGAAAGTGAATAGTAGCCTATTATCACTAGTAGGCAACTGTCACTATGAGAATGGCCTATCAAGTAATTCCAGCAGTTTGTATATAGCTAAGTGCTGTTGACAAAAATCTCCTTGTAGGAATACAGATCTCAGCTATTATTTTTCTCTGTAACATTTCCAAGCTGAAGGTAAATCAAATGCTTTCTGTTAAGAATATTTGTAGTTTAGAAAAGGGCAAAAAAGATGTCTTGAAAAATAAATTTATGCTATTAAGAATAAAGGAAACTGGACTGGTTTGGGCTGGAATGGAGTTAATTTTCTTTGTAGCAGCTCAGTGGTGCTATGTTTTGGATTTGTGACCAAAGCATTGTTGATAAAACAATGTTGTTTTAGCTGGTGCTGAACAGTGTCCCAGCATTCTTGCTCCTCAGGTTGCCCTGCCAGGGAGGAGGCTGAGAAGCAAAATATTTTCATTCTAAGTGAAAGCTGGGAGGGGACACAGCCAGGACAGCTGACCCGACTGACAAAAGAATGATTCCATACTATAGCATATCAAGCTCAACAATAAAAGCTCAGGTAAAGAGAGAAGGAGGAGGGATGTTCAGAGTTACAGCATTCATCTTCCCAACAAACCATTATGCATGGCAAATTCATGCTTTCCTGGAAATGTCTGAATGGCTGCCTGCTGACGGGAAGTTCTCAATCAATTCCTTACTTGGCTTTAATTGTTCATGCTGCTTTGCTTATTAAATAAGCTTTTTGCTTATTATTAATAAAGAAATTTAGTAAACTGTCTGTATCTCTACCCATAAGGTTTCTTGCTGCTGTCCTTCTGGTTCTCTTCCACATCCTGCTGGAGTGAGTAAGTGGCTGTGCGGTACTTATCTGCTTATTGCACTTGACTCTTGACAGAGACATGAAGACGCCTCACCTCCATTTTCAGTTTGTTCACATTTAAACTTGACACACTTACCAGGTGATCCCACCAGTCATTGTTGACTGGTCAGGCAGGATGTACTTTCTGTCCTCTAAGTAGCAGGGACAGTGAGACTTACGAACACACTCATTCTTGTGGTTCAGGTACGTTCCTTTAGGACACTGGCAGCCTTCAATAGGAATATCAGTTGGATGACATTCCAGGGCTCGGTTGGAAAGTGACAAGCATGTCCTGTCACATGCCTGAGTGTTGTAGCTGAATGTTTGATTGCCAGTGCAAGTAATGGCTACAAAACAAGACAAGAGTGTATGTTAACCTTCATTTACCGATTTTCTTCCTTGTGAAAGATAATGTGTTCTTTTGCTTATTATGTGCTGTTTATTTTGTGTCAACAACTTCAATGCTTAATGCTTCCTGTTGCTTCTCTTTCTGTGAATGTGGAGCTCAAGCAAAACACACTGCAGACCAAGACTTAACAGCAAACTATGCAGCTGTTCAGAAGTTTCAGGCAGGTAAAATACCTTACAGCTTTCTTGTGAATCTTGGAATTTAATAATGCAAAGGGAAGCTTAGTAGAAATATCAATGTATTTTTGAGTAACAGTAAAACCTGTGCCTATGTCTGAGTTGCAAAATAATAAAATAAAATTTGTAGTCAGTTTTCCCTAATTCTTTCTCATTTTACAGGATAGCTTTATTTTTCTGTCTATTCTGTACCTTAATTATTAAGTCCTGGAAGCATCCACATGCTCACCTTAAAGGATATGAATAATCTTTTTCGTATAGTCTTGAAATAACGACCCTGTTTAGACAGACACTAGAACGGTATCCAACAGTTGCATATTTGTTATCCAATTTCAGCTCTTCTTTCTGATCACTATTTCCTCATTACTCACCTGAGGGCAGACCACCAAGAGTTGGTTCAGATACTTACTACAATTGTCCATAGTGCTCCTCCAGTTCTCAAGGATTAAACCCATGGAACTGCATGCTCGTGCATACGATCCCAGAGCAGAACAAATGTAAGGAAAGGTCTCTTCATAATTACAGGCTTGGTAGACACATCTCTGAAACCCAACACATGGAGAGTACCTTGTTACTGGGGACCAGACACTTGGAAGTGTTAAACCCTGGAGGTATTTGAAAGACGTGTGGACATGACATTTAGGGACGTGGTGTAGTGGTGTAGTTGGCATTGTTGTATTTATGGTTGGACTCAATGATCTCAAAAATCTTTCCCAACCAATACGATTCTATGCTGAATTACAGAACTAAGTCACACAAGATACATATTATTGCATAACTAAAATTGATGAAAAATATCTGAGCAACTGCATTGCTGATGTAAATAAATATACTTAGTAGCCTAAAAAATGCCTTTGTTTATTTGCTGCTTCTCATTTTTAATATTCAAAATGTTTTGTGTAGATTGGCAAATATATGGAGCTCAATTATGCACATGGTAAAATCAATACTTTCCACAGTAAAAGTTGTCAGGGACAATTGCAGCATGAGCAAAAATATTTTCTGATTCACATAGATGGGACTGGTGCCCATGACCAGACTTTCAGTGTGATGGAGATATAATTTTCAAAACCACACCTGTTCCTAAGCTTCTCTATTGATTCAATGCGTGGGACACT
The DNA here is from genome assembly GCA_013400175.1 of Phainopepla nitens. Classification (NCBI taxonomy): domain Eukaryota; kingdom Metazoa; phylum Chordata; class Aves; order Passeriformes; family Bombycillidae; genus Phainopepla; species Phainopepla nitens. The sequence continues at coordinate 90,612 of VXBQ01010491.1, read as the reverse complement.
GTATATGAGTCCAATCTGGTTTATATTTGGACTCCCTCTGTACAACATCCATCATAACTGCCTACCTTGTAGAAAGGAATAGGGTTCACCACCGAATGGCATTTCTCAAACACTGTCCCCTTCTTGGTCAGAATGGAGCAATGAGTCTCAGCAGATATTTCTAATGAAAGTAAACAATAAACATTGAAAAGAGAAAGTTAGGGGGAAAAAAATTGAAAACGAAATTTTAAAAAAATTTGGTATTTTTGGTACTTTTGGCAATGATGCACTGAACAATAGGACAACTTCTTAGCTTCTTAGCTTTCAGACTCTGTTTTTGTACAAGCAGTTCAGTAGAACTTTTTTTTTCTCTTTCACTTTTTTTTTTTTAAGATTAATAGCAATAGGGACTTGGGAAGACAAAACCTGGATTTCAGTCTCAGTACTGCTGAGCAAGCCTAAGACAACCATGAACATTGCAGTTTCACTAGCGAGATCAAACCCCTTTCATTCATCATCTCAATTCCAGATCGCTAGAACAGGATCTGATGAGCTTTCACTTGATATGTATTCTAGAAAGCAGAAATGGCTTGTTGGTGACAGAATTTGTGATGTTCAATCCTCTCAGTCTCTGTTTCTGTCCAGCTCTCTCCTTTCCCTGGCATGGGCTTATGGAAGTATTGGACAAAGGCAGCTAGAGAGATCATTTACCACAGCATCATCTACTTACTGTTCAGCTGGCTCAAAGCACAAGGGTCAATCTCTCTCTCTAAGGCAGGATGGCAATTTCCTGCCCTCCAGGAATCTACAAACAGGGAGGCTGTCCCTTCAGTGATATCCATGCTTGTCATGAAGTCATCTGTAGTGTCTCCATTGTAATTGCCACACAAACCTGACAACATCAGAAGTGCAAGGGACAGTGGAAATTAAAGAATATGTGCACAATGGCTTATGTTTCATTCTATAACAGTGAGGAAAATTTATTCAAAAGCTCTGCATAGAGTGTCAATGAATAATCAGGTCAAGTAGCCAGAGAATCCTGATTATGTACACATTCACAGTCACTGAGCTTCTGCCTCCTCAAGTTAAGAGTGTCAGCTTCTAATCAATGACAAAATCATAGAGAAGTTTTTGTCCTTTTTTTAGAGAAAAATGGTTTTAAAAAACGTAAAAGAGAAAGGCCATGAAACACTTTTGAAGTTGTGTGTCTTCTTATATATATTAAATGCACAATGACAAAGAATATGCATTTAGGCTTTTGTAGAAGCCAAAGCCTCTCTGTAATTCCCCATAATCAAAATGCAAAATATGCTTGTGTGGCTAATGTTGCTGTGCAATAAACATCTCCATGTGATGATTACCAGCTGAGAAGCTTTTAGATTCCCAGGCTCATTGTGCTTACAGTGGTTGTGCACTACATTCAAAGAACTGTGTGCTCCAAGATGCAGAGACCACTGCAGACTTATTTGTTCCTCTTTCATTGTGCAGTGGAGCACATATTGAAAAAGGCACACATAAAATACAGAACAGAATTGTATTATCTCTAGTTTCTTTGATTAATTTTAAAGTTATTAGCAAAAAATCAATTCAGTTTTCCAATGCATGGTTTTTTTTTCTTTTAAATCTGGGGAAGAAAATTTATTTCCTAAAAAGATGAATACTAAGTTTTCAAAATTATACTCCCTACATTTTCTCCTTTGCAAGGGCACTTGTTTACTTACCTAGTGTTCTGCCTTTGAATTGTGATCCAACTTTCACGTAGGCCTGGAACACAGGTGACGTTTGAACTGCGAGTTCCAGCCCAAAGTTTGTATGCATCTGAACGTACATGGAGGACTGTCGGAAAACAGTGATGTCTCCTGAAGGAACAGGAACGTTTAAAAATAGAGATGATGGTGATACTGCAAGGTAACGATTTTAACACATATATAAATGTTCTAGCACTCTGTCTACAACTCCTCCCACACACAACTCTCCAAAGAGGAACAGATGCAGCAAGAAAGACTTTAACCTTCCTCTAAAACTTCTGGTATTAGCAATTGAAAGACTGTGAAAGATGCTGGGTTGTGTAAAAACAGACATGTAATTTAATTTGGATATTACTTATATTCCCCTTTTTTTTCACCTGATCTGTAAGGCAGCCGTTTAAGTTCATCATCATCAGTAAGGAGATCATTCTGAGAAATCACAATTTTTTCCTGTAAGAAGAGGACATAGAACCAGAAGTAACTATTTTTACAGATGGTATTTATATGTTGAGCAGCTATATTGTTGATGATCTATGTAAAAGAAAAAAAAATTAATCCAAGCATTTTCTCACATTATAACATGCTTTTAGTTTCACTTTGAAAATACCTTCCTGAGTTGATGTAGCAACTGAGATCTTTACTGTGTACACATGAGTAGAAACATATCTTCAGTATTTACCCTCCATAATTTTTAAGTTCCAGCTACTAGCAATGACTTTGAGCACTTATTTTGCTAATCTAGTGATGAAATTCTGGATGGAACCTGTGGAGGGAATACCTACCTTTGCAGATTGGTAAATTATAGCACTAAGTGAAGTCTCGGAATGAGAATAACCAGTCTTTTCATAAACAGCCATTAGGGTTCCATTGTGTGGCAGGCTGGAACTCTGGAGGGAAACAGAAAAGAGAAGTAAAAAGAGAAGCCTATGTCAGTACAACAATGATTTACAGAATAAATGTGCATCTTATGAAGTCCTCAGTTTGTGCTCCAATAGGAAACCAAGACAGACTAAAATATACCCATTGATATTCTGTGTTTCTAGACTGAAGGAAATTACCTTCATAAGAACATAAGTGCAAACCCCATGGAATCGATATGGCCTCGAATCAAATGTGGTAACAAAGGAGCCTCCTTCCAGAGAACACCTTCCGGGGCAGGGCAAGTCTTTGCAGTTCCACTGACCCATCACACATTTACTGCAGAAAACAAGAAATTCTGAGTAGTTATTCTTTTCTTCATACTCTAAAAACTCACCTACTTCCTAGAAACGAAATATGTCATTTTTATCACTTTTGTCGTTATGTTTTCTATGCTTTGATTTTCTTTGTGCTCAACTTGATTCAAAGTTGCTGAATTCTATGAATTATCCGTAAACTTTCCTGAATCATGAAAGGTGCTGCCCTTTGAAAGGCTGGACAAAATTTTCCAATTGTCTGGTGAAGGTACTTTTCAGTCTCTCATGGAAGTACCTGTTGCTACTCACCAGGTCCTACAAGCTGCTTTCATTGTCTCACCAGGAGCATATGTTTTCCCACTCAGTGTACATGGACACTGGCTAATGTGAACACACGTCCGATTCTTTGAGATATCATCAAGAACAGTTCCTGCCAAAGAAGATTAACAAAACATTTTTCCCCATCCTCACTTAGCACTACAGTTATTATGGCCTGAATGCTTTCTGAAATTAGCCTGAGAATGCTATTCTTGAACAGCCAGTGACCATACTCGGAGATGTAACATGCAGGAGATCTTTTCCTAATTAAAATGAAACTGAATATTCCCAAGTGACAACAGCTTTTGACTACTTTGTCATATGAAAGCACAGTCAATTGTCCTATTTTGAAGTGCAAATGACAGTAATAATCACAATTGCTGTAATGAGTTAATCTTGAATTATTTTAAAGGGAATTTACAAAATTCCCCTAATAGTGCAGAAATCCTCTGAGGTATGTTACCTCTTCCTGGTGTATGATCAATGTATATCAATGTAAAGAATTTTAAGCAGATGGCATATCATTATCCCATCACAAACCATGATCTTGTGAGGAAAATGTATTCATACCTCTGTTCTTGCAAAGATTGACCAAACATCTTTAAGGACCATGATTATTCAAGACTCCAGTTACATTATGTTACCTGAGAAAGAGCAGTTCTAGCAGCACAATGCCCTGAAATGTACAGCTAGTTCATTATTAAGCAGTCCATTCCACTTGACTGGATATGTGCAAAAAAACCATTTGTGTGATCCATTAAGAATATGATGAAATGATACCTTCTGGACAAAAGCAGCCATAGGTACAGTGACTGGAACAGCTGTACTCTGGGTTGGAACAGGTTTTAATACATGGAGAACCACATTCCTCATAGATTTGGTTCGCAGAACATTTTCCCACAGCTGCAACAAACAGTGGGTGTGTTAAGATTTTTAAACTGCAAACATAGAAGAATATTTCATCTACTACCTAGCAAGGAAAAGACCTTCTCATTTCTGACACTAACATTCTTTTATCCTGGCTTTTATAATTTAATCATCTGTGTATTCTTTGTTACCATCATATATTCACTCTGTCTTTTTTTCATTTTTCTTGCCCAAGAAATTGGAAACTTTTTTTCAGAAGCTTGGAGAATGGCAAACAGGCCATACTGCAGCCTAATGAAGTACCACAAATCAGATTTTCTGTAGTACTTCAAGGTTTTACTTCCAATCAGTCATTGTAAATAAGAAGGTTAAGCATCTGAAAAAGGACTACTGAAAAATATCTTTGAATAAAAGGAGCTGTGGCAATTACTAGCAAAAGGTTCAAAGACTTCAGGGGCTATTTAAAAGTGCGCTCTCTTCACTGGCTAATTTTTCAAGTACACTAATAAGAAAACTCTGCTTAAAGCAAGCAGCCTCCTGTAGGAAGTTTGAGAAGTTAAACAGTTTTCACTTGGTGTATGTTTATCTGTTTTATTGTCACTGATCTAGACATAGGAGCTATGTTTTGAGCTTCCTTCTTCTTTTAGGTTTTCTTGCTCTCCTTCTTACAGCTTTATCAAAGACCACTGTTCTCTGTAGAAAATAATTTGTTTGATTAAAGACATTAGAGACCTTTTTTGATATTCCAGTTATTTATCGTTATCCCTCTATTTAAGACACAGAAAAGTTAAGCACATTCTCTCAGGAATAAACCATTTGAGCATACAGCAGAAGTTTTCAGTTCTCCAGTTGAACACCATTTGGTGGGACATAGCACATTGTCTGGAATACTCTGACAGTGTAGAGCAACTGCAATTGTTTTGTCCTGGTTCACTGCAGTCCTGCATATCGAGCTGGCAACGAATGACAAATCTTTCTTTGGGCACACTGCAGGTTGGTGACACCAAATTGAGTAGCTGAGAGCAGATCATGGCCTAAATAAAAAGAGAGAAAACTGTTCCTGGTGGTGTTGCCTTCATATGAAAACCACAATGCTACACTGCTAGTTATGATTTTCTTGTTAGTTTTTTTACTTTTCCCCCAAGAGTTTAATAATGCATATCTGACTTAAAATGCATTCACAGATAGAAGGGAATATAAATCCATTGTATAATAGAAAGAACTTGATATATTGAAATAATTCCACTTCTCATTATGTTGAAAATTAAGTCACTTTCTGCGCCATCAACACCCCTAAAAATGGCTGAGAACATTACACACAGGAAATGTGTTATCTCATGGCAATTCAGTTCCATGAAAAACATCCCAGATGCAAAGATCACAAAATTCATTCCTCTTTGAGCATACACTTGGTGCATTTCTGTTGCTTGCATGTTTGTGTTGTCTATCCACTGCCTATTACAGTGTAAGGTCTCAAAGGTTCTCAGGCACACTGATTTTAATTTAGAACTGTAAGTGATAGCAGTTGATGGTGGTTGTCCCTGTTATCAGTGCTGTTATCTGGCAATATGCTTTAGGCATTGTCAGTATCTTCAAATGTGTACAGCTTGTAGTGTCAGGTCTCTAGCTGTTAGATAAAAAGTTCTTAAAGCTTCACTGGTTTCCACGAATTTCCTGTGATGACCTGCATGGAATTCCAGAAAGCTGTGAGCTAAACACTGGTTGATTTTTATGAGTGATTTAAATGTAGCCTTAAAAATGCCTGTAGGCTTTTATTCAAATGAATTTTAATGCAAAGAACTTTTATTTCTCATATCATGCTATACAGATGTAGACTGTACCTGTTTCCGGCAAAGTCCTTTTTAGGAAACCACTGCCTCTCTGTTGATTTCTGTCTATCTATCTTGCTCCCCCTGCTATGAATCATCCCCCTGCTGCAGAGAAGCCAAGAAGCTCTTTCTTACATATTTTTTGTGAGGAACAGTGGAAATTGGTATCTCCTCGGACAGGCAGATCTCTGATGGATCGTCCATTTTTTGTAATGCAGCAAATTTGTATGTATCCAGCAATTTACCTGGAAATTGAAGGGTCATAATTTGTCAAGAAAAAGACTGCAGTGATTTCTTTACTTTTTGCTGTGATGTAGCAAAACTCAGATTTTACTCTTTGACTGGTAAATGTCCTACTAGTTAATCTTCCCAATGGTAACAACTGCCTCTTGTGGAAGTTAGGACAGTGCGATCCTTACCACCTGTTTCTAAAAGATAAGAGTCCTTATCACTAGTGTGAGGAACCCATTATGTTATGCTAATAGCAGATAACAGAGTGCAGCATAATTATACGAGGTATGCTGGTGCCCCATGGGACTGCCTTACTCAATTCTTAAACACAGCAATGCTATCACAGTATTCAGTTTTCACCTTGACTCACTTTAACTCGTTCTCCTTCTGTCTCAAATGTCCTTGTCCTTACCTTCACGCACAAATTCATTCAATTCGTAACCGTCATAGTTCCCACACATTCCACACGTTTTCCCCATGTATTTTTTTTCAGCCAGAACCTAAAATAGAATAGAACAAAAAATGTAAAATGATCACCCTAAGTAGAATTATCCATACAGCAATACCTTTCTCAAACAAATTCAGTTCAGGCACCCAATTAAAAGTGATTCTTCTCATTAATTTCAGTGACTTTTTTGGAGGTAGAATTTTGTAAGCAGTGAGGTGTTTTCCCAATAGGCAAATTGTGATTTTTTAAAAATTAGTATTCAATAAAAAGAATAAGATTTGAAGACATGGGGAACTGAGAGGGGTAACATTCTAAGAAGCCAGGAAAAAAGAAAATAATGATGAAGCCTTGCTAATACTTTTGTTGACAGAGCATGAATTTCAGTTTTTTTCTTTTAAGAAACTTAAGGTTACAAGAAAAAAATTCTGTTTTCAGAAGAAGGTTATTCAGGTCTCTATTGTTCTGGAGACTAAAATGGTAGTATTACTACTGGCTACAAACAATGAATTATTATGGAAATCTTAGATCATAGAAATAAAACCATATTCTTTGTATAGGCAGATTAATCCATCACAGTCACATTTTCTCTTATATATGTGATAACAATGCTGATAAATCTCTCAGACAATTTACTATATCTCCTTGTTTTAGCAAATTCAATCAATTTAGAATTCAGTGTCTTTTGTGGCAATAATATCATAGGTCACACTGAGGGGATGTATTGGGAATTTTGAAGGAAAAACCTGAAAAGATTCAGAAAAAGGAAAGAAAAAAGAAACTGGTAGAAGCACTCAATGTTTGAAACCAAAAGATGTCCCTAGGAAGCCCAATAAAAAAGACTAAACTATGGCATACAATATAAAGTTCCACACAACTTTAAACATCTCTTAAGCAAAATACTGCAGCTGCAGGAATACCCTAAGGAAAGATTAAAATGTGTGGAAGTATCCACAAATCTCAGCACTGGTGGCTTTAGCTAACTACCAATGCTGCAAGTGAAAGTAACATGCAAAGTTGTTTATTTCAAGAGGAATGGATAAAATAGGAAAAGAATAAATATCAAAATAGTAAATACACATAAGAGCACCCACTAAGTTCAGAGAGTTCTTGCCATTCCAGTAAAACAGTGAGAATTTTCTTCTCTGCTCTATGAGAACATTTTACTAACCATGAGGTAGTCATCATTGTTCCACATGACCACCAGTTCCATCTCCATCAGCTTGGCTACCAGGCGGATGTTGCGTCCATGAGGTGCTATTTGGATTCCATTGCTGGCATAAGGCAACTGAATGACACTGAAATAAGGTGAGAAGAGAAACCAACCTCATAGCAAGATTATGCAGGTATTAGTTACTTATTTTGGATATGATACGCACACAGTCTGAGCACTTGCAGCAACATGAAACAAATTGGTTTTCCTTTTTAACTGTGACATTTCAGAACACATGAAAGTTTCTGTTGATTGAAAATCCATGTCAGCAGTTTCATAGAAGAATCACCAGGAAATGGGTTGCATAGTGATTCTACTACTGACAGTGTTTGCACAGGACTCGGCATCTTCACTTGGTTTGGTTTATTAGAATATAGTTATATGTTTCAAGAACTTGTAACCATGAAGTTGGTGTGGTGGAACTGATGTTGATTATCCCGAGGAGATTCTATGGCATTTTAATATAAGAATTATGACCAAAAACTGACAAGACCAGAGAAACTCACAAAGAGAACGTTGCAGTGTGTGAGTGCTTGATGGGAAGCAATGGGAGTAGAGTCCAGTTAGGTGTGTTAACTTTAGTAATTTGTTAATTCATTTTTGACACAAAGCAGTCCTTAGTGCACCTGCTATATAACTCCCTGACTTCTCTAAACACTTCCTACCCCATTCATGGCAAAATCTTACCCAACACTCCTGACAGAAATGCTGCCTTTCTCAACAATGACAACAGAAGGTCCAAGCTCAATAATGATCCTTGAAATTTTTTTGTCCAGTCCACGACGGAACTGAATGTTGAAGTCTGGGCTGGTCTCATCACATACAGTTGCAAATATGTAGTTGCAAGTCCCAGTGAAGTCATACTGATATTTATCAAAGGTTGAAAAATGCCCTCCTCCCCAGGTAGAACAGGAATCCTTGCTCAAAACTATAAAAGAGAAAGAAACAAGGATTTAGCATATTTGCTCATTCTGATTAGCCTTTCAAATAAAAATACTAGGACAAGCTATGAAGTTTCTACTCAGATTAATTCTGTAAACAACATTCTAGCCCTCTTTTTTTTTTTTTTTCTTTTGTAATCTCAAAATTTTATCTCAAGTCAGGAAGTGAAACAATATTAGGAGTGAGAGCAGTATTCTCATTTGCTGTAAGCAGAGGAGAATTCCCCAGCTTCTTAGCTTGGGAAAAACTCTTCCAACTCCTCTGGGTAATATCATAAAGATCTACCTTCTTACTCCAGTCTGCTAGATGTGTTTGCAAAGGTGACAGCTTGCTACTGGACAGAGCTTTAACAGCTCAGGCGCAGCATTTACCAAGCTATGGTATTACTGTATCCTGAGTAACTGCACAATCACATCAGCTGATACCCAAAGACAGTCTTCAAAGCCCAACTTGTAATTCTACACTCCTTCAGCTGTGTGTTTGTGTGACAAAGTTCCAGCCAGTTTCTTAAGTTTATGAAACGTTTTAATCAGTTTTCATTTTTAAGAAGTAGTCTGGAATGTTTATCTGAATAGATAGATTTTCAGATGTGGAAATGAGTAAAAAAAAAAAAAGAGATACAACTCCAGCACTGGCTGTTAGATAGTTCTGCATCGACTTACAGCATTTGAGCAGTCCCTCTGAAGCTGATAATTTTACTGAAGTATCTAAAATCATGTCCTCAGTTCTGTATTTCCAGACTTAGATCATTCCTTTCATTTTTAAATTATTTTTGCTTATGGTATCATATGAAGCTTAGGTATCTTAGACTATATCTTAGAGTTACAAATCAGATAAGTTCATCAAAGTCTACATGCAATTTATTGTTTTAAAGCTAAAACATCTCGTAACTCTAAAGGAGAGATCAAATAACTACAGAATGCTACTGGTTTTATCCAGGCCATGTAGAAAATACATTTTCCCAATGAGCAGTTACCTGTTGGCAAAAAGTACTCCTCTTCCACACTTCTGTTCTGTCGTGGAGGTCTGAAAATGAGTTAGGAATTGGCTGATCATGAATCCTGTTATCATGAATCCTTCATGTCCAAGTCCAGCTAGTTTAATACACGGTGCCTGAGTGACACTGACCACCAAACCCCAGAGTGTGCCAAGGAATGATTACCCAGTGCTGCACAATGGTCAGAGTGCAAGAGGTGCCCCTTTCAATAAATACAGGAGCATGGTCACTGTATTTGTTTTTATTTAAATCTTATCAAAGAAAAATAACAAATGGGAATGTCAACAACTCAAGGAAGTTTAAATCCAGATTATGTGTTTGTCTTTTGAGTTCAGTTTTTACTAAATAACATCTATTCTTTTAATTAGTCTATATCCATGCTCTACTGTTTCTCTTGTTGTAAGAACAGACAGCATACAGAAATGAGTTCCTGAATATTTGGGAATTTTTTCTCTGATCAAAAGTCTTTCAACTTTTTTGACTTTAAGGATGAACTCCTGTAGCTTTTCCATGCTTATACTGAATGAGAATTCTCCTAATTCAAGCCATTCTCAGTTTCTTCTGCATAAAGAAATGCTTATTATAATAAATTTTCATTTTATATAATTCTTTTTGTTCTACACCTCCACATTTTCCCCAAACTGGATAAAGAATTTCATTCAACCACTGATATACAACAAGCTTTGGAGTACAGAGAATTGCTTTCTAATGGTATGCAGAAGTAAAGCATGATACTTTAGTGTAAAACATTAAAATTATTAATTGCTAGGAAGAGTGTCTGTGAACAGAATAGCATAGATAAAAAGTTGGAATATTAGGACTGATATCCTTTCTTATTTTAGAAAGGATCTTGTGAAAATTTTGTGTTTTCAGAAAGGCCATAGCCTTCTATATCCTGTAGCAGAGAAATATCACGTCCCATAAAATACATCATGTTAGCATGATGACACTTATTCTTGCCATAGACATGGAAAATTAAATGACTATTGAATGAACTTGAATTTAGAAGCTGAATTTAGAAGTCAGTGCCTCACATTTCTTCAGAAAAGGACATTTGAAAAAGTGTGTTGGCTCTGCGCAAGAGCTGATGTAGCTCTCTATTTCATTTCCAGCAGTGACCATTAACAGCCTGCCCAAGGGAAGACTACCATCAGATCAGCATATGTACTTCCACAGATATTCTCTCAGTCCCCAATTATTTTCAGTTCAGGGAATTTTGTGAGGCTATTGAGATTTTTCTGCTTACCCTCCCTCGTGCTCTGGCTTCCAAGTCCTTGTCCACCATCATTTTGAACAGAACCAGAATTTCTTTGTAGCAGAAAATTCCACAATAACTACAGTCAAAATTTGCCATTAAATTTTAATTATGAGTCAACATTTTAAGGATACCTGCCTTTCCAACCACTCTTCTAATAGCTAATATTTTAAATATTTTAAAGTTATAATATGCTAACTTTTTCTTGTTTTGGCACTGCACATTTTTTTTACACAAGTAAAATAGTAGTATCTTACTACGTGTATTTCTCAGACTCAGAAGGACTAGCACAAATTTACAATAAGTAGGTGGCTGGAGTTATTTTTGCATACAGACTTGGATGGATGCACATTAGCCATTCTCTGGAGTTAAGGGGAAACTGCTGGTTAACTACCAGAAGGGTGGCAGCAGCTGGCACAGTTGAACACTGAAGCAGAGATCTGTCCTACTCTGACCCAACTCTGGCTGCTGGCTATAAAGGTGAGGAAGAAGTATTTCACACTCTGATTGCTCATTTGCATAAAAGTTTGTTTTAACCTGAAATGTCTAAAAGCATTTTCACAGACCTATTCTATATGGAGAATGAGCTTTATTTAGTTTCCTGGATTTTGCAATATCAAAAGAATCCATATCCTAAATTTCTAGATAGTATTAGGCAGTAATATGTAGGAATGAAAATCAAACATACCACACAAATTATCCCAATAGCATATTTCTAAATGTCGAAGGCTAAAAAACTGCTCACAGTTTCTATCCTTAGGCATCAAAACCTCAGCATGACACACTAAAGCACCTTCCATTTAGTTTAAAACTTACCACAGTGAGAAACACATTTTACAATTTTTTGCATGCAAAGTCTTCACTCAGAATTTCTGAAATGTAATGCTTCAAAACATATGCTCCTTGAGGCAAAGATTTATTTTTATTATGGGGTTTGTACAGTGCCTTCTGCAATATGGACTTGATGCTGAATAGAGTTGTCACTCACACTTGAATGCAAACATTAAAAACCAGGTCAGATACTTACTTCTTTGCAGAGATTCCTTCTGTTTTTGGAGAAAAATGGGGGACCAATAATTTCCTTCAAAAGCTGTGGAAGGAAAAATGAAAAAAATACAATGAAGTTATCCTCTGAGCAAAAGGAAGTTGAATATTTGTATATTTATTTATTTTTAAGCATGCTGCAAGTTAAAGCAGGGTCAGCACATATGAATTGTGCTCTGTCACACAAATCTGAATGGAAATTATAACTGAAAATCAAATAATTCCTATTACATAATTAAGTAATAGAAAATTCTTCTGTACTGGTCAAATGTTATCAAAATTTGCCAGAAATCCTATGCAATATGAAAGCTCCTATATTTCATACTAAAATTCTATCTTCCTGTTTAAAAAAGCAGGATAAATCTTTCCTTGTGTTTTTGAGTTCTTGTTTCACCATCTGGGTAGAAGTAGTGGAGGGAATAGCCAAAAGTTTGAAAATATGGGGGAGGTCCTGTCCCATGTGTTCTTCACAAGAACCCTGGGATCTGGAGCTGAAGAGCAGGAAATCCCCAGGTATAATTAGCTGTTGCTTTTGCTGCTCACCTTAAGGCAGAATGATGCAAGCTGTCACCTGCTCCCTTCCACACACCTCTTCACAAAGCCTGGTCTGGTTAGGAGAAGCCAAGGAATGTTTAGCAAATGCTGAGTGCAGTGTGGTTCCTTTTCCACGTCAAACACAGACCTGCTGCATGAGCACAACTGCTCCACTTCTCACACATACTCAACGGCTCTTTCACCCAGCATTCTCCTCCAGCACTGCTGGACTGAGCTACCAGAGTCAAGAGCGGGGTGGTAAAAACCAAAACAAGATGCAGGAATAAAGACCTGAGCTGCTTCCAAAATGTGCTACTCATTTTTAAATTTTCTCATGTCTGGTATTTCTTAGATAGCAGGAGCAAGTATCTTGCAGAACCCGTGTAATTCTCTATTACATGTCTAGGTTCTTTTGCAACATAGAAAATGTTGTGGCAGAAGGTTTCTTTCATCAAATGAACCAGGCCAAATCCACATACATATCTATATATACACCACAGTTCTGCAGGGTGCTGTTGCTTCCTTGGATACTGCAGTGAGTGGAAGCCTCCAGGGAGCTCACCAGCTGTAGCAGACTCTCAGCCAATTCCATGCTGTGCTGCTGAAGGTAAGGTCATATTTGCCATGTGCTACCTCAAGGGGTGTGGGAAAACAGATGAGGCTCTGCCTTTCATGTAAGGCTAGGTTAAAGCACAAGAGGGAATTTTGGAACTGAGTGTTTCAGTACATCCTTTTGCTTTGGATCTCAGATCCAGACATCTCCAACATTCCCATCAGTCTATACCTCAACTCTTCCATGAAACAATACTTGCTGAAAAAAGATGTTATCTGGATAAACTAATCTAAGTTTTTAAGAGCTAAAATACTACACTGGTAGAATTGTATACAATTAATATTTAGGCATAAGGGAAATAAATCAAGGATGAAAGTTCAATGACAGAAGTGCTCCTATTCTAAATGTTCTAATAGCTTAAAATGGCATTTATCTCAGCCACTCCCAAACTGTCTGACACTCATCACAAAATCATTATAGATCCTACTCATGCTGCCTTGCTGTCTAGAATTGGTCAGCACTGGCCAAAAATTGTTAGAAATTTTGCCAGTGTTTTAGGAAACCTCCACGGTTGGCCTGCAACTCAGCAGGCATTTCCAAAATCCAGCGTGCTCCTTCCAAGTTCCTAGTGAACCATGTATTACAAAAAGGAACAATCAGTTTTGGCTTTCAAGCTAACACTCCTCATGCCTAGAGCTGCTGCTGCCTTTTTTGAACAACTGGATTTTGACACCTGCATTTGTTCAATAATCTAATAATGCTGGTTTTACAGTTTTCCAATCGTTACAGTTTAATTAAACTTCAAACACTACATGAGTGGGATTTAGGAGTGTGTAACAGCAGCCTTCCAACGATACTAAATTTGCAGGAATTGAATATATGCCTAAAACATTACTTCAAGTCAGATCCATCTAGAGAGCTTGATGTAAAGCAAAATGTCTAATAAGTAATAGAGAAATGTTTTAGATGAGAACAGATAAATCAGTTTACAAAGCTTGTTTGTTAGCTTTTCAAACTCAAACATCTAAGCATGACAAAATTTAACATATACTTCAGGTTTGGTATTTAGATTAAATTTGAGCATAATAAACATCCTTAGATTATATGGAGATGTACAAGAGTTAGATTGAAAACAGCTAAGGATATGAAATTCATATTTAACTTTTTGCCCAAAAAATAGCTAATAAAACACATACAGAGCCATTTGCTGACTATGTGCCAATCAGCCTGTATCCTGTCAGATCAAACTACTACACTAATTATAGTACAGTAATTATTCTTATCATTTACATTGTTTTTCTCACACTTAACTTTGAAGACAATAGTTAAGACCTCCTGACAACATTATCAACCATTCAGAAGCACACAAAATGGCAGATTGTACAGATGTATCAAGTACTATGGCTATGAAGAGGTTGTATTTTGCAATAATTTAAGAATTCTTCATTTAAAAGGCTGTCCTAGTGTTAAATGAGATTTCTAAAGTACTAAAATTTTCCTTATTGACATTTTATTATTACTGCAAGTACGTTGTTTTCCTTTGAGAAATGACATGAAATACTTATTTTGAATTCTCTCAGTAGAACTTTAACCAGAGTTTCACTTCTCTTGGATAAAGGAAGGTTTTACTTCCAATTCCAACTCTACTCCAGCTGTCCAAATTCCTTGAGAATTATATCTGTTGAAGTGCAGTTGCTGTGTGGTCAGCCTGTCTAGTTCATGGCAGCAATACAAGTCAGTCAGGGAACATGACCTACCATGAAGAAATAATTTTTTTTTTTTTTGCTATACTATGGTTACTATGAAACATCCCTATGGGAAAATACAATTTTATGTTGTAATGGCTTCAATCAAAGTATTTCACATCAGATAGACAAATGAAAACAAAACATTGAAATGAAATTTCTGTACTTACAACTTGCAGAAGTAATTTAAAATCTGTTTTGTAAAGGGTTTGTTTTTTCTCTTTTAATTTGAGACAAACAGAAATGTTGAAATGTCAGATGTTCTGGAAAGGACAAGAACTTTTAAAAAAAATGATAGAAGCCTAAAATTAAATTTAATTCTGAGGGTACTGGTACAGCTGTAGCTGTAATATGAGTTATCAGTTGCACATGTTCATGATGATTTCTCTTCTATATGAAATTATTAACTCCCTTTGTCTCTTGCAAACATAGATATGTGAACAGCATAAATCAAGGTGACTTCCTAGTTACATACTTTATAAGAAGTATGACTGTACACAAATCTCTCAAAAGGAGATTTCAGTTTTGATTATTGAAATAGCTAAAGGGGTGAAGCCTCAATTTAATCAATGAATCAGCACCTCTTACTAAGTAAAGGCTAGAACTAACAGTTTTAATCTGGTTTCAAGCTTCTGCAGATTTTTTTTAGCCCAGCTAATGCATGTTTACTGATTTTTTTAAGTTATCACTTTCCCTCAGACTTCACATCAAATAATCAAATATATGTCCTTACAATCAGTATTTATATTTCCAGCTAGAGACAGACTCGAGGTACAGAATTTGGATGCAGATCCATGAAAAAGAGAATTAAGTCCTGGCTTTGATCCGACTCATTCTAAGGAAACAACACTAGGATCTAGAGTTCAAAACAATGAGCACCCTGCATGTTGTCCAATTAAAAATGTATATAGCAACATCCAAAATTTATTTGATTTCAAATCTTTCCTTGACAGAAGGAAATCTGTTTGTTTTCACAGTCTCCAACCTTGTGAGGCATTCCAAGGACCTGAAATATTGACACATCCCAAAGCAAAAAACTGCTCTGTAAGAATTTTCTAGATCCCGCTTCTAGGGTTTTTTAATCTTTAAATCCAACTTAGCCATTTGTAGAAAAAGTTCTGATTCATGATTGCCAAGTTTACCTATAAAGCTTCTGGTTGTGTAAGTGTCTACAGCAATTTTCTATTTGGTTGCAAGTATTTCTATCAATATATCTATTATCTAAAATATGAAGTCATGTAGATTAAAATTTTGCTCTTGCAGGCAGCAAAACTTGGGGCGAGGACCCACGTTCAGGTACTTGACTTGATATTGGTGACAATGGTGCTAATACAGTGAATGGAGTTACACCTGATTTACAACAATACAACTGAGGTTAGAAATTGGCTCTGAGAGTCTACTCAGGGGTTGAGTTTCTTATACTTTAATTATTTTCATGCTACGGTTTAAGTCAGTGATTTAAGAGCAATAAATGTCTCCATGCAATTTGAACTACATGGTTCATTAAATGTAGTAAACACAATACAGAAGAAATAAATTTGTTTAACCTAAAGCAAGTGAAGTATGCTTTCTAGCAGCTTGAAATCCTTTCTTGAAATTCTAGCTGTAATAACTGGTAATTAAAGAGAATAGCAGAGATTTAAAAAAGCATTTTAAGCATGCCAAATGATGGCAAAAAAGGCTTATTATCAAAAAATCCACTGATAACAGCACAAGAGGAATAATGAGTAAGGCGGCTGGGTAGCTACACAGCCAATGGAATTTACCTATCAAATCTTTTTTTAGAAATTACACATTCATCTGGTATACAGGTAGGTTGCATCAAAAAAGTAAGACAGACTTACCAGAAAGACTGAAGGATGGTACTGAATAATATATGGAGGAATACATTAAGAGTCATGTAAAATTTTTAGACTAGAACAATTTTCCTGTTTTCCAGCACAGGATTCTTTCTATCACATCATCCTTCAAAAAAGAAATGCCATCACATAGCTCATACTTAGGGCTTTTTGCAGTTCACATAATAAATGATTATGATTATCACTCTAAAAAGAAGATATACAATAGATATCTGCAATGACATCACCAGGACACTGGATCATGAACATCTGAAAGATGAAGGCACCTGACAACTCAGAAACACAACAAAAGTCCATTAAAAATATTCCCTGTATCTAGGGAATGAGCTTTAGGGAAGGACCCAACAAATCAGTAACCAACTTTCTGAAATAGTTAAGAACGAATCATTTTATTTCAGTCATGTATTTATTAAATAACCTGCTGTGTTTGAAAATGAAGCAAAAGAGAAGAAAACGTGTAAACTGAATTCTGCAGGTTGTGGGAAAGGAGAACAGAACCTGAAGGTCATGTGATGTAATACAACAATTTTCCTTCAAGCCATGAACCAAGCGGAGCCCAGGCACCTCGGACTTACCGGCAGAGTGCAGGAAACTGCAGAAGATGAGCAGTGCCCGTGTTGGGAGCATGATGCACGCCCTGCCTGGGCAGTGTTCTCAGTGCTCCCCTCCGTTCCAAGCGGGCAGTGCCAATGCTGCCACTTTCTAGGCTGCCCTCTTCAAGCTTGGATGCTTTATATATAGAATTGCAATGCCCTCCCTCATTCCCACAGCTTGCAGAAACTGCAACAGCAGAGTACCCGCCAAACAGGATCTCCTTTTTATCAAGTTAACACACCTAAAAGCCACTTAGAAAAAGAAGAAAAAAGAAAATGCAAACCTCCTCCAGTTCATTATCATCCTTCCAAGATTTTTATAATGGCTTCTATTTGTAACAGCCCAAATACTTCTACCTGCCTTCACTGAACAAATTTGGTATTACACTCAAAAGCCAAAAGACAAATAATACACAAATTATGATCACCAGCTGATAAGGAAAGGAATAATATTGGACCAGCACACAAAGTGGAAGAATGAAGTGCAGGAGTTTTGGAACTGCTGAAAAGACTGTGTGAATAAAAGATGGTAAGACATGAATGAACAGAGATATAGATCTCAGATTTTTGTGTTAACTCTTCTTTCATTAACTTCCACTCACTCTCCTGGGTGATTGTGTTCATCTCTCCCTTGTGTGACTTTTTAAGCAAACTGATAAACTTTGCCAGGGTAAAGAGGTCTCTCCATGGCACAGCTGATTTCCTGACTATGCAAAGGAGCTAGGTAAGCCCTTGCCCACCAACTTGGCACTGCCAAGACGAGAGGGCAAACTCTGTTCCAAAATGGGGCAGACTGTGGTACTTTGGGAACTTTCCTAAGTTCCACCTTCCCGCCAACATCACAGATCAACTCCACCTCTGTTACACTTAAATCTCTCCACATTAGATGTGAAATGTTGAATGCATTGGATATGTTCAAAGCATCACTGCCATCACTACTGATTTGACAGTAAGACAAGAACTTGCTTGATCCTGTAATTTTTCATTAGCAAAATAATTGCTTGAGGAAAAAATAGTCTCGATATAAGAAAACTTTCCCTATAAAACATAAAATGCATGGGTTATCTCCATATGAATTTCTTCAGCCTTTCCTGTTTTCACCCATACAATACTGAGGTGAGCCTTTGAAGGAAGTGGGAATAGATGGGGCCTTTTCCTTGGCAACCTGCCTGCACAAGATGTGCCTGCTCTGTCATTCCCACCAGTATCACAACAATCAGATCACAAGCCATGCTCACAGCTGCCAATACTGTGTGTGCCCTGCTGCTTCTCTGTGCTTCCAGCATCCAGGGGCAGGGCATTAAGGGTCACAGAAGAAAAGGTGAGGGAAGGTCAGGCCAGGGGAGTGAAGGGGAAGGGAAACTCTCAGAGTTACCTCTTCTGAGTGGTGGGAAGAAGCCCAAGAGAGACAGTGACTTAACCTAATTTCAGCCCTAGCTCAACATGATTGTAATTAAAATGAGAACATTACAATTTAATTGACATGAAGGTCTGCCTTTTTGGTTTTCAGGATTGTTTTTTTCCTCCCTACTACTCCCCATTCCTCTCCCCAGCAACAGAAGGTGGATGAAGTATATGGCTGTTGATAATAGAATTGCAGCCCTAAATTTAAAAATTTCTGTTGAAAATTTTCTGCATCTGCCTTATGAAAGCCCTAAAGTAAATGAACAAAATCACTTATCACTTCTGAAAATCACAATCAAAGTGAAAAAATCCTCAGTCTTCAAAACAGCCTCTAACCTGACTCATACCATGATAAATATATAATTATGATTTCATAACTGTACATATCACATTATTTCTGGCAAATCAGCTCTAAGTTCTTATTAATGAAATCCAAAACAGAATTTCATTTTTTCCACTTCTAAGAAGTATCTTCTTTATGAAGATAAGGGACTACAGTGCTCCCCAGCAACTCAAACCTGATAACTGATAGTGTCAGACAGAAATTTGCTTTTCTCTGGCAGAAGAGATAAAAAGATTTCATCACTATTGTCAAATAGGATTTTTTTTGTAATATATGTTCATAATCGTTCTGTTAAGCAGTAATAAATTATAACAGCTGACATCAATGAGCATTTCATGACTTCTTCATTTGAAGAGCTGGGCACTTGAGAGCATCACTTCTACTGTCAAAGGTGGCAGACAGACATCATTAAGACCACTGGTAACAGTAAATTTTCCTCTTCCATTACCATGGCTTCAAGCTCTTCTCTGTAGCCTTTTATGCTACAGAGAAACCTTTTATGTCTTTACCATGCATGAAGCTTACAAAATTCTCAAGAAATGCACATACTGACAAAAGTTATTACAAATATTTACCCAAAATGTTGTTTTCAGTTCCCTATATTTGTAATAATATTTTTTTTTCTCATTTTTTTCTGAGAAGTCAGGATAAAGATATTATCTTCAGCTATCCTGGAAGGAATTTCAGTCAGTCAGTCTAAATACTGATTCAGCAAGTTATCATTTTATGGAGGCATCCAATGATGACGTGAACACAGTTAATCAAAAGCATCCATCTACAACTGCATTTAAGTCAGGAGTCCAGACCAAGAAAAAATCATTTGCTTGAGCACTATGAGAAGTGACTGAGTTCACAGTACATAGATAATTACTTTATGTGGAAAAGCTTTGTGAAAAACTGTGTGTCCAGCTGTAGTGAGAGATGGTGCCTCTAAGTAATGTGGGTTTTTTTCCCATTTAATAACTGGTTTAGTAACAACATCATTTGTCAGAAACTTCTGTTGTACAGGAGAGTGGAGATTGCTGTGGCCATATGTAGTATTCAGTAACAGTTTCTCAGAATTGAAATATAATTTGATTTCCAGCATCATGCACACTTCTAGAAGATCTTCGCAATGTCAAAGGAATTTATGTAAGCCAGATATTATGCAAATTGAAAAAGTGATAACACTTTAACTAAGTAATAGACTATCTTCTCTACAGTTTAATTAGTCTAGGAATTTTTAGGTATATCAATTACAGAATATTTTGATGCTTTTATGCAGATTGCTAAGAAAACATTCTACCTCCTGTAATATACTCATTGTATATTATTTTAGCAGCCTTGCATATTTCTTGGATAAATAGCTACATATTTTTATGAAGAGTCAGACCAAAATATAGCACTTGATGAGTCCCAGTCCCTGTGGGTGTATAAGTAATTTCCAGCTTTGGAAGCTCGTGCCTGTAAGTTTCCAGTGCTCTTAGTACATCAAGCTGTAGCCTGTGTCTTAGCAAAGACACAGGCTACAGCTTGATAGCAACCTGACACAACAGCTGAGCTGGTAGGTTTTGTCTTTGAGCTCTGAAATTTGATTTCCCATCTCATTCAAATTTTGAATAATTGTATGATAAATTGTTTTAATATGACACTATTACAATCATCATCAACTTCCAAACAATTTTAGATGACCAGCCTTCAAGTAATTGTTTTAAAATCTTCATGATTGAATAATTTATGTATAATGAAGATAACATTTATTGTCTCATAAATGCTGTATCAGAATTACATAAAATAAGGCTCATGAAATCAACTGGGTTATCTTTTATCCTTTATGACTGAGACATTCACTATGAGTGGCAGGGCAACCTCGGTTTCTATCTACAATCCAATGAGCTGTAAAATTTTTGTAGAGAAGTTTGACAGTCCAGGGATTTTTTTTGTACAGATTGTTTCAAGGTAACACTATTTATTTTCTATTAGTGGTGCTTCACCTTACACAAGGTAATTCCATTACCACTCCACTTTTTAAAAAGAAATCAAAAGCACAATGCAACTGGCATTAACATGCTAAACAAGAAAACAAGCTGCCATTTTTTCTTCCTGTTTCTCATCCTTGTCTTTCAGGTAATGTAGCCAGGAAGCAGAGGATCACATACAGTGCAGCTTCCCTGGGCTAAGCTTATGGCACCCACCAGGGGCTCCTCTCTAGTTGTGTGAGTAGCTGGCAGGCACCACATGGCCAGCTGGTTGTCCCTGCTGCCAAGATGCTTTCCAAAGAAACTGGCAGTAAAACAAATACATATTCTGAGAATGTTCCAATTGTGGTAAATAAGAAATTTTTGGCTGAGAAGTATTCACAAAAAAATCATGACCAACTTGTTCCTCAGCCTATGTCCCAGCTTTAGAACTTCCTGGTATTTAATGCTGTGTGCTTTTCCAGCTGCTTTTCTTCATGCATTTTGTACACTTAAACTCCCTCCTTCCCCGAACAGTACCTAAAAGAAACCCAAGGTGATTTTGCTACCAGACACTAAAAAAATCCACCTTATGGTTTTCCAATCCACCTTCTTACCTTAGTAAAATCCACACTATCTGCTTCCTTTTTGGTCACCAGAATCAAGAAAACTTCTTTTCTTCATACCTTTGAAGTAGATGAGATATCTCACACACGACCAGAAAAAATTGCTACTGAATAGACTGTTAGAGCTGCCATTCTGTTGGAACCATCTCTACTGTCCTCAGGTAGCTGCCTACAGATACTTAAATGTAAAATTTCATTTAACATTGTAAATTATGCTTGGTTGCAACATGCAGACACACAGTGATCGTAGGTGTTAGGGAATATTTATTTTCTTGTTTTAACAGTGTGTATAGCTGAAAGTGACCACAAACTAAGAAATAACTAACAGCAGTCTTTCACTGTTCCAAAAGCAGCACACTTACATGACTCCAAAAGTACTTTTGAACTTAAATGACTGCAGAGTCAAGTCTTTCCCATATAACTGTTAGGAAAAAAATGTAGAAAATAATCGAAAACTCATGCCTCTAAAAGTGGTAAAGACTTCATTGATTGGTACTTAACTTTTAATAATAATTTGTTGGGGACAATGGCCTGAGACCTCCTCATGTTGGCTTCATGCCTCTGGCACTCACTGTGATGAATATCTCAGATACTGTAGCTGTGGGGACCCGGGCTGGTGCAGTCTTTTTGTCCTGCCAACACCAGAGGCTGACAAAGCTGCCACTCCCAGAGCTCCCTGAAGCGTATCCGCTGCCCTGAGGACAGGGACAAAATATTTGAAGTGTTTCCAGAGCAAAAACCATTTTGGGGAAAAAAAAACCCAAACACACCAAACAAAGCAAGGCCTGCTGCTATGATACTGTGTTCCCCTTCTTGCACGGGAACATTGGGAAGACAAACTCTGCTTGCTCTCAGCTCCCACACTTTTCTCCTGCTTCTGAATCCTGTGTTGATGATGCTGGACTCAAACCGGTTTGCATCCTGATCTCTGGAGTGGTCTGGGCTGTGCACTTGGTTCTATAAGAATCCTGAATTCTGGGTCATTTTAGCTACAGTGCTGACAGGAAAGAACAGAATGATAGGCTTGTGGAAAGAAACCATAGGAGGACGGTCACCTCTATTCATGTCTGTCTCCCTTTGATTTTTTTAACTAAAATTTCTCTCCAACACTATGATCATGAACAAAATTCTGTGCAGATTCCCTTAAGGCTGAACTTATCTTCTAGTGATTAAGGAATCTGCAGAGGAAGACTGATTCTCTCATTTTCATTTGTGTCGAGCAGACAGAAAAGAGATTCACGATGACCTCATATAAAGTCTAGAGAAAGATTAGACCTTATGCTGAACTAAACCCAGACTTGGAGCGCTCCTTTTTTTTCCCAAATAGAAAATGGTGAAACCAGTTTGATTTTACTTTTTAAACTCCTAATTTATATTTTCCTTCTGAGTCACATTAACATGAAGAACATTTATCTGATGGACAAAAATTTGTGAAAGCATAGGTCAATGTTGTTTCTTTTTTTTTTTTTTGGCCTTTAGGCTTTAACAACTAATCAGTATTCCTTTTCTAAGGGAAATTCAGGGAGTATCCTGAATTATACATCAGCCGTTCTCCTGGGCAGCCTGCACTTTGACTTCATACTATACAGAAAAGGAATGGAAAGCATTACACATGAAAGAAGCTGTGGTTCAAATGTTTGTAGCTTGGTTAGAGCTCAGTTCAGTAAGTTATTTGAAACATCCTAAGTTTTCTTAATTGCTGTACTCATAATTGCCACACAACTGAGCTAAATCTGTAGTTTGTAATTAATGTTCAAACCGGACTTGGAAAGAATAAAATTCTTTGCTTCTTGTTACATCACAGCTCTGTTAATTTAATAATCAGATAGATTTTGTTACTAGATACAGCATGAAAAGCAAATACATTGTGTGAACCAGGAATTCATTAAGTACAAGCTTTGACCTCTGCTGGTAAGGAAGTAAAATAGAACCTGTATTTACACAAATATTAAGAGCTGGGAACAGGAAGTCAGTGGCAATCCATGTTTAATTTGTTTTTTAATGTGTGTGCATTTTAGAACAGATAGTCTCTGACTGATGCTAATGTAACATATCTGCTAAGATAATAAAGTCAAGCATAAACTTTTGTTTACCCTTTACTTGATATGTTCTGATCCTTCTTCTTTTCTTTTATGCATTTTGGTTGACTTGGATTTAAAAAAAAAAAAATCAAAAAACAAACAGCCACTGTAGTCACTTAGCCAAAGTTCTGAATCTCACAGATGTCTGAATTGCGACAGAACAGATTTGAAAATCATGACTTATTTTCAAATTTGAAAATCTCTTTCCATTTCTAAAGAAATTAAGTTATTGGCAGAATGAACCAAAGGTAAGGGTGCAAAAGTGCGGAGGGATTGATGGAGGCAATTTCCATGCATAGTTTCAAAAATAAAGGACATGGCTGTTTTCCCCATGGGCAGAGAGCACTCTGTAGGGAGAACAGTAACACGAATGCACTGACAGAAATCACAGAAGAACAAGAATGAACAACTTGCATCACTTTGGTGTGTCTTTAAATTTGATTATTCAGACATGACAGAATTGCAGCTGCAACTTGCAACTCTTCTTTATATCTTCTTGGTCTCTGAGGGCAGACAGCTGTGTTTCTATCATGTGTCTCTCAGGCAGCTGACTATTTAATATATTAAGACCTTACTGCATTTATCTTAATGTAGAATAAAGATGTCTGCACTCATATTTTCTCACAAAGAGTTGAAATTTTTTGCCCTCATTTTTCACCTAAATAAAGTCTAAAAATTCTGTCCTGAAAGCTCTTTGCTTCTGTGCATGACTAAATGAGATCAAATCTGCAGGTTATTTGTCACACTGGTAGACAAAGAAGAGTTTTTGCTCATGATAAAATCCCCCACTATTTGAAACTTCTGTGTAATTAAGTTAACAAGCACTTTTAATACTATGATGTTCCTAAGGAAAATTAAACATAATAACTATGAAGAATCTGTTGGAAAATGAAAACTGAACATTTGGCAGTTTCAGTTTGATAACTTCATTGCCCAGTTTTTAAACCCAGCAAAATATAGCACTAAATTGTTGCACTGTGCCATGCACTTATATCTTTATTATATCAAGCTTGGATTTTCTTCACTTGGATCAGGTGGTAGTTGT
This sequence comes from Phainopepla nitens, assembly GCA_013400175.1. Taxonomy (NCBI): domain Eukaryota; kingdom Metazoa; phylum Chordata; class Aves; order Passeriformes; family Bombycillidae; genus Phainopepla; species Phainopepla nitens. The sequence goes on along the minus strand of VXBQ01010491.1, from coordinate 65,849 downwards.
CTCATATGCACAGGTACAGGACAAATATAAGGGACTATTTCACAGAGCTTCAGTAGCATCCAGACTTAACTTTAGTCCTTACACTTGTAAGTAGGGCTACTCCCTTGTGTTGTTCTTCAAAGTAATAGTTAAATTAGTAGTAGATATTCTCTATGAGTTGTTCTCTACCTTTTTTTTGTTTTAGACTCTTTCCTTTCAGGTAAATGTTCCACTCCATCAATTACTGACTTGAAATCTCTAATTTCTCATTGTTCAGTTTAAGAACAAGCAGAGAAGTTAATCACAAAACACGCACATGTTACCTATCTACAATCCAATAAAAGCAAGATATTTGCCAAATGTGTTTTTTAAGGAGCAATTTGCTGATACCTTCTAAGAAATCAAAACATACATTGTTAAATTCATCTAAGATTTTATCCAAGTAACTTAGATGACTTAAATACCGTAACAACTCCAGTGTTTTCACCCATTAATATTTACTATGCATATAAATGTATATACGTATGGTATGCATATATATAACATATGTATTTACATATTATATGTATATACCTATACATCCTGTTATTTTGACTAGTTATTGAGTGAGTCCAGAGAACTGTGCTGGTGTCAGGCTGCAAACTTTAAACAGAACTGAAAACTTTGACCAATCAAAGTACTTAACATGGCCCAAAGCATGGGAAAAAAATGGCAGGGGCAGGTTTTGTTTCACTGACGTAATTCTGGTATGATGTCAGTAATTCCATTTGAGTTAACCTTACAGTAGTTGCAAAGCCTGTGGCTGCTGAGCTCTATATTGTATACTTACCTTAAATTTTCAACCAAGTATTAGCAGAACACTTGCTTGTTGAGAACACAAGAACTTGAAATTGCCTGTGGGGAATCTGGCAAGCTGAATTACTCCTCTGTTTACATGTTTTCAATTAAATAAAAAACTAATACACCCATGAATGCTGGCTTTTGCTGAAGTCTATGATAAAACTCTCCTGTACTTTTAAGGAAATATTTTCCAAGCCTCAAAAGCAGTGGAATACTCATATCTGAGAAGTACCAGAATGTAAAGACAATAAAGAAAATAAATGAAGTGGAACTTCAGCTATTCTTTTATCATCTTTATCTATCTTCCACACATTTCCAAAAAGAATTTAATTTGTGTTTCATTGATCTCAGCTGAAAAGTCATACCTTACGATGTTTACATATTCTCTCACCAATTATTACAGCCCCTCATGATGCGGAGGAGTAGTGCCTATATACATGTGCAGGAAATGTCATGAATTCCTTGCCCTCACTGATAAGCACGTGTTTCTGGTTACTCCGGGGTTTGGCAGCTCTGCATTTTTCAGTAAGAAGCAGACATCACAATGTGAGGTGTTTCATACAGCCTGAAAAGAATGCGAGGACCTTCTTTGTGCTGTCCCTTCTTCTCCTGCAAGAACTGCAAATCCAGGTGCAAGGAAATTTAATTCCTAGAGCATCCTCAGTGACTTCAGCCAAGCCTGATATAAAAAAGTGGGCTTCCCACACACCTCAATTTTGAGAGCACTATTTCAAACATCATATTGAATTCCTACAAATTGCTACTGCATCAAATCTATGATATTGCATTCTTCCAGTAATGCACTGCAAACCAGGATGACATATCTGCCAGGTATTGGTTCAATCTCTCATTCTTCCCCAAGGTGAGAAAGATGTAGCAGTGGGACTCTTGTTTAAAGAGCTGGTGTTCAATGAACATCATTAAACCATGTTCTAGGAAAGCTGAGGTCAATGCTGGCACACAATGCGTGACAAGCAGCAAGCATCAGACCTCTCTTGCTCTCAGGTAAGCTCCTTGAGCTATAATGTCAGCTTATCAAAAAGGCTGCCAGTTTGGAAGAAGAGCATTGCTGAGGATTACAGCTTTTTACCAGAGCTTTCTGAATTCAGACAAGAGAGTCTGCAGAAAGGCTGGTTCTGGATCTGAAAATGTATGGGAAGGCAGCACAGGTAACAAAGGATATATGATATACTTGTAATGGACTAATGAGAAGGTACTCTGCAGCATTTTTCATTGGCTATCATCTCCTATATAATGAAAACTTCGTGTTAAGTTTATTATTGTCTATTTCAGTCAAGCAATGAAAAGACCGTGCCTTTTACCTATCTTTCCATTTGTTGGAAAGATATTTAGCAGCCATATATACAATGGGAAACAACAGAAAGAACTGCTTATAGCCACTCGCTGCTATCTGAGAATACCCATTTATTACAGCCTATACTGACAGAGGCAGATTTTCTGCAGAGGGCTGCAAGCTACAAAGTGTTATAGTCAGCAGAAGTACAATAATAACTGTGAAAACATTTCTGCTGGTTTTTTTAGTGCTAATTGTCTCTTTCTCTATTTTGTTCTGTTTGCAATGATGATGACCACAGGTGATAAAGAGAAAATGGTGTTTTCCAGAAGATTTTATAACAGCTAAACCCGAATGACCTTTCTCCTTTCAACTGAGAGCAGTGGCATGGCTGCTGTTGGGAGATGGAGGCTTTCTACAACGGTATGTGGCAACTCCACGGTACACCAAGAAACTCGGCTAAGGCAACCTGCATCAAGGCTGTCCTGGTTTTGGCTGGGATAGAGCCGGTTGCCTCCTTACTAGCTGGTACAGGGCTGTGTTTTGGAGTTAGTATGAGAACAATGCTGATAACAAACCGCTGTATTGGATGCTGCTAAGTAGTGCTTACCCTCGGTCAAGGACTGCTCAACTTCTCACACTCTGCCAGTGAGGAAGTACACAAGAAGCTGGAAGGAGCAGAGCTGGGACAGCTGACCTGAACTGGCCAAGGGGATGTTCCACATCATAGAATATCACATTCAGCATAAACTCAAGTGAGTTATATGGATGGGTACAGTCACTGTTTGAGGACAGGGTGGGCATTGGATAGTGAGCAATTGTACTGTGCAGCACTTGTCTGGTTGGGTTTTTCCTGAGTTTTATTATTAATTATTAATGTACCATAACATCAGTTCATTCGTTTTTATAATTAGGACTATTATATTTTGTTGCATTTATTAAACTACTATTTTCTCAACCCGTGAGTTTGCAGGTTTTTTCCTTTCCCTGACTCTCCTACCCATCTCATGGCAGAAGAGAGGCAGGGGGAAGTGAGTGAGCAGCTTTGTGGTACTTGGTTAGCAGCTGGGGATAAACCCTGACAATGGATTCTTACTTGGAAAGAACTTTGTCTTGGAGCAAACAAGATAAAAATCATGACCATTCTCTTGACAATCTGGGTTGAGGACACTAATAACTTACAGGATCATTCTTCCACAATTCGTTTCCTAACAAGTCCAATAAGGGATCCACTGGACTGCTGAAGGCACGCTTTTGTTATAAACCTGTCCCTGCATGAAGTTTTTTTTCAAGAGCCACAGATAAAAGCAGCAAAATGCTTCGGACACTATCTGCACTGCTACACTGAGTTGTATCACTAAGGCTAGAATTCTCAGTATTTTTTTTAATTAGATGCAAACATAATATTGTGTGTTGCTCAAGATTTAGCACATTAATAGAGCCTACTTGTTAAATTAAATCCTAAAGGATCAGCAGAAAGTAGTTAAATGACCATGGTTAAAATTCTCATCAGCAAGCACCAAACTCAACAATGACATAAGCATGATTCACCACATCAGGATATCCTTGAGCATCTGAGGTTTTGAAATATTTACAACAATGTTCTTTAGTGGAGTCAAATATAAGAATACACAAATGGAAGTTGACTCGGGGTTTTTGATTGCTTATTGTTAATGAAGATGCAACATGTGTTCTTTTCATGTTGCCTTTTCAAGTATTTGGCCCATTTTGAAGCATCTGGATTTGGAGAAGTCATGTTATTGGTTCTGCCAAAGGAAATGTCCATTCATGGCTACTGGCAAGGAAAGAAGGGTAAGAAACTCTCATCATTACTAAAGCATGTCCTGTTAAGTACTCTCATCATTACTAAAGTATGTACGGCTCAGTATCAGCATCTAAAATGTCCATATTATGAAAGAAAATAGACTTAAAAAAAAAAAAACCAGCTGTCTTCTGCAGACCTGGGAGAAACAGAAGATAATCCAGGTAACTCTTTCTGGATCTGACAGCAGTGATGGTCCACCCAAAGGCCAGTAATATACCGTGAGACTCGTGGCTAAAGATTGCTACTAAGTGGAATATCTCACTGATTCAGGGAACTTTTGTCTGATCCCCCCACAAACAGTACTGTTCTCACTGTATCTCACGTAGCAATACAAAAACATACATTTATGTTTTTGTATTCTTATACAAAAAGAATTCTTATACATCATATACAAAATATTCTTATACAACAGCATAAGAATTTGTGGAAATTACAAAGAGCTCTATGAACAAGGCAGGTATGAACCATCTGCAACTTGTGATCTTACATATGGCACCATGCCTTGTTGATAACCTTACTTTACGATCATCTAAGAAAAAAAACTCCTGAGCAACTTTAAGAAAATTTGAGCTATATGACATTCACCAGAGAGCAGATCAGGTAAACTTAACTCCCAGTGCCCTACAGTCAAAATCCAAACACTAGGCGTGTACACGTTTTTTTGATTCCTTAATTTTTAACAGGCTTCTACTTCAAATTTCGAAAAAAAGATGAAATTCTTCCCTACCTCTGTGACACTGAAGTTCTGTGAATACCCATCCATACATAGGAAGAAGCACCCAAAAATAGTAAGCTCCTGAGATGTGATTCTATCCTTTCTAACGTGACAAACCAGGACTTTTGGTGATCATATTTGAAATATTTTCATGTGTGACACCCCTACCTAGATAGGCCTGAAGCATTAAAGCCTGCTATTCAGTAGCATTGTCTCTAACACAAAAAAAAATGGATATGCAGACACAGAACAATTCCTCAGTGGAATGAAAAAACCAAACAAACCAAAACACTACCCCACTTCAACCCCCCAAATCAAATCCAGCTGTAATTACAGCTGCAGCAGCTTGTTTGTGGTTGGTACGGATTGAAAAACAGCACTAAAGAGCATGTCTCTCTAATGACTAGTTAACTCTTCCTTTTGGAACCTCTCATGCTATTGAACATCATACTGAACATTGATCATTCATTACCCATGAAAATCTATTGCGGCTATGCTATTCTGGCCTATTCAGATAGACTCAAGTCTTGAGGATGATTCTCAAAGTTCCAACAGCAATATAGGTTTATGTAGGGCATGAAGGGGATGCCTAATTAAGAAACCATCTGGTGAGCTCAAAGTATTTTAACCCATTAATTGAAAATGATAGGCCTTCAGGGCAGGCTCTCCTGAAAGAGAGCAGCTGATCACTTCAGCTGTATGGAATGCAGCAGACCCAGCTACCACACAAAACAGAATTGTTAGCCAGAAGTGCTGTTCAGCAACTCTGAACTACTGCAAAAACACAGCAAATGACAAACCACAGAATCAGTTCTCAAGATGCAGTGACCCCAAAATTTTTCAGCATTTCTCTGGAAAATTACCCAAACACCATACTCAGTCTATTCTAGACAATTCATAGGCTCCTTTTAGCAGAAAAAAAGCCCCAGCTTCTTGGTAGCATAGTCTTACTTGAAAATGACTTACGAATTTAGTGTCATTGCAAATACCAGCGGTAACATTCCCCATCCAACAGCAATTGTTTGGGACTCAGTATTATTAATTTTGTGTCCAACCAGGGGCCACTCCAGAAGTATCACGCTTCCACCACCCACCTGGGACCGAGGCCCCCTCAGCTGGAGCTCCCAGAGGCTCCCTGCACACCCCACACTCACAGTCAGAGAAGCTTCCCTTACAGGCTCATCCCTGGGTTTCCTATAGCGGAGTCCCAGATGCCTGAAAACTTACAAGCATTTAACCGCGGCAGAGCAACACAACTACCAGCTCGAGCTGGTGCTCGCCAAAAGATTTCCCGAGCACACACCCTCACAGTGTGTGCACCCCGACAGTCTGAGGCCTTTCCAGCAGAGCCATCAGCACCTGCTGTGTCTCTGAGCGTCCCCGCCTGCGCAACACGGCCCCGGGCCTTTCGTTGTGCAAGGGCTCGGCGCTTCACGGCCCCTTGCCCGGAGCTCTCAGCGCTCACTGCAGCTGCTCACCAAGCTACCTGCAGTGGACGTGCTCCTCAGCAGAGGGGAATATTCGGCAATTGGAGTGCTTTTGCCTGCCGGCCTCAGCATTTTCCCAAACCAGCTGCACCCCAGCCTTCAACGCTGCGCTGGGGCAGGTGGAGCCCGACTATGTGAAGGATTTAAAGCGACCTTCTCAAAAAAAGTGAGTTTTCCTGACAAACAGACTAGAAAAATTACTGTTTTGAACGATAAGATGTGGAATGGTTTTGATTTAGAAACAAAAGGGAAGGAATGGGAGAGGACTGTAAACACAAACCCACAACATCCTCAGAGCACAGCCTTTTAACTCGGGGCGCATTTTCCCCTCAGCAAACCCCCATGGCCTGAGCCACCCTGTGCACCCCCCTGTGGGTTCTCAGGACTCTGACCTCATTAATCCTACAGGCTCCCTCACTTTCCATGGAGCTCAGCTAAAACCCTCTTCCCACCTACTTCTAAAATCTTCCCCCCTTCCCTGTGGATGCCCAGCGGCCTTCAGGGAAGTGCCCTCATGCAAGAGGCAGCTGGTGAGAAGAAGGAGGTAGCTTTCTGCTTTACTACTCAGCTGCTCTTTTTTTGAGGCAAAGTGCTGTCAAATACACATTAAATGGCAGGCAATTCGACAGACTGTGTGCTGAGTCTTGTACTTTGAAACAGCTGAGTGGGGAGGTAGGATGATGTGGTTTGCCAGGTAGTGTATCCCTCAGACACCTCTTTTGGAGTCAGTGATCTCCTGTCATCTGCAATGCCTGTGCTCAGTCTGTCAGAGCTCCCTGAACCCGTCACTCAGGGGACACTTACTGAAAGTGGTTCAAAGGATTTGTGGAGGGGCTGGATCTGCAGCAAGGTGGGAATGGCGGGTATTGAGCAACACCAATTTTTTTTCAATAACAAAATATAGATGTCTATCAGTGATGCTGGCCTGTGTAGACCTAATGGAGTTTGTTTCTAAACTGCGTCAGTTTTCTGTCTCGGTACTAATGAAACACAAAGGTCATTTATGTACATGTAGTGTATTAAACTGAACGCAGAAAGGCTGTTGATTTGGTCTATTTTGATTATTGAAACTTTGATCTTTATGTTCTTCATTTTTTTGGATATAATTTATTCAAAATCATATATGCTCTGCTTTACAGTCCGGTTACCAATGTGGTATCAAAAACATAATCTTTTTGATGCAATTTAAATATAGCATGCTAAGAGAATCAACTCATGAGTTCTAGGCCATAAGCAGAAAATTAAATAAAAGGATCAAAAAAAAAATTTAAAAAATGAGGAGAAAATGTGCTTGCTTATTTTTTAATTTAAATTTAATAAGTATTACTGTTTCAGATCTAAGAGAGTCAACAGGACTTTGGTATCTCTGAAAATCTGACTTCTGAGTAGGTCAATAATGTTCAGAACAATAATTTTTATATCAAGAAATCCAGTAAAATTAAAATGTTTACTCTTAACTGATTTTCCAGGACCTCAACTACGCAATCAACAGATAGAGGATGTTTACGTATTGGTAGCAGTCAGTGAGTCACTATTTAGTATTTACATTCAGTGATGATGTTGATACCAGATTGTGATATCTCTGCAAGTTCCATATGGGCTTTTTTTTGCACTGTTGGTCTAACAGACAACTTTATCTCATCTTGCACCTATGGTATCTAAAGGATATTTCTATGGATTTTGTTTGAAGGACAAAATTGAATTGTCTGAAGCAAAGCATATGTGGGGAAGATTGTTGCATTACATGTTTTGGCAGTATTTCTTTGTGACAAATGCTGAAATTATTGGAGAGTTTTTCAGAGCAAAGTGTTGCCTGTCTGAAGTAAGAACTTGTGGCAGGTTGACCTTGGCTGGATGTCAGGTGCTCTATCACTCCCCTCCTCAACTGGACAGGGTAGAAAAAATACAGCTAAAGGCTCATGGGTTGAGATAAGGATGGGGAGAGATCAATCACCAGTTGCTGTCACAGGCAAAAGACACTTGAGTTTCATCTGTTACTGAAGATTTACCCTCTGGTAAATCAGTGCTGGGTACTCCTGATTGAACTTCCTTGTCCTTCATGTCCCTTAAAATGTATTCCAGGATTGGGTGCTCCATCACCTTCCCAGGTATTGAGGTGAGGCTGATCAGCCTCTAGTTTCCTGTGACATTCCCTTAGAGGAAGTACCAGGATCTCACCTGAGTATCAATAATAGCTCCAAATAATTGGAACCAGTTACTTGCAAAGAAATCATGCTAACTGTCAGTTCTATACTGGAAAATCCTAAAAATGTCTTTCTGTGGCTTAGAACACTATTTTGATTTGTTAAGTATTGCTTAAAATACCAGCATCTCCAAAATTCAAAAAATTCCCGGAATTATTTGGAGTTGCTCTGAATTGTTTGCATGCCTCCTGTCAATTATCTCTGTATTCTCCAGTAAGTATAACAAAAGCAGTTCCTTAAATAGAATCATTACTCTTGGTTAGTAACCATTAGTTATTCAAAGAGCCAAAGCTAATTGCTTTGTATTCTAGTGATCTTTCCTTCCTGCTGTCTGAGGACACGACTTCTGGCCAAGATCCCAGCAATCCTCCCCCAGATGTCTCCTCTCCTCATTGCTTTCCTGTGCCAGGGCCTCCCTTAGTTCTGGACCATGCTCTCTGCTGCTGCCTGCTGCATAATCTCCAGGCACAAAGACTGGAATCACTGGGAGGCAATGAGGAGAAATTTTGGTGTCTCTAGCCCAAGGCAGAGAATCTTTCAAGGCACTCAAATGATAAACAGCATTCTGTAGAAGGTTCAGACTTAAAGGTCTCCTACAGACCTTAGGTGGATTCTATGACTGAAATAATGGGATGCAGAGGCTGTTTCTCTTTCAAGGTGAGGTTTTCCTGTAGGAAAAAGCCCTAAAATGCAGTCACTAATTTGCAAGATCTGGTTTCTCTGCCTTTCTCGGAGCTGCAGAGCAAGGTGGCTTCTGCTTTAGGGTAGGGAGCTGTTGGTCAATCTCTACTATTCCTCACTTCCATTAACGCCTACTACCACTGGTACTGATCCTTTGTATTTCCTAAACAGGGTGTGGTAAACACTGTTCTGTTGGGCAGGAAGAATTATTTGTGCCAATCCAAAGATGAGGATACTGTGAGAGATAGAGATAGCATTGGAACTGGATCTGCCTTTACTGATTGGCTGACAAGGGTTTGTAGGAGGACCTGTGTCTCTCAGAGTACCCTTAACAATTCACCAGCAAAAACTAACGTATCCTTTGTACCAGTCTGTGCTACAGAAAATTAGATACAGGTTTACGGTTGTTTTATTCACCTTCAGAATCTGTCAGTCTGAGTGACTGCTTTATCAAAGCCAAAGACAAACCTTGATCAAGAAGTTATCTCTGAGTGCTCTGCTTCTGACACCTACTCCACGTGGCTTTGCAGTCTCAGCTGTGGAGGCCTTTGTGCAGACTGAGTACGTACCACAGAATTGCAGCCATTTCTCCTGAGAGCAGCTTTGTGCTCCTGGAAGGTAATTGCTACATCTTCCTCTGTGGTAGCAACTTTGAGGAAGTGCTGGCCACGTTGGGCTTTGGCCCCTTTGAAGAAAAGGAGGATGGCAGCCATTCTGAGCAACAACGTTTAGGAATGTTTATTGTATTTCTTTGGGGCTGGCTTATAAAAAAAGTTGACATCATTAGAGCAGTACACAATTTATAAACCCCTACAGTCTGTGAAGGCAAGGGTGGAAAGAAACCGATTCGGTGTGCACTGCTCCCACTGGAAAGCATCTTCTCTGAGGACTATGTAATACTGTGGGCTTGCTTCCCCTGTGTGAAAGGAAATTCCTAAAACTGCAGGTATAGGAAGTCTGATATGATGAACAAGGAGATAATTTAGAAAGAAAATCCTTGCACTAAGCATAGCAAGTACATAAAATATTACAGGGCAAGATATATTTTTACTCTTCTGGTCTATTTGCTACTAGATAAATAGGTAATTAAAATGATGTTAGTGACTCTTTGGATTCACTTTAGCTTGTGTGTTTGGGGGTCTCCATTTTTCCTTCCCAAGCAGCCTATGAGAGGAATATGATTCCATGTCATGATATTTCATGTGAAAATGCTACCTTCAGAAATTCAAAGTGGAAGTGTGTGGGTGATTTCCCTAATACCTAATCCCATAAATCTATTTGAGCAGAAGTAAAAAGATTTGGTAAATGGTATAATAGCCGATAATAGATAAGTGGTGTAACAGCAAAATTGACTCTTGTCTGTCCACGGGCAAAAGTCTCTGGGCTTCCCGAACGTGTGACCGGAAATCCGCTCTATCATACAGAGAATCCGTGTGCCTTGGCAGTCCTGCAGTTTAAACTTGACTGCCCACCCAGAACTCCCTATTGTAATCCTCAGGGAGACTTGGCTGCTTCTGCATGCACTCCACTGTCCCTTAATTGATTAATATTGCTTCATTTATAAAGTTCCACCGGCAAGAGGTGACATTTGTATGGTTTCATTTGGATGGTGCTTGATATATTGCTGAGTACAGAATGGCTGTCAGATTTGACAGCACAGTAACAGCACTGCCCATATTTTATATGCAATTGTGCAAAGTGATTTGGGCATTTCTGAGTTTGAAAGCCAAAAAATTCTTCTTTGATCTGCACACAAATTAATTATTTAGAAAAAAAGGTTCACAGGTTTTCCCTTCTGGCTTTACATAGAACAGGAAAAAATTGGACCTCACAGACACAGGCAAAATCTACTGCTCTATGGGAATCATTCCCTGGATTTACACAGGTGCCACCCAATAACATTTATCTATGTGTAAAAATACATCTATTCAGATTGATATTTTTATTTGTTGATGTGTGAACTGCATGAACATGACTGGTACAGTCCTGATAAGTAGTAAGCAAGAGGTTTTGTGTATGCTGTTGGCAGGAACAGGTGTGTCTAGTGATAGGTGCTTGGATTTTTCTGAATGCTTGCTTATACATGAACAAGGGAGTTATTTGTAGAAATCTCAGCACAAAATAATTGAGTTTGCCTCTTTAATTTAAAAGTATCCATTGTTACTCATGAGGAAAAGGAAACAAATAGCTGTGAGGGACAGCAAATAAATTCTTTTCTCTTTTTGCTTTAATTATTTTTAAGAAAAGCAAATACACAATTTCAGTGAAAGGCTTTATTTTAGGGTTTTTTGTTTGTTTGTTTTAAGATTTTTTAAATATTTAATGGGATTTTTAATTATGATTTTACCAAAAGCCTTCTTTATATCCTCATGTTTCTTTATCTGGCATTTGTAAAAGAAAGCTTAAGAGCAATGAATCAAGGCCTGGTTTACATCTAAATTCAAGTTTTGTAGTAACCGTCTCTTTGCTACTGGACTTTTGGACCCAGACACAACTTCCAAAGGAGGATGCAGCTTCTTACGTCTGAGGCAGCCTGGAGTGACTGGGCCTGGGGCACCTGGTCTTCTGTCCTGCCCAGAGCTGTGAAACTGTTGGTGAGTTATGCCTCCAAATGAAACAGTTGTGAGAAGAGTTCCACAAGTTGTGAAGAATCTGAAGGGATGAGAAAGCCATCACATGGCAATTCTCTGAGACCCCAGCCAAAATACTGTCAGGGCAAGGGCGACCTGAGAAATATCAGGCGTGGCTGCAGGGCAGTGATGAAATCTTTGGGGATGGAGGCAGTGTTCAGCTTGGTTCTGTCACTGAAGGAAGGGTCTGAGGAGGACTCGGACCCCTCAGGTTGTTGCCTTTTCTGAGGAATCAGCATTCCTGGCGCTGCTCTGGAAGGCCTGGACACTGACAAATGCAGTGGGGGGAACAAGCACAAGTTAAAAGTCTCAGAGTAGTTCCAGAGCTGGCACCTCACTGGGGTCATGAAGGTGTGGTGGGATAGGTCGCATGGCTGGAGTGCACCAGAGGAGGGACCCACCAAGACAAAATCCAGCTGCTGGTGCACACAATTTTCTCTTACAAATCTAGTACCTTCTCAAACTGAATATAATCCAGTGTGATTTCCCACTGCTGTAAAAGGAGAACTAAGGTTATGGCAAAGATGAGACAATGGTGGTCATAAAGGAGGAAGCAGCAAGTATAAGAAGCAAAGGATCCAAATTTGCCAAAGGTATTGGTAAGAGAATGACCTTACTCAAAAAACTTTTTCCTCCGTTCATATCTTGGATGTGTCTATTTTTGAAATGTTTAGCAAACATCTTTAAAATGCTGTCGTGAATGAGACAAGTAACTTTAAAAAGTAGTGAAAAATCTTCCAACCATACCAAAAAACCCAGTAAATAGCAAGCCAAAATTATATGCCACCACAAATACAAGATGCTGAGGCTAGAATGCCAATAAACAATAAGAAAATACTTCAGAATATAAGTATAAATTGTGTACTTTGATATCTATTAATGCTAAAAAGATACACAGGAGTGGGATGCTTATTTCACTACCAACATCTGATTGAATTTAAAATAAATATTTTTATGTAGTTTTATCATAAAAATAATAGTGTTGTATTTATTGAGGACCTGCCTGTTCATAAATTAAGGGATTTGTTAAATGACTGCATGAAGCATGCCAGCTAGAAATACTGCTTGGGTATTTTTTTTTAATATGCTGGTATTCTCATGGTTGAGTAATTTCTATCTGACATTTCAAGAGCTTAAGAACAACACTAGGTATCTGGAGCTGATATTGAGACAGGATTTTAACCTCTTCCTCGTGTGTTTATTTTTGTTGCTTTAACAGATAGTAAACATTCAGTAATCTTGGAATCCAATGTGATAAGATTCTTTAATTTTCCCCCACCAGCCAGGCCATCTAGCCCACAAAGTCTGATTTAATGTACAGAAAAATATAAAAAGGAAAAGAACTTGATTTGTTTTCATAGTGATAAAGTTTTATGGACAAACTCTTGCTGTGTGTAGAGTTTGAGTGAGCACACTCTATGTGGCACACTTTTGTGGAAAAGGGAATGGGCTCTCCCCTGCCGTGCAGAACAGCAGATCAACAACTAACCTGCTAATTTATCAGAGCTGGGAATGTAGGGGAAGGCATTCACAGCAAGAACTCCCAAACTCAGGTTAATGAGCAGTCTTACTGCACCTAGAAGACAGATCACAGATGGGTGTTAACACATTTCTGAGTCTGTTGCATGCGCATGGAATAGATGGAGGATGTTTCATTTGGATCAAACAAGATACTCTGCATTTTTAGCATGTTTTGAAAAGGAAGTTTACAGCATCTGGAAAATGTAGACTGTTGTTTTCTGTCAGCTAAGAACTGTGCTATTTCCTATTGACTAGAAACCATTTTGATGCTAATTTCAGCTCAGCTAAACAAGATTTCAACTCTAAATAATGGAAGTAATAATATTCTGCTATGCCTGTTTGTTGCTTAATAGGGTCAGTAATCCACATAATATCTTATTTTCTATGTGATGGACATTTAGGAATAATGAAAAGAATGCAGGGACAGAAAAGATAATTTTCTCCACTCACTATAACTACCCCAGTAGATGAGAAGAATGACTATTCATAGTGTCAAGCAATAGCAGGCAGTCTGTTCTGGGACATGGAATAACTCTGTTGGTTTTTTTTTTTTTTACTGATGGGAACATTTGTCATTTGCAATTGCCAGACTGTACATATGTTGGCATTAGATAAATTCTCAGTATGCTTCTTGAATATTTTCTGCCTACCAAATTATTTGTGGCTGAAAACAAATCTGAGGAACTCCTGTCTTCTTAATAAGCTAATCAGACAGTTCTGTTCCCTCCTCAGTCTGTGGGAGTACAAACCCATGTCTCTCATGGTTCACTAGGGTGCACTGATCATTAAACTGCCTCCTAGTCTGTGCAGAAATGCTCCTTTTTACAGTCTTGTTGATGCTGTGACACAGTACAGCAAGATTCATGGGAGGGAAACAAAGCAGATGAGAAGGATCACGGCCCTCTAGCTTCTGGGATAGGGCATTCATCTGGGAGGTTGAAATATATCTCTATTAGGCCCTGCAAAAACTCAAGCTCAGTAATTTTATGTTATACTGTCATTTAAACCCAGGAGCAATTCTGGAATTGCCTGTGTTACACTGTCACCAGCATTATTATAATTTCACACATACTTGGGTGCAGTTTGAAAAAGATTAAATTGCTTGTCCTAGTGGACTTAGTGTACCATCAAACTAGGGAGGTTCATTAGTGGAGTTCAAGGTAGGCTGATGGCTGTAATGCTATGTTCATTACAGACCTTTGCAAAAACAGAAGTACTAAATGTTTACACATCTCCGTGCTAAAATCCTGAAGCCAATAGCTTGAAAGATGTATTTACACACTTTTTTCCTACAATGAACTAATCTAAATGGAGGCAGTGTTTACTTCTATGTGCATTTTTCCCCCAGATCTGAACCCCAGAAAATTGAAATGTCAGGTTACCTTTTATGAAGTGGCTTGTGTAATCAAATCAGCAGAGTTCTGTGTCATGGCAGATTTTACTGGCTGACAAAAAGAAAGGGGAAACTATTCCAGGTAGTTGTGTGTAATACATTTTCTTGTTCTGTGTTATTTAAATAGTCCTGGTATCTGTGACTTCAACCTGTTATATGCCAGGGAAAGCAGCACATGCAAAAGTGCGGTAGAAAATTGTCTTTGTGTCATTTTCTTTCCATCTTCATTCAAGACTCAGCTGTGTGGCTGCCTTCTACACTGACTTTCTGAGCCAGTTTTGTGTACTCACATTGCTTCTAATTTTCTCATGGGTATTAATTATAACTTCATTGGCTGGAAGTAGAGTTCCTGCCCTTTTGGAATTGTCAGTGTGTTGCTGTCATGATTCCAGAGAGCAAACACTGTGCTTGCTTCCCTCTGGAAGTAGCAGTTCTTTCCTGTTTTGGAGCAAAGTCAGTCTCACCTTTAACCAGTATGGTAGCATCACAGGATTTTCACAAGCAGGATTTTTAGCTTTTAAAGTTAGATGGCTTTTTTTTTTTTTTTTCCCTGAGACTATTTGCATCTCCAGGGAAACAGTTATTCTGTATTGCTGCCTGCTGTGTCAGGTAGAAGGAGAAATTTAAAGTCTTCCAGTCATCATTATCCTCCATAAATCTGGAGCAAAAATGCACTGGATTGACTTAAATACTGCAGTTTAAAGAAAACAAATTAGAGCATGAATTCTCAATGAACACCAATGAGTTGTCTTATGACACTGAATATGAAAGATAGATCATTATATGGGGAAGTGTCTGCAAAGCTTAATTTTGGATCAGTAATAGGCCATATTTGAACCCATTCTGTTATTAGTAATTTCAAAGAACTCTGCATAAAGCACCCTTCTCTCCTGGTAGTACCCATGAGTAACTTCCTGAGATAGGCTGGTTGCTGGGGATTGCAACAGGCTCCCAGCACTTCTGTCTGTGGCTGTAAGGGCTGCAAACAATACCCGGAGAGAAAGCTGGTTAATAAGTTACAGTGCCCTCAGGTCGGTTTATTGTGAGTGACCTGGATCGTGGTGCTTGCTTTACAATGAAGTGGTTCGCAGTGTCTTGTTTGGAATGCCCACTTTGAAGTGTGTTAGAATATATGCAGTGAAAAGCCAATGGTAAACCAGCAGCTCATGTAGAAAAGCACACTAATGCAGAAAAGTAAATAGCAAACTTTCAGAGGTCACAGACTGGTCTATTGCCTCTTTTTTTTTTTTTTTTTTTTTTTTAAATTAAATTTTCCCCTTTCTCTGATTAANAATGTGGACAGCACAGTTGGCTGATAGAGGATCTTATTAGAGGTCATACAGGGCATGAGACTGGCAACTGTCACCCTCCTGTGGGAACAAGTTTGGGTCTGTATTCTTAGGGCTTGCCCAGGAATAAGGGCAGCAAACACGATAATGAAGAGAGAGTGGTAATAGTTTGCAGGCTTCGTGTCCTTTCCCCCTTTCTTTGGTCAATGAATTCCTACCAGGGCAAGGTCCTTCTTATTATTTTCCATTTCCGGTGCAATGTCTTTATTTTTTCAGCCCCACCATATGTTGCCAGTGAATTTTGGCAGAATACTACTGCTTGATGTTTATTTAAATAGTTTCAGCTTTGGAACACAGTATAAAGGCTGTCTGCTGCTTGCAAATTCTCACAAGGCTGGGGTGGCAAATGGTGTTAGTTTTGCTGCAGCAGAAAATGGAGAAGTGACTCATCCATGATTGCAAAGTTTGTTGGCATTACTGTTAAAGAGAGAGAGAGCTCTGTACTAAACTGTTTCTAGAAATGGTTTCTAGCAAAGGAATTTCCCTTTTCTTCAGAAAAATGGAGGTATTCGATCAGAGTCACTTAGAGTAATCTTTTCAAGCTCCTCCTCTTCTGACTACCCAGCTTCATCCCCAGACGGCTGACATAGCCAATCCTCTGCTGTGACAGAGGCTTCTGTCTATGGTGATGCTTTTGCTATTTGTCTTCTTCCAATTAACCTTTTTATCCGTCTTCATTCGCTCCATGTGCTCACTTTCTTCATAGCTTTTGAGACAGAAATGTACAAAGCAAAGTAGGTAGCTGCCAGCACTGAGTCCTGAAGTGCATTTGGTGACGCTGCTGCTTGACCTGTGTTCTTGGAGACTGCGGGCCAAGCTGAGAAGGACAACTTCCTTCTTCTCAGTTTTACAGTTTAGAAATAAGATTATACTTTTAGCAATTCAGTGCATTTGTCAGCATCAGCTGATCTTTGAAAATCATGTTCCTAGGCAATGCAATATAAAACAGATTAGCATAAAATAACAGATAAATTGTAGGATTTACTGTGTAAGTTACAATAGTGTATAAATTACTGTGTTTTACCTGCCCTTTCCATCATTCAGCTACCGCAGCTTCACCAATTCAATTTATGCTGCCATCTAGCATCTGTACTTTGCCAGTGGCGGGGGGAGTGAGAGAGCACAGTGGAGAAGTCGTGACTGAGAAGCTGCGTGTGGAGCGGTCCCTGTCGCAGAGGGAGCTGGAAGCGGCTGCTGCCGCAGAGCCGGTGCCGCAGTGAGTCAGGCAGCCGAGCACAGCCCGTCCCGGTCAATCACCGTGGGTACGGGCTACGCCTGGAGATCCCTGCGCTCTGCGCCGCCGCGGAGGGACTTCCAGTTCCTATTCAGCAGAAGTGGAAGCCCCAGCTCCCGTCCCCAGCTGCGCAGCGGCTCCTCTCCGTTTGCCGAGAGAAATCAGGGTTGGGGGCGGGAGAGCTCGGGCTGGCAGTCTGGGAGGGTCTCTGCAGCCGGGAGTCTGAAGAGCTGCAGATCTCCCCTTCTGGTATGCAGAGACAGATGGAACTGATTGCTCAAGCACCTTTGGCCTGGGATAATCTTAACATCACAAATAACATGTTTTCTCTCTGAGTAGTAAATTCGTGTCCCAGTAGAGTGGGGGGGAAAAAAAAAGCCTGATAGGGTTCCATCTTCTGGGGCATTATGTTCTTCAGTCAGGCTAATTTCTAATTTTCTGCATGTGACTATACATTTTCATGTTATTGCCAGAACTGTTTTGTGTTATTGCTTAAATAGATTCTACACTTCATACCAGGTCTAACTGTGCTTCAGTGGTGGGTAAATAATAACTTTAGAATGCAAGAATTATTCCTGATAGTTATCCTGATATGCCAAAGTGAAAGCAGTGGATGTAGTACTATTGGACTAATTCCAGATGTATGGATAAAAGTATGTAAATGGGTTTTGTTGAACCTTTTGCAGGAATATGTGTGCATATACATATACATACACACTTTTAAAGGAAAAAAAAAGGGGGAATTAAGAAGCTAATCTAAAAAAAAAGGTATGATTTCCCTGGTATTAGCCTAATTTATTTGCCCCACCCGATGTTGAAACATAGTAAACAAAAAGCTTCATTGCAGCTGTGTGCATCCAGCTGTGGAAACAGAGTTGTTTCAGCTGCAGTGCATGAATGTGACTTTTTCTGTATTGTACAGTTGGGAAATTATTTCAGTGCTGAAAAACAGAGCTCTCTGTTAGTTTGTATCAGATCATATTAGATCTGATACAAGCATTATTATATAATGCTTTCCTGAAGAGTGTGACATAAAATCATAGTTCTCCCACATCCTTTTTTGTTGGCTTACTAGTTTGCTTTTGTTCTGTCTTTCAGAAAATTTTTAGGCCGAGACCTTAGCACCACTTCGCCAAGCATTTGAACAAATTCAGAGCAGTGTTGGTAATCAGTCATTTTAGAATGGCTTTGAGTATTTTCGCAGGCTTGGTTCCAGTAATTCTCTCATCAGTCTGTGACAGAGAAAAATTAAATATAAGGTAGTAAAAAGAGTGTTAATCTCCACTGGATTCCGTTCTTGGAAGTGGAGGGGACTAAGAAGCAGAAATGTATGTTTGATATTTAAAAAATGCTGTGGAACAGCTCCTGGGTATTGCAGCAATATTGTGAGGCTACATCCCTAGAAGACATCAGTTATTCCCAGTGTTTGGCTTGGTGAAGCTATGCTGTCATTACTGAGATATAGGACAAAGCATTGAAACTCTAAGGATCTCAGGAAAAAAATGTCAGCTGATGATCTATAGATGTGGGATTACTGAAAATAAATAAAACAGTTGAGGCTCTGGATTTTAAAATCTGGATGCAAAATCTGTGGAGATATGAGCAGGAAAAAAAGGGGCCTTTTTTTTTTTTCAAAGGATGCTAACTCACAGATAACTTGTTTTTCCCTAACCACTGGTAACAAGGATAATGGTATATTTCTTACTCTTTTGTCTGTCATTATGGGGAATCTGTTCCAGTGTCCAACTATCCTCTGGGTGAAGAACCTTCTCCTAATGTCCGTCCAATCTGAATGTCCCTTGACACAGCTTCGTACCATTATGTATTATCAGGGGTTGTAGTTATGTTTAGTAGGATCATTCATTAATTTTTGCATCATTTTCCATCTATTTTCAGAAATAGAAGAATTGTTTACAAGTATTTTGATTCAGGGCATGAGTCTATCAGCACAGGGGAATTTAAAGAAAAAAGTATTTAAAGTAGTTTCTGTATGCAAAAGTGTTATAAATAATTATTCAGTATCTATCAATTTATATGGTGTCTGAATCAGACGCAGATCTCTTTCTGTACATTCTCTCTATGAACCTTTTTCACAGGCATAAGCTGCCAGATCTGTAGTGGGCCATGGCAGTGAGTTTCGGTATTTTCGGTCTCTTTCAGCCTGTCGGTGTGGTCAGAGGGTTACTTTTACCCGCTGCTGCCCACTGGAACATCAACATGGCACCTTAGGCAAAGCATTCTATTTTTGTGCGGAAATAAAATAAAAAACATCTGCACAGTGGCCGCAGCTTTTGTTGATGACACAGATCTTTTCCCTTGATGCCTTTCCCTAATGAGAAGTAATGTTGCCATCTGCTGGCAGAGGACGAGGACAGGCTGCTTCTGGTGCTTTCTTCATAAAGCTGATGTGTTCCCTTGATGAGTTACAAATCCTTCCTTCCCCTCCGTGTTTGAGTCACTGATCTTGGTCGTATCTTTACCACACCGAGGCAATTATTTCTTTGTGAGGTCCATGAGTTATTTATGAAGCTTTGAAGCAGAAAACCATCTACATAGAAAGTTTTTCTTTCAAGTATCCATTGGCCTTGTCTTAATAAAGGAGTTCAATAAAACATTAATGATGTGATCCTCATTATGATTTAATTAATTGGTGAAACAGTGTTAATGCAATTTTTTCCTATGAAACAGGGAATAATTTTGTGCCTGTGCTGTAAACCAGGAGGTCCTTTTCATTGCCACCTTCGTCATAAAAAAACCCTTCTGGTCCTCTAATCTCAGTCAGAGGTCTCAACAGTAGAGCCAACAGGAAGAGGTAGCTGGTCCCTCGGACCCTGCTCATCTGTCTTTTAATGCCTAGTTCATGAGTGAATGCTGTAAAATACTGTCTAGGAATGTTGGGACTATGTTGCTACTTTGCAAGGATGAGGATACCAGAACAAGATGCTGATTCAGTGCCAGTTAACCCATTCTTCTTTGCTCTTGAAATGTTTACTCCTTAGATACCCCTGACCTGGGGCATTGTCTAGAAAGATACAGAAAAAACACTAATGTCTTTATGACACTTTCAATTGTCTGATGCCAAATCTGGCAGGTTGTTCCTAGGACTTTCTCTTAGTTTAGCTTGGAAGAGCAATTGTTATTCCTCTGAGTTTGAGGGAAACTTCTTGAGACTGGCTTCACTTTAGTTGACAAGACTCAGCTTTTCTCTCAAGCCACTGCCCCTTTGTAAAATAACTTGGTCTTTAACTAATTTCTTGGATCAGTTTTATAACCCCATTTTGCTTATTACCCAGATATTAAGCATTTACTCAGTGCAACTCCTGGAAATGTAGGGAAAAAAAAAACAAACCACCACCAACAAAACCCCCAAAGAAACAAGCAAACAAAAAAACCCCTCCAAACCAAAACAACAGAAAAAAAAGCTAAACCAGTCCCCAAACCTCCAACACCAGCTCTGAATGCACCAGAGAACTGTTTCACCCAAGAACACTGAAATTCGGTTCCCAGATGACTAGCAGATGCTGAGAAACATTAAAAGAAAAGTGTATAATACTTATATTCAAAAGAAAAGGATAAACTATATCAAACAGCCTTTTCTCCTTATCTGAAACATATTTTGTTTTAATACAGTACCGTTTGGCTTTGTTGCTTTTTGTCTTCTGAATAAAAAAATAGTGATACTCTTCCTCTTTTCATAAAACTGCTGATTCTGAGGAGACGGATGGAGAAAATTTTCTGGTTTGACCTTGCTTAATTTTTGCAGACTTCATGGATGTTGCAGGAGGCTGCTAGTTAAAAGCACAGGCCTTTTCTCGGCTACGGGAATGCTTTTTCATGAGTAACCACAGAGGGGCTCTGAGGGGTGTGTGGTACTACACCATTCCCTCAGAAAAAGAGAACAGTATTTCTGATGTGGATCATCTTCACCAACTGCTGGATGAAAAAAGGTGCACTTTGGTTGGACATGGAATATTATAAATTTCTTCTCTGCACAAACAAATGCTATGTCTGATGCCCAGACATCAGCTAAGTGTTGGATATCAAATGCTGTGGCCTAGAGGAAGCTGTAGCTTTTCATTAACGTACAAATCTCATCCATATGATAAGGCAGTGAATGTAAATAGCACAGGTGTATAGAGAGAAATCATTCTGACTTCCCAGGGTTTTGGCAGTTAAAAGCCAAGTTGTAGTAAATTCTACTTAAGTTCAAGGAAGGATGAAGAAGGAAACATGGCAAGAATTTGCGAAGTGCCCTCACTAGTTTAGGCCTATGCTGGTGGCAGCGTGGACAGATCTTGAGAGATCTCAGATCGCAGCTGTTGCATGACATTGTTTGAATTGAAAGCTTTCTTCTTCCTTGTCTCCTGGGAGAAGCAACCAGTTGGGGTTGCTGCACATGACAGAGCATATCTGACATGCTTCTAATGAACACACTGGTCTTTAGACGGGTCTATACTGCAGAGAAAGTATTTGTCAAACGTCCTGCAGAAGAAAAGAGGATTAATGCAGAAAACAAAAGCTAATCCTCCCTGCCCCACATGGTTGAAACTGGATCAGAATTTCTATTGCTTCTTCATATGCTCAGTTTTGTAACAGCAGGAAGGGAAAGAGGAAGAGGAGATTCCTTGGATGAAGTTGAGGACAAAGCTGTCTCCTACCATTTCATCCCTAGGCCCTGCAAGAAGGTGGATGGTCTTTGAGGTTGGAGGAGCATAATAGGAACATGCATTGGAGTTGAAGCAGGAAGCTAAAGCATATATCGTTAATTTGGGTGGATGAAGGAGTGGGGGTGAAGTGAGCAGAAAAGTAAGGAATTGGGAGTTGAGAGGGAGGGGACTGGGAGGTGAGAGAGAGGGGACTAACAGGAGCTTGGATGCCCTGAATTCTAGGGCAGGCTTGTCTGTAACCTAGGTTATTTCCTTTAGCCTAATTTTATTTGCTCTTTTATTAAATTACAAATCCCCTTATTTCTCTGTGTTTTGGAGAGTCTTTTTTCTGCCATGTCAAGTTTGAGTACTTGGGACTTGGGCAAATTGAAGGTAGACCAAAAGAGATTAAAAACCCTGTCCATGAATGATCTGTGATTTGGGTTTTCAGTAGGTCAGCTGACAATACCCTGTACCTCTGCAGATGAAATCCTTGCATAGCCTATACTCCTATTTTCTGCTGCAGCCTGGCAAGATTTAAACATAAACAGGAGGCAATCTTCACCACCAAAATTGTAGGAATGTGGTGGTGGAAATCCCTCCATTCCTGCTGAGGCTAAATAACTGTGAGGAAGTCAGCAAATGAACCAGAGGGAGCTCTGATAGGAAAGAGGGATCCCAGTTAGGTTGGAAGTGAAAAACTCTGATCACAAGGCTTATATTGTTTATTGTATCTAATGCCTTCTGATTATTATGACTGTGAACTCATCAACATTGTAATTGATGAAAACTCATCTGAAATAACTTTCTGAGTTTCTGTGCAAACTTAGTTTCTATGCAAATAACTTTGAATGCATTTCTTAATCATATGAAATCTCTGTGTGTTCTATTAAAATTTTAGATGGTTAAAAACAACTGTGTTCCACCTGAGTGGGACTTTTACAGAGCTGTGGCTGTGGAACAGTAAATTTTATTTTACTCTGGCCCTTTTTCATGGGTATTTAATTACATTGCATGCAAACACTCAGGATTTGAATTCTCTATTGTGCTATCTCAAGCCAAGTTCTACTGAAGAATGATTTGAAATGGACACAAACAGTTTTGATTTTTTGAAAGTGGTGAAACAAAATGGTAGAATCAGTGTATGGGTTGTGAAGAAAATCTCTTGTTACCAGAAAGTTACTACCCTAAATGCCAAATCCTCTTTTTGTATAAAATGTGAGAAGCTTCAAAATATACTATATTTTTGCTATGGAGATTTCTGCCACAGTTCCTTACATGGCCTTAGGTTCCCAGTTTCCTTCTCTTTCTGTATTCATTCTGAATCTTTTATGGAATTTTTCAGCTGTCAGTCTTGGCCACAACAGCTAAACTGCATTAGCTAGATCTAACCAAAATACAGCATGCACTCCAAGTTGGGTAAGTTAGTTTGTTCTAAAAAGATAAGATTTTTGCTTCATTATTTGGAATGTACAAAGTAATTTTTTTACACGGTGGTGATAGTTGCCATAAGGTTAACAAATTCTCATTTATAATGAAAATGTTACCCCTCTGTGAATGCCATTGATTTTAAGATTGAATTAAAAAATTTTTGAGTTGAAGAATATAATTGAAAAAGTGGTTATTCATTTGGTAGCACAGCAGGCTCATGTGTGGATGGACTCTTCTATGCTACTGCTACAGAATAGGAGAACTGAATCTTTGAATGTTCTTTGAAGGAAAATAAATATACTTAGGCATTAAAGTGAGGTATATTTAAGTGATCAGTGTATTATTCTATTGAACATAAGCTAAACAATGCTGTTTGGGCTTTTTTTTTTTCCCTTCATGTTTTAAAATTCTGCTTGTAGCCCTGCATTCAATCCAGATGCTTTAACAGTCGCTTCATTTCAGTGTGATGATTGTAACAAGATACCCTGTGCAACAGAATAAGTGACATTTTACCTACAGTCACAGTCAAAATTCATTGACCTGCTCTGCTGCATGCAAACATGAAATATTAGCATATGTGAGACTCTCTTTAAGTTACAGGAGGACTTTCTGTAGGAAAGTACAG
Organism: Phainopepla nitens; assembly: GCA_013400175.1. NCBI lineage: Eukaryota > Metazoa > Chordata > Aves > Passeriformes > Bombycillidae > Phainopepla > Phainopepla nitens. The sequence continues at coordinate 41,995 of VXBQ01010491.1, read as the reverse complement.
GAAGCTTTTCTTAGGAAATGGTTAGTAGAATCATATAGCCATAGAGTTTTAAGAAGAGCATTTATTTAGAAAACCGGAACTTCCTTTCCTTGAACCAGGAACTTGCCATAAGTCAAGTCACAAACGTAAAGATGGGTGCAAACTCCATATAGGCACTCTCATAATTGTTATTTTTTTATCAGCTGTGGCATGCAGCTGTTGTTAATTCTTCAGCTCCTCCTGGAACGTGTATTGTTTGTTCCTTTTGGAAACTGGGCGGAGATTAAATAATGACTGTCTTTACTGGGTATTTATCTTGGGCCAGGCAGCTCTTTAATGACTGCTGTTCTTTCTCTGTTGTAAAAAGAGTTTTCATTTTCAGAATCTCAGGATTACAGCATCTGCAGCATCTGGAGAATTAAAAAAATGTCCGATAAACTGAAAGTATGTATCTGTGTTAGGATGAATAAAATATCATTCACTTGAGCTGCATGCCCAAGCAGCTTATTACAATGGAGTTCTAAAAGGCAGAAATCGTTCATTTAGGATAGAGTTACAGTGTTTGGTGAGATAGTTTTACAAGCAACCGGCTGTATTTGTGAGATTAAAAGAACACTCAGTGAACAGAGCTGGTAATTATTTTCTAGTTTTCACTGTTATATGCACTGAAACATGGTGTGATGTATGCATTTTTTATTTGAAAAATTACTTCAGTACTTAAGGAATAGAATAAATGTTGGTGCTTGGGGGTATAAAGCATTTAATATAACGTAGTTGGTACAACACAGTCAGTGCCTTTTTGTGCTTCAACACACAGTCTCATCTCAGCTTTGCTGATGCAGAATGACCACTGGCACTAATGAAAAAAAAATATGAATTATTGATGCATTTGATTATGATTTGAGTCAGATGAATGCCTGCCTATAGACACTAGAAAGAACACAATACTTTCTATTATTTCTACTACAGAATATACATACTGCTAAAGCTGTAGTGATTTAACCTCAGTACCATTATCTCAGTTGTTATTCAATTTCTGGCCAAGATATAAAAAAAGATCTAAATATCATTAACAATTAAGAACATTTATGGTCTGAAGTGTATGGTACTATGCAAATTATGACACCTCTTTCAGTCTTCATGCTTTTGCTTCTTATGTATTTATATTTTACCCTTTTCCCCTTCTCAGTATTAGTATTTTACCCTTTTTCCAGTCATTCTTACTTTTGTCTGATCACTAGGAAAGCTGCAGTTATTTGTGAAGGTTTCTTTTCAAATTAGGTGTGTGATGACTTAACTAGGGCTTTAAGATGGCATGTAAGAGGAAAAGACTAAGCTAAAATGACATGCTCTTATTTATTACCTCTTAAACTCTGCCTTCCACTCAATTATTGCTTTAAAAATTGAGGTCAGTACAAAGCGCTAGAAGACACTTGGTAGTTATGGTACCAAATGGGTCAGTCTATATGTCATATATATTTGGGTTTTTTTTTCTGATAATAATAATAATAATAATTCTGTTGTAGTTCAGCCATTATCATATTTCCTCTTCTCTTTGATGGAGGATATTAGATTGTCCCTGACAGTCTATTGAGGGTGTTAACAATATGTTATTTGCTACTGTCAAAGTGTGTGTGTTTATTGCGCCCTAAAAATGGCCATGCATTTAAGAAAGGCATAACTATGCATTGTATGAGTAACTCATGAATAAGGAAAAAAATTAGACCTGTAGATTTTTACCAAGGGAAATTTGACACTTGCTCACACTTACCCAAAGCCTATAGATATCAAGAAATGGAATACACATTTTCTCTGGAGTTCAAAAATAAAAGAAGGTGACTATGCAGTACAAGCTCCTGGAAATGCCATCATTTGAGTAACTCATACCTAGATTTAAGAAAATAAAAAGCGTGCTTCAGGAAAAACCATGTTTGCAAAAAGCAGAGATGATAAAAAGATCTGTGTGCTTCCACACTCAGATAAATTACAGAATGCCTTTCAATTGCTTTTGTCTATATTCTTTGACAGGAAATTCCAATATGTGCTTAATTGATCAAAAAAAGTTTTATAGACAGTCTTTCTTAACATGGCTTTTGTTTGTCAGAGAATCTTTTTTTCTAAGAGTTTGACGTAACTCTTATGTAAGAAGGATCTAGCACCAGTGTCTGTAAAATGATTGTTTACATAAGCAGTCTAGTTTGTAAAAAAAATACATTTAAATAAAGTGAGTAAATAGAGGTGAGAGGACAAGTCTTGTCTAAGAAATTAACCCTGTAAAAGAAGGCTACCAAGTGCCCATGTCTTATATAACATCTCACTGCAAAGGTGGAAGAGATAGGAATAAGTAGTCAAGCCTTGGGAGCGAGAGGATTAGTTAGTGTTCAAATTGTGGGGCTAACTGGGACTTTTATTTCACAAGTGCAATCCTGGGAGATAGTGCTGAATATTGATGTGTTTTTCTCTTCCTACAAAATACATTTTTTTTCTTTAAGTCCGAAAGAAAAATTCAGATTATTTTTATTCTGCACTGAGCAATGTTTACAACTGAGCATAAATCACTCTGCTAACAGAAACCACTGTAGTAGCTATAGACTCAAAATCCCATCCTACTTTAGGGAAAATACTGGTTACATGTTAAGAGGAGGTCAGTGCACTTTTGATTATTCATGCAACATAGGAAAAGTTGGAAGTGGAGGAAGTAGTCAGGAAAAGGAGAGAAAGAAGAAACGGCTGCGAGAAAAGAGTATGTGTCTGCTTAGCAGTATCCATGCACAGCAGTTAAACTTTCAAAAGAACTGGTTCTTTATTTTCTCACAATTCTTTTTCAAAGATGCTGAATGGACTCTTGAAAACCCACACCTGGGAAGAAAAACCACTCCCACCTCCAAAATGCAATAACCTTTTAAGGTTTGAAAAAATGGTATGCTGACTAGACATTCTTTCTGGAAAGTATTCAGCTTGTCTGTGAGTTCTCAAGCCAGTCAGACAACTGCGGGATAGCAGCCTTCCAGTAGCTAAAGGGGCTTTGGAAGAAGACTGGGGTGGGACTTCTCACAAGGGCATGCAGTGATAGAACAAGGGGGAATGGCCTTAAGCTGAAGGAAGGTAGGTTTAAATTAGCTCATAGAAAAGAATTTTTTACTGTGCGGATCGTGAGGCGCTGGAAGAGGTTGCCCAGACATATTGTGAACTTCCCATCCCTGGAGGTGTTCAAGGCCAGGCTGGATGGGGCTCTAAATAACCTTGTCTAGTGAAAGGTATTCCTGTCCATGACAGGGGGGTTAGAAGTACATGATCTTTGAAGTCCCTTCCAACCCACCCATTCTATGAGTCCATCATTTGCCTGAGTTCCTGTTTGTGTTCAGCACCATGGCCAGGGCAGAAGGCAGGGGATATGTAACCAGGACCACGGGAATGTATAAATAATTGTAATAACAAGTAACCTTTCCGTGGATAAGCTGCTGGTTGTATATTCGGTAGATGATCAGTAGCATATGATTAGCGAGATTTACCAGGCGTACAACTGCTTGATTTCCTCCTTCTCTTGATAGCCAGTCATTAGCTGTATGTTTGTTTCTCCTCTAAGTCAGAGCTGATAGTAAGTAAGGTAAATTGCACCATATTCATAAACTCTTAATCAGAAGTGAAAGACAATAATGCCCAAAAGGAGCTATAGCCATGTCCCTTAAATAGTGTCTTACTTAGCTTCCTCTTTAGCACCTCAGGTAAGGGATTTAAATGTTTATTCCAGGAAGTATATTCCGAGTATGAGAAAAACACAGAAAGCATAAGAAAAAAAACTGGATCTGAAGGTATAGTTTAGCTTTAGGTAGGAAATAAATAATATTAAGGATGTGCACGATTATGCTTCTCTTTCTGCCTCTGTATCAAATATAAAAATGATCCTCATAAGTCATGCCCTTCCCCACCCTGCCCAATTATTTAGTAGTGAGTGGCATATCCTCTGCAAGAAAACATTTGTAGTAAAACTATGTGTGGAATCTTTTGGAAAAGGAGAAAGATTCTTATTTACAAAACTTCTAAATGAGTTTATTTTATCATCTTTATTCCTTCTTTCCTGAATTTCACTCAGTTTCACACACACATTTTGCAAGCATTGAGCTTGGGTTGCCGGGCTTGTTGTTGCAAAGTAGAGGACAAAAGACATTGCTGTCAATGCCCATTGCATTTATTATTTTTCCTTGATTGATGGTGACAAACTACTTTGTACAGATCTGTATATCCTTTTGTACTATCTGGCTAAGACATGATCATTTGCCACAGAATATGGCTTATTTGAGCTTTCTTAAATCTTAGATCTGATTACTGCTTATTGTCTATTTTCCCCCATTTAAGTTATTGTCTTTACTCTGTTTTCTGGGTGAACTAGTGGAAAAGGAAAGGAATATGTGACATGTTGCTACTTATTTCTGTCCTAATCTCAGGATGCAGGTCTTCCACTGCCAAGTCATCTGTGCTGTGGTCTTAGCAAAGTGCAGGGCTTTTTTTTCTGGATGCAAACAACACAATTCCACTCTGTCCCTGATAGTGGAGTCTTGGAAACAGTGTTCTTAATCATTATTTTGGGCTGTTCTTTCAAGCCCGGTTCTGCCATATCTTCCAATGCTTACCCACATACACATTCTTTTTCATATACATTCACATTCCTTCCACCATCATCTAGTTCTGGGTCTAGTTCTGAAAATCACTGATTTTTTATGGTGTAACCCACATTCAGTGGCACTTCGTATATAAGATACACACTTAGCAATGGAAAAAAGTGTAGGAAAATACAGACAGCCACAGTCATCAATAGTGTCCATAGCTGTTCATATTCAATCAATAGAGAGGCATCTGAAGACATCCAAGGTCCTTATAAGTGGGTAACAGAAATAAGACTTTACAGGTGAGCATTCTGACCTTTTGTAGTAAGAAAATATTCTTCTTGGAATGGAATGACCAGAATAAGAATTTTGGGTTGTTTTTTTATTTTTTTAAAATATGGTCCCTCCATGAATGCGATATAGAATATGACAGTGCTTTGTGCTGTCACATGAAAGAATATGACAATTCTTTGTGCTTTGTTCTCTATGCCTTTAATGAACTATATGAACATTTTGAATGGCACTGGTCACTTAGATGGTATTATTTGGTACCTGTCACATTGGTTTCAAGATCTTTTTCCTGACTGCTGATAAATATCATTGTGCCCTTTATGTGTCTGTAGGAAGGAAGACAGTCTATAAGAAGGAAGGATGGGAAGACAGTGTGGACACATTGGAATTCTTCTTTTGAATTCACACTTTATACGAGTAGTAACTGAATTTTATCTACTGTTTTATACCCTCTCAGCATTGTCAGCTAGTTCTGCAGTTCTCTTTCAGTTTAGTTTTGGCTCTCTTGGATGATCTTGGACTTTCACAAATGGTGTAGCTTCACAGTTCACCACTCTTAAACCTTGACAGAGCCCATCAGTTACTTCTGTCGGTTGTGACAACTGGCTTTCCTACAGTTTGTTTAAATATCTAGAAAATTTGATGATCCAGGAGGTGACTACCCATGGGAGCTTGCTCTCCAACTACTGTTGAAATGTAGCAGTTTTGTACTTGAGCTTCTTTAGAACATTTAAGGAATGCCATCCAGTCTTGGAAGTTTGTTTATTGTTCAGTTTATCAATTTATTCTAAAATCTCCTTTTTCTTGTGGAAAATTCCTTTTTCTTTTGGACTAATATGGTATTTTTTCTCTGTTACTGCTATGCTTGGCCATGCTAGTTTTTGTTCTCATTCCTAGTCCTTTTAGATCTGTTTTGGTTTGTACTATTCACCTGTTTGAGCCTTTAATATGGTGCCTGTAAACAGCTATGAGATCACTCCTTATTTTGATTGATTAGTTCATGGCCATTTCCCATTTTTAAAGTTAAATATTAATCTGCTATTAATGGCTTCATTACTCCCACAGGTGTTGAATTATGTACATTAAAGCATTATTAAAGCATCTCATATCTTCATTCTTACATATAGCGGACAAGTCTCCACAAAAATGTATTGCAGACCCAGTTCTCTGTGCTTGATACTCAGATTTCCAACACTAGTTCTGATATTCTCTGCCTTATTGAAAATCTTGTTCTTAGCTAATGTCCATAGACAAGAAAAACAAATCCCCAAACAACTCCAACCCCTAGCAATTAAAGAAAAATAAATTGTTGTTGCTCTAAATGTATTGCTGTAGAATTTGAGAATCTACTCAGCAAGAAAAGTAGCTTCTGAAAAAGTGTTGATAATGTAGCTAAAAAGACCTCCTTGAGCCTGCTGTTTCAGTAGCTGAACAATTTACACCCAACAAGGATCAACCTTTAACTTGTAACAGAAAGCTGTGTCAACATCCTGAAGTTAGTGTGTAACATTTGGATAGAGGTGTTGAGGCTGTAGGTGCTCTAGGTGTGATTGTCCTTTCTAACACTGTGTCTCTGTGAGGTATTATGGAGGAGATTGCAAATTCAGTCATGGAACTGGGAGGTATAGAGAGATCAACTCTGTCTCACAGAAGTGGGTTTGTGACTAGCAATGTTCATGATCTTTTCATTAGGTTTTCCACAAAATCAGGATAAAGGTTCCCAGGAAACTGTGCTGGTTTTGGCTGGATTAGACTGAATTTTCTTCATAGTATCTGGTATGGGGCTCTGTTTAGGATCTGTGCTGAAAAGAGTTAATAACACAGAGATGTTTTAGTTATCCCTGAGCAGGGGTTACACAGAGTCCAGGTTTTTTCTGCTCCTCAGCCCATCAGCATGGAGGCTGGGGTGCATAAGGAGTTGTGAGGGGACACAGCCAGGACAGCTGAGCCCAGCTGACCAAAGGGATATTCCAGACTATGTGGCTTTGTGCTCAGCAGCGTGAAGTTCGGGGAAGAAGAAGGAAGGGTGGGACACATTTAAAGTGCGGGCATTTTGTCTTGCCAAGTAACCATTGCATGTGATGTAGTCTTCATTTCCTGTTGGTTTACGGTATTTTACAGTACTGAACTTTTTTCCTTTTTTTTTTTTTTTTTCTTTTAATGCCTTTTGGTTTTTTACTGTTCTTTTGCAAATTTTACTCATGCTATTTAGTGATTTTTGTATTGACACAGTTCCAGACAGGAAGCAGTTTTTGTGAGATGCATTTGATTATTACATGGGGTAATAATAAATGAGAATATGAATGGTAGCAATGAAAGATACAAAGTGCTTTTTTTCTTTTTTTAATCCAAATGACAGTATTTAGGCAATTCTAGTTGTGACATACAAATATTGGATTGAATGGAAGTATCTGACATGGATTGTGTAGAGAAACTGGAGTCTTCTATTCTTTTAATTTTAACTATGTATTCTTGCCACTATTTTGCTCTCTTCCCTCTAATCAAACTAGAAAGCTTTTTCTTAGGTCTCATGTAGACTGTGCATGTACTCTTACCTAACTTATGCTCATGATTCAGTAGCGTGCAGTAATCTTCTGTTCACATCAGACTCCTTTTATATTTTTAAAATTTACTTTGTGAAATGGGAGTTGCCATATTGTATGGGAGTTTCTCAGTAATCACACAAAGAGGATACCCCTCCTTAGTCAATTAGAGAATTTGTTATGAACATAAATGCCATAAATTAAGCATCAATCACATCCAAGTTCATCCAGGTGTGCTTTGTTTGCTGGCCTACTTTAGTATTATTTATATAAGAGGAGTCAAGATAACATACAGGATTATATAAATACTATTTGTCTTCATAAAACTAAATTCTGGTAGTTCAAAATTACTGAATTATTGCCTGCATTGTTCATGAAAATGTCATCTAGTCATCCCAATATAGAATGAGGTGAATTGCTCTTTTCAAGTACATTGTCCAATCAGTTAAAAATTATTCTTTTTGTGTGTGCAGTTTATTTTGGCTCAGTTCCACATACTAACTTACAGGAGAGAGACCTGACAAGTCCAGGCTCATGACATGAAAATGGCATTTTCAACCAAAGAGGGAGTTTTTTCTAGGACAGCTACAAACTAGCTCCTATTAAAACGTGGATAATCCATTTCTTGTAATCTGTATTTCCATTCATATTTAGTGTGTCTGACACAGGTTTGTTTATAATAAATACTGTCATTTGTATAAGTAGTAGCAAAATAAAATCTAGTATGACATAAGTCAATTCAGGCGTATTTTTTGCTTTGACATAGATGACTCAATCTGAAACATTCTTGTGATGACAAACAAAACAAAACAAAAAAAATTACAAATTTAGGAAATGAAATGAAAGAGTTGAAAAACAGGCTTTTCTTTGACATATCTGTATCACCATAAATTTCTTGTAACGAAAGGGAAAAGTCCACTCCCAAATGCATGTAACATTAACAGAAAACATTAATTTTTCAGGTGAAGCCTGGAAGTATGATTTATGTTTTATTTTTTATAATACTCTTCTTCAAGAGTTTGTGTGCGTGTCTCAGTCTTTCAAATTCTGTAATATCCTAAGCTATGTTGAGCGCTTTGTGATAGATCTACATTAAAGTCTGACCATTGTTTAATCATTTTTGTTGTTTGAAGCACCTTTTCTGAATGATGGGTGATTTACAGAAGAATGTTCCCCTCTTGTCAGAGAGTGTTTGCATTCAATACCTTCAGAGTAAATGCCTGATTGCATTGTTAGTTTACCAACAAGCATGTTCAGTCTGGCCTAAAATACCAGAAGAAGGTCTTTTATTAATTATATGGCCCTCTGAGACAGTGAAGAGATGCTTCTGTAATAATTTATGTACAGATGTGTGGTGCATGGTAAGATTTTGGTAGCAGGGGAGCTGCAGGGGGGGCCTCTGTAGGAAGAGACTTGGACAGCCCTGAGCTGCAGCCAGCTGGCTCCAAACCTAGCACGACACCCAGCTGAGCCCATCAGCCACTGGTGGCTTGGAAATATATTTATGTGTTTGGAAATGTATTTAAGAAAGGTTTGAACTATAGTTAAGAAAAATATATTTAAGAAAGGCTAAAATGCTGTATAACAATTGAGAGAGGAAGGAGAAATGTTCTGTTGAGGAGAAGGGAGTGAGAGAGCTGCTGGCTGAGAGTTTGCAGTCAGCCAGGCTGAACTGCTGGAAAAATGAAGATTCCTTGTGTCTAATTACAGATTTGCCAGACTACAGCAACACTTAATGCAACATTGGTGAAGCACTGTTCTGAACTGGAAACTTTACTCTAGTCTCTGTCTTGGGAAAGTACAGATAAGATATTATGACTTATCTCACGGACTTGCTATTGATTTAACATTTTTATTAAGCTGTTTTCCTTCAGCAAACATCTCTTACAGAGTTAATATGAGATACTTCTCCTCTATAATGTTTCTAACCTACGTAAGCATTGCCAGAAAAATAACCATTCTTCAGACTGGGCAGAGAAAGGGGATTGTACTCTGTTACCCATGTTCTTCATGCTCATTCACATCAGCAATAGTCTGTTGTGTTATGTTCAGCTAAGTCTTACTTTCCAGGTCAAGATAAGAATTCAGCTTTATTTTTTTTATAATCTTTTTCTTTCCATAGTCTGAGAAACCTCTTCAAAGGTAGATAGCCTTAAAAAAATTGTGCTTATATCTATAACAAAGTTTCTATTCCCGTGAGCTATATCAAATGTTTGGATTAAATGCGATCACGTCTCTCCTCCCTTTTCTCATCAGTGGTTCCCTCTAATTTCTGCATTGTAGAGTCATGCTTATTCCTGCTTACCTGGTCTTTGGAAAAGTGATAAAAGAATGTATTCTGTGCAAAACTGGAGTGTTTCAAAATTAGGAGAGAGCCGTAGAGCCCACGGATTCAGATATTAAAATAGAATTGATCAGTTATAAGGGATCTACAACAAACATCTGGTCCAACCATATTCTCACAGAAAATGATAGGATCATGGAATGGCTTGGGTAGGAAGGGTCATTAGAGATCCTTTGCTTACAACCCCCTTCCCATGGGCAGGGACAACTCCCACTAGACCAGGTTGCTCAAAGGTTGCCATTTAACCTGGTTTTGAACACTTACAGAGATGGGACATCCACAGCTTATCTGGGCAATCTACCCCATTTTCTCACCCAGTTTCTCATACCCCTTGAAGTAATGAATTTCTTTCTAATGTCTAATCTAAATCTACCCTCCTTCAACTTAAAGTCATTCCCTTTTGTCCTATCACTACATGCCCTTGTAAAAAGTCACTCTCCAGCTTCCTTGTAGGTCCCTTTTCATTATTGGAATGTGCTTTAAGGTCTTTCCCGAGTTTTCTCCCAGCTGCTTTTTTTTTTTTTTTTTTTTTTTTTTTAAGGTTGCTCTTTTGTCTGGGGCACCTGTCTCCTTGTTCAGAATTCTGGATTTGTTATACCTGTTGGGACAGGAGTTTTGTGGAGGTGCATATGTCAAAACTCTGAAATATTCTGATGCTCTGGGTTACAGTTCTTTTGTACATTAATTACCCTCAATTTGAAGTTATAATCAGATTTTTTATTCCAAATATTTTTTATCCAGCACTTACAAAATTTGAGTGTAGCTAGACCCAATAGATGTCATGGTCTGAATGGCATGGACTAGCAGTCTCACTACTGGTATTTTATAGTGCAGATAATTGAGTTCTGAGAACTGACATTTGAAATAGCAGCAACTGAAAAGGAGAAGGATGAAGGAATGCTCAAAAGTATTTTTTAGTTTTGGTTTCCTTTTCTCCCCTTTCAAAAGACACCTTGAGAGTAATCTGATTCAAATTTTGAAAGTGCATGGAAAATAAGGAAATAGGGCAAAATATCATGGAAGTGTGTAAAGGACAATTTTTCTTAGGTTGTCTAATTCATCAGCTCACAAAATGTTCTTCTATATACATTATTATATTCACAATGTTGTATTCACAATGTTGCTCTAATAAAGTGCTGTATTGACAATATTGTCTGTTTGATGACTCAAATGTTAGTTATAAAGTAATGTTGTTAGAAAATGTGCATGGCAGCTGGAAGACTTGGATACCAGTCAGACGTATTCTCACTGTTTGACGCAGTTATTCCCTGTCCTACCCTACAGAATGCACTATTAACTACGTAACTGCTGACTTACATAATAGAAAAAAGTTAAACTTTACCATAACTGTAGCAAGTTTGCTATTCTTTTGCAAGCAGAGCAAATTATACCAGCAGGATTGTAGTATTTGGTGGTAAGAAGAGGAAGACTAAAGATTCTTAGCAATTCTTACTTCAAATGAACTCAGCTTTTCATAATGTCCTGTGGAACCATCTTCCACCATACCTTTACCACGACTCAGAATATTGTTTATCTCAGCTATTTGATATTAAATCTTAAACTTACGAAAATCTGTCTCTTCACTAGAACTGTTGACTATGGGCCATAAACTAAGCCATTCCATTAAGAGTTGGGGAAAAATGGGAAAAGTTTAATCTATCAGCCAAGTAGGCTGGCCATGCTGAAAAATACAAGAATATACTGTGCTGAGCAGTAATATTTGAAGTGTCTTTCATAAAATCTTGTTTTGAAAGCTAAAAAATAACTCATAGCAGGTGTTGACTTGGAGGCAATATTGATACCCTGCTGCAAAAACGAAAGAGAGAGCGAAGGGTTTGCTCTCCAATTTTCTTGACACTGAGTCTAATTTCCCATATAAAAGTATTTAGTAAATGCGAATTTACTTCAGTTCCGTCTTCAGTGTCAATAGGAGTTTTGAGTCAAGGAGGTGGTTGAAAATATTAGTAGAGGAAATCTGCAATCAAAACAAGTACACTCACTTTGTTTCTTGTTCAAATTCTCTCTAATATCCCCTTGATATGTGAGCTCCATTGAGAGAACACAGCTTTAGGTACTCAAGTTTTGTCTGGAATATTTTATAGCATCTAAGTGAACTGTGTGTTCAGAAAAAATCCTCTCCAGAGGACAGAGGAAAAAAAGCACATTTTGCCAGTATTTTTCACACATTTTCCTACAGAGAAAAGAAAAGACTTGGAAAATCCCACTCCCCTGGGGTAAATTCACCAGAGTATGGTATGTGTATTACCAGAGTAAGGTATGTGAAGTGTAATTCCCTTGATGCCTTTGCATGCCATCTCTTCTTGGCTCAGTCCATTTCCCTGTAGTAAATCCCACAGAAGATTGAGCAAAGGAGAACTGCTCTAATATTGTTTTAAAGCATCAAGTATTTTTTCTTGTGTATTGATGTAGAAGCTGCTGTGCAGAACTTTTTGCAGACTAAAATTTTCTAGAAGCTAAGTGTTGGTAGGAAAACTTACTAATGAAGTTATTTCCTACATCCCTTCCTAATCTTCAGTAATTGTGTGTCACATGTTTATCCCCACTTGTACCTAACTGGAAGAGAAGGAAATGTTTTGTAAACTTAGTCTCAGAGGATGAGCTGCCGACTTCCAAAGAAGGAAGTACTATGAGTGGAAAATGGATGCTATTCTTAAGATTTCTATGCCTAACCACTTAAGGAAGGGCATGTTATACTGCAGCCAGCATCCTGAGATAACCTTACAGTATTGTATTTGTTGGAATAAAAATTAATGCCCATAACCCAAAGGCTGCTCAAGATTACAGTGATGAAATTGATTCTTTGTAAGTTTTACATCCATCTAAATATTGGCTCCTTTTGTGTTAATAGTTTTGGATTAATCTGTTGACACCGCGCATGTCAAAATGAAATTCACTCCCATTACTTCTATGTCGTTGCTTTAAAACTTTCATGCACTGTTCAGCCTTCTGCTGCTTCTCTCTTTTGCTTAAGTTTTTGTCAAGTTGGGCTATAGAGGGCTTAAATGCCTCAGTCAAGGAAATACATCTCTGAATTCATAATTTGACCAGATTTTACCAGCGCTATTTTAGAATGGCTGCCAAGAGAGTTCCAGCAATCCATTACAGACAATCTCTGTGCTTGCAACAAAAGGGGTGATGTGTGTATTGTGCAGCTGTGTGGTCATGTGTAAGGCTTTGTGTGCTCTGGTGAAATTCTCACAGGTGGAAGAGTAGCAGAACAAAATCCTATGGCCACTTCTGCAGAACAACATTACTGATAGAACATTGCTGCTTGGTTTGGCAGCCTGTGCTCAGCAAGTCAGGACTACAAAAACAGATATGGAAAAGACCTCAGTCACCAAGTGTAATTGTACTTTTTGAGGTGTTTGTACAGTGGTCATCCTGTGATTGCTGTGGCAAGACCGCAATTAGATTTCCTCTTGGTATGTTCACTAATAGAAACAGACCCCACATTCTTGAAAAAATTGTTTATTCTTCCTAAAACAATAAACCCAGTCAGGTCTCAGCTGAATTTTATCTTAAAGTTATATAAATTATACATGTAGGCCCTTTTTCCTGCAGTGTGATTCAGAATGAAGATAATCTTCCATGTAGATTCTCTTTTTACCAACAAATGCATTGCAAAATAAATTTTCCCTGTAACTAAATGAACATTAAAGGTTAGCTATGCTGATGGAACGATTAGAAATAGTCTCATAAAAGTTAAAGGGTAGGGAAACAATGTATTGACATAACCGTGACTCAAAACACATCTTTTATCTCTGTTTCTGTATCTGCTGCTATAACAAACATACTTGCCATGCAACCAACTTTTCTTTTTCGTGCTTTGGATTTTAGCAGTGATTTTTTTAGCACTAGTGTTGGGGCTCCTAGGTCAGACATATAGTGAAAGCTTATGAGAAGTTGAATTGCTACTCATGAGTTTCAGGAACTTTTAAAAAACCATCTCTGTTAATACTCAACTGTGGAACCTAAATATGAAAATCCTTCTTCTCATCAGTAGTTCTGCTGCCCCTTGCATAGTGACAGCATGCAGAATTACAAGTAATATATTTGGTAATAAAAGCACCTGGGCACCTGACATTGGAGAGAGGTAGATGACTTTTGATTAAAAGGACTAGAAGCAGGAATGGCACGAACTTCCACAGAAAGGTCAACTCAGGTAGAGATAACTTATGTAAGCTTAGGGCAAAGATGATCATGATAAAGTGGAATTAACTTTGTTGTACAATGATTGTTTACTTCGGGTTGTCAAACAATTTACGGCAGATAAATTAATGCATACGTACATTATCTGCGCATTATCAGTAAGGTTTTTTGGATTAAAATGTATGGTCCAAAAACTTTTAAGGTAGCTGAGCAAGAAATAAACCAGACTATGCTGTCTTCCTCAAAGACTGATTTATTTCTGGAAGACATATAAAACAGATGGTAGACAGGATCATTACCCTTCTGGCAATAAGGAAACAGAGACAGTATAGTTTAGGACACCTTACCTAGGACTTTTGGAGATAAGGACATGAATTTATTTCTCTTCAGATCATCACAGCCATGTGAGCTCACGTGTGAATTTTGTAAGAGTGGTTGCAGTTATTAAAAGACACGTTGATGTCCTTTATTCTCCAGTTTGGGATGTCGCAACAAGCCACATATATGTCAGAAGAAGGGACAATGGGAAGTTGTAGGTCACTTTGAGAAGCAAAGACTGCAAAAGGAAAATCATCCTGTGTAACTTCATACCTCAAGAAGGAATTGTCCTCCCTGTACAGGCAGGACAAAGCTGGAGCAGAGTAAATCAGTCTCTAAAATTTAGAGGTGGTTAGCTAAAAATAGCTCTTCTCCTACACAGAATATATTAAAATTATAAAAATACCAGCATATTGAAATGAGGGATGGTTCAGCTGTAGTTGAAGGATGATTGCCTTTCCCAATCCCAAGAAATGAATGAGACTGGTTCCATCAAGATCTAGAAGTTTTGTGGCAAAGAAACCTGAAAGGAAAATATGCATGTTTCCAACTTACACTTGTCAGCATACACATCCAATTTAATCTAAGAAGGGGTCATGTTTTGCTGTGTACATGGAGTTGCTGTTGCAGTTTGCAAAGACTGTATATGAATTAAGTCATGGAAACCATTTTTCTTTTGAGGTGATAGTTCTAGCCAGGAGACTACCTAGAAAAATACAGGGAGGAAAAGAAGAGCTCTAAATACAGTCCTTTGGGAATCTCCTAACTATTTTTAGAAAACACTTCTGAACTAAGAGTTTTGGTGTCATAAAAGACAGAAAATGCCAAGCTGGGAGATGTCTCTGAGGTATCATAAGAAGTTAAGTCTGGTGAAGCAAGCACTGAGGAAGGATCTCTGTAGACTGTGTTTTTTCTTTGTTTTTTAAATGAATAATTGGTTCTAACTGGTTATTACTGGTTTATTTTTATTTTCCAAGAAGGAAGATAAAATTTTATTCTTTCAGTGATAGATTCATGAGGGAGAAAAGGGCTACTACTTAATTTCAGTCAGGATTGTTGAGTGATACACTGTGTAAGGGTAAGAGAAGTGCAAATTTGTATTCTCAAACAGAAGAAGGAGAATATCTAAAACCTTTTGAGATTTATTGAGGGGAAACAGGAAGATGTTCAGATAGAGTCTAGGCTACTGTTGAGATAAAATTATTGAATTTAAAAAATAGCAGCTAAAGAATATGCTTTTGTGTTAAGAGGATGTTTCTAGTTAACTAGAGCAGTCAAAAAGGCTTAGTAAAATGTTTCCTTGATGTTTTAAAAAATATAAAAATTCTACTTGTGATCAGTGAAAGTAAGAAATACTTAAACAATCAAGAAGATTACAGATTTCTAGTCACTGCACTGAAAATTTTTTGATGAGGAAATGTAGAGACTGGCCTGGGAGCTTTAAGAAGCAAACCCTGTTAGTGCTATGAAGCAGATGTCTTCATCCTTCAAGATGTCTTGAAGGATGTGTAGTTTACCTCAAGGAGGCTGTGTTTTCTCTTCTGAAGAGAGTTGCAGAAAGACCTTCTCAAACGAACTCTTAAGCACAAAATAATGCTCATGTGGAAATCTTGTATTTCTGAAGCTTTCTGAAGTGGTTCCTGATTCTCTTTTCTGCTTGCTTTCTTCTTCTTCCAAAGACCTTCCCATCTTTTTGTGCACAAAGTAAAGCTGACCCTCTTGTTTTTGTAGGATCTGGTGTGGGACAGCAGACTGTAAATTTATCATTTATGTAGAAAGTAATCCAGAATGAGCAAGAATGTTTAGAGGGATTGAAGACAGTAATGTTTTCCCATTTTCCCTTCTTTTTTTAACTTTTTGTCTAAAGCTTAATATTATGTGAGAATCTTTACAACTTTGATGGACATTCTGTGGCATTTCAAACCATGATAAGGTTTGAAAGAGGACATCTTTTACTGTAAAATCCTCGAACTTACTGTGTCACACAGTCTCAATTATGTTTTGGGCAAAATATGCAGTATGGGCAGTATTTTGGTTTAGACATTCCCAAGAATGTCTAAAGAAATTCTTTAATTTCTTTGAAAATTAAAGAAATCCAATAATTGCCTGCAAAATAATTTTACAAGACATGATGTGCCATTTTATTTGTAAGGGTTACTGTTAATTACAAAGAGCTTCACAAGCATCACTTAATTTTTACAGAAATCATTCTATGGAATGTTGAAAAATGAAAAATTCTTTGGTTTTGAAGCCTTTATTTTAGGGTCTCACCTTAAAATTTCTTCAGGGGATTTTATTTGTTCAGCCACCCCAAAATTCAGTATTTGTTATGGGAGTTGCTGAAGGTTAAACTTGGCATGAGCATTTGAAGGATTTAAAAGCACAGCATCCTGTAGATGAAATAGAGCAATAAAAAAATTACTTGATTACTGAATCAATATTATACCGTTTCCTGTATGCTGAATTCCTTCATTTATGGTGAAAAATGATTGTCTATTTACTTATCTTCTGCAAATATCACACCTGTTTTTTCACCCCTCCTCTTGCCTCCTCCCTTTGACTCTCCTCCCTGTGATGGAATCAGTTGCCTCAGTGGGTATTATAAAAAGCCAAGTTTCCAGTGGAGTTCCCAGTCACCCACCTTAGCCACCATGGGGCTAAGAGCGGCCAGCCTCTTCCTACTCTGGCTGGCTCTTTCCTCTGCTAATGAAATAAAAAAAGGTAAGCTCTAGAGATGAAATGGTAGCAGATTGCCTCCTGGAAAAGAGTGAGAGAGTTAAAATATTGCTGAGCAGCTAGAATGAAGCAGTGCATTTAAATAATGCTCTGGAGTTTTAGAATGCCTTAAATTGCTTAAGCTTTCGAATACTGAGGCTGCATTGCTTGGCCAAAATTGGTAGATACTACTTTCTTTGGAGAGATTAGTGCTTATATCTACTGCTTTCATTTCTAATTCGATGTGCTTGGATATTTTCAATGTTGCCTTTCTTTCCATGCATTGAGTCTTTACTAGGTATGGCAGCATGGCAGAAAGGAACTGCAGGACTTTGAGAGGTTCATTGTTAACGCAACAAAGGAAGTGGATGATCGTGACTTCTGTTACTTTGGAACAACAGAGGTTGTTCTTCAAAAACAAATGTAATAGCATTGAAAAAAGCTAATTTTGTCATTTAGGAAATTTTTAACCCTTTGGCAAAAGCTCTAACTTACTGTATTAGCTATCAAATTTGAAGTGATGTAATGGAGCACTCATACTGAAAACTGCTTTTTAGAGGACTAGGTGATGAATTATATGGAGTGATCAGGTTTGGGCTATTGAGCTTAGCCTGCTGTGTCTTGGTTCAGCAGAGGGAGGAAAGCTTTACCTTGCATTTAGTCTTCCAGCTGTGAGCTCTGGCAGGATCTCTGTGCAGCCTTCCTTCTGGGGAGGGACGTGTTCCAGCTTGGCTGGATGTATCTGGTATGATTGATACCACTGAAGTACAGTAATCTAGAGATTTTCTTGGCAGTTTTGCTTTCTCATGTTAAGTGCTGCAAGAAAATCTTGTGAAGATGAGAGATATGTCAGGATTCCCAAGGATGTTCAGCTTTTGTGATTTGCCCCTAATCTAAGTAGCTGGAGATTTATCAGAGATTGTGTTAATTTGTATTATTTGTTGATATAGATGGCAGGGAAAGGATCAAATCATCTTCATATTTTGCTATTGCAAAAACTTTTTTTTTCCCTCCTACCGTGGCTATTTTCTGACCTATCTTCTGAAATATTTCTTTCTTGCAGTAATAGAAATCACTACTGCTTTTAGGAAAAGAAATAATTCCCTGAAATCTCCTGTTGTGCACAAGCCCTTTCATGAACTTTAACCTATTTGCCTTCCAGAGTAGGTAGTACTTTCTTGGTTTCCTACCTGTTTTATTTCTAGTACATGTTGCACCAGGGAAGAAGATAGTTCTTGGAAAAATTTAGTATTCCTAAAAATAATACTATGATTCAGAATAAATAATATGCTTGGCACAGAAGCCAAGTTAGTGGTCAGTATCAAGTTTCCCCGCCTCACGCAGATAAGTTCCTTCACCTCAGTGAGGATTATAGGATATACCCTGGTCACAGAATTACTTATTAATATTTTATTTTCCTTTAGAGATTTTCATATTTTCTGACCTGGCAGATACTTGATCAGGCTTGAAATCTATGGAATCACTATGTTCATAATTGCAAGTGGTTCTTACTGTAAAATGGAACACTTCCCTTTCTTCACACTAGATAGTTTCTTGTGCTTATCTTCATCTCTGTTTCTTTTTCATCACTTAACAGGAAGGACAAGAAACCATGGCCACTATGTCTGCAGCACTTGGGGAAACAACCATTTCAAAACTTTTGATGGAGATGTCTACCAATTCCCTGGCGTTTGCGAGTATAATTTTGTTTCCGACTGCCGGGAGGCTTATAAGGAATTCTCTGTCCACATCCAGCGTGCTCTCAACAGCAATGGCCACCCTGAGATCCAGTATATTCTGCTGGTAATCAAGGATATGGCAATCTACCTCAAATCAAACCTGGTTGTGGTGGATGGGCAGATGTAAGTTCTTTTACTATAATGGTATCCAGAGACATGTGCTGGGAAGATAAAAGCAGAATTGATTCTTTACACAACTATCTGTGTACCGTTACAGAAACTGCTGCAAAGCATTTCCACAGACAAACAAACAAACAAAAAAGCCTTTTGAAATTCAGCATTAAAATTGCTTTGGGGAGGGGCTTTACTATTAATTGTTATTTCTACACTGGCATAAGAGATTATTTAAATGCAAGTCAGGAATAGATTTGAGTCAATTGTTCTTCCAGTTGTGCAGAAAACAGTGCAGCTCATGAGCCAGATTTTTCACTGGCTTAAAATAACATAGCTTCATTTGTCTAATGGCATCATCTGGAGTTTACCTTAGCAGATGGTATAGCAAATCCTAGAAAAGGAAATGCATTTCTCTGGGATCTTCTCCTATTTTCTGACAGAAGAGAGTAGTTTTTTCTGATCTTCATAAATACTTCTTTAAGATCTGATGCTATTCCTCAAGGGAGTTTAACAGATATGATACAGGTCAAAATTTATACTAATTTATCTGTGGCAATATGTACTTTTTTAGACTAAGTGATGTTACTTTTCTCCTCCTATAACATGATTACACAAAAAACTTGTCTGACACCAATTCTGATGCTAAGTAGTGTCTTAACCTAGTCTTCCCTATCATTAGCTTATCCTTGTAGTGTGTGCATTTATACTCTGAAGCAAGTGAAACAACTCATGACTTAAATAGTATGTTTTAGCATAATTGAAAAAAAAAGAGAACTTTTTGTCATTGGAGAACTCGATTTTGCCCAAAGTGCAGCTTTTGCTCTAAAGTTTGGAAGCCACTGCAATGAAAATACGTTCAAAGATTGAAAGTAACATTCAGTTTTCCAAAGATCCTACTAGAATGAATAACAAAATGACGGAAAGTTACAAAAAATGCATTCTGCCTCAAATTGAAAAAGCTTTTTATTGTGTACTCAAGTCTTAAAAGAACTCGGTGAAAAACAAGTTAGAAGTCCTTTTAAAACTGTTTCTTTTAAACTGAGCCATTTTTGTCTTAGATAGACTTTATTGCCATAAAAAACCAGATCCCTGTCAAACAGGTTTTTCCTGCTTGGAGTATTAAATTTTTTGGAGAACCTAATTTTCCATATTGATCCTGAAATGATAAATGATCAATTTTCATGTAAAATAGCATTCTGCAGTGCTGAAGTGAGAACTGTAAAGTAGAAAAGTGTATGGATTAGCCTTCAGGTACTTGATCAACTGATTGATTGAATGTCCTACTATTAGAAAAAAAGAGAAATATTCCATGCTGTGATATCTAAAAGCTGAGAGGAGCATTTTATGCTCCCCCTCAAAAAAAATATAATCTCTCAAGAGTTCATTGTTTTTTAACAAACAGTGCAGTCCAAAGAAGAAATAACGATCTCTGAGTTTACACCTAGATGTGTGAGTTATTTGGTCATGTTAAAAAATGCCTGAGGTAAATAGCTGTAAAAACCCCAGTGACAGAAAATCAGGAGATAAAGCTCTCCCAGTCAAGAGATGAGTTAAGAGATGTGCACACATGTGCATGAATCCTGATGGATAGCGATTACATTGATAAATCTGTAGAAAATTAACCAGTTATTTTGACTGGATTCCAGTTTACATTTCTTCTATTTTAACAGAGTCTAGTCCTCTAGATCTTATAGGATGAGACTGCCTGCCACAATCCTTTTATTGCTGAATTTCATTCAGCAGTTCAGTTTACTTATAAGACAGACACAAATTGTTATGAAGCAAAAGTGATATGCTAAGCCCTCTGCAAAGTCTCTTCTGTCACCATTAACAATCTCAGTCCTGCCCACTTAAAACTAAGTAGCTAACTACTGAAAGAGCTACTGAGTTTCTCTTGACATACTCCTTTGTTCTCAAAATTTTGTTGGCAGTCCCTGTAACTGCCTGTGCATTCCGAACTCTCTCTTAAGGAAGCAGTTCCTTGCAATGGAACATTAATTCTCTCTGAAATGGCTATGAGATATTTTGGCAAAGAAACACTGTAAATTATGTTGTAGCTCCTTTCATTGATGTAAATTATTAGTGAGTGTTTGAATATCCTCTGTTAATACCACAATAATGATGGTTTTTCTTTGATTGATTTGAAGACATCTGACATTTTGGGGTTTTTTAAGTTAAAGAGCCTGAAGTGTTGGTTTTCCTCTGAAATTGCTTTGCCTTTCAAATGAGTTTTTGCAATGAATTATTGTCCCAAGTGTCAGAGAGAGAAGACTTTGTGCCTCAGTAAAACAAGGCATCCTGTGCGGTTAGGATGAGGTAGTCAGACTAGTTTCTCTATTCCTTGGGGCATTTGGCTTATTACAGACATTCGTGTTAACCCTTATGTTTCCTAACTAATGCAAAGTATGTGATTCTCTTCCTAGTGTGAAGACACCTTACTACTCCTCTGGTGTCCTCATTGAGAGCAATGAAATTTACACCAAGATTTATGCCAAATTAGGCATGGTTCTGATGTGGAATCAGCAGGATGCCCTGATGGTATGTCTGATCAAAGTATTTTTAAATGGTATTTCCTGGGTTTCCTGGGATATTTCTCTATCTCAGTGGGGGAAAAAAAAAGGAGGAGGAAAAAAGGAAGAAAAAAAGATAATTCTTTTATGTTTTTCCTTTTTCTTTTTGTTATTTAGGTGGAGCTGGACAACAAATTTAATAACTATACCTGTGGTCTCTGTGGAGATTACAATGGAATTCAAATCTACAATGAGTTCATCAATGAAGGTGCGTCATCCCCCCATACTGACAGTTGTCACTGAAGATAGGCTGACAAGCCCTGTGCTTAGAAACATCACAGAAATTTCACTTGAGAGGTTTCTGTGATTGCCCTAGACTAAACACGAAGTTCCAATGCTGCATTCCTGGTCTAAATTTATTCTATTCCAGACTAATCTTTTTGTTCTTTACTAGCCTTTTCTGTTTCCCTTTTACATTTTTAAGCACAGTTAGACATCATTCAGAGCAGTTACCTGTGTCTAACAGGTATATTTGATACCATAGTAACTGTTTCCCTTGATCAGTAGAGTTCCAGGAATCAGGTGCTCCTTGTTGTCAATTTTTGGGGCACAGCAAGTTCCCTATTTTTTTCTCATAGATGCAAGCTACAACTCAATCACATACGGGAATATGCAGAAGATCAGCAAACCCACTGCCAAATGTGAAGATCCAGATGAAACTCAGGCTCTTCCAAGCTGTAATGAGCATGTAAGTATTTCTTGTGGTGAACTTCATTTACATGGGTGCATAGAAACATCCTTGTGCAACAGGGAGTTAGTTGCAAGGAGCTGGGAGGACTGTCCCTTCGAGGATAAATGGTTACCTTTTCCTAGATTTTCAAAAGACAACAGCTTTTTTTGTGAGATAAGAAATGTCCGGAAGCTCAGATGCTTGCAAATCTCTTAAACATTATTCCTCTTCTTCAGCGTGACGAGTGTCAGAGGTTGCTGACTTCCTCTGCATTTGCTGATTGTCGGCTGCGTCTTAATTTGGAAATGTACATCCAAGCCTGCATGCAAGACAAGTGTGCCTGTAATGGGACAGATGACTCCTTCTGCCTCTGCAGCACCATCTCTGAGTATTCCCGCCAGTGTTCGCACGCAGGCGGCCGCCCGGGAGAATGGAGGAGCCAGGACTTTTGCCGTAAGCAGCTACACAAATTTTATAAAGATGCAAATGTTTTATGCATGTAACACCATGAAATTGAAATTTATTACTTCTTTACAAAACTGTTGGGATGTATTATAAATTTCATACTGGTAGTGCTAAAAATATTATGTTCTCCCTGTTTTCTTCTATTACTTTTGCTCTTAAGAAATATTTTTCAGCAAATTCTGTTTGCATTAAAAAATCATGAGATTTGGTGCTGCAGGAGATGGGAATCATTTGATCTGTTTGAAACCAAAATAAGTAAATATAAAAACCAGGGAAGGCAGTTCAGAGTTAGATAAACATGCTTTGCCATGTGGAGTCTGGCTTGAGACACCACTTACTTGAAGGGAGTAGGGTGTATGAACTGCGGTTTCTCAGGAATGATGGACTTAACACTCAAATAACTCCTGGTGTCTTTCTTACTCTTTCAGCCAAGAGCTGTCCTGCTACCATGGTCTATAGAGAAAGCAGCTCACCCTGCATGGATACTTGCTCACACTTGGAGATTAGCAGCCTTTGTGAGGAGCACTACATGGATGGCTGTTTCTGCCCTGAAGGCAAGTCTTATCCTAGCTGTTGCATCTGGGACAAAAGCAAGAGACCTGTCTAAGGACGTCATACTAAAATACCACATGTAGTCAAATTGTATCTTAGAAATGAGTAGTGCTACTCATTATTTTCCCCCCTAGAGGAACATAACTGTAAAATTTTCTAAGGAGGTAATCATTGATTAATTAATAAATTATTTTATAGTTCAAACATATTAAAAAAGTGATAGGTAATAAACCTGCTTTTTAATTCTCAACAAGGGAGCTTTTGATACTGTATAGTAAATAATGTTTTTTGGGTGGAATAGTTCTGAGATAATGGACATCATTTGCCCAGAAAGTGACAGTGAGTGAAATTCTCAGGTTTGCTGTCAACCTTAGGAAAGAATAATACAGTGATAGTCTTCACAGCCAAAAAGACTACAAATCTAAACATATAGCATTTTGAGATTGTTCTTATGTTCTTGCAATAACCTTTTTATCTGTGCATAGTTATATAAATGAACAGTCTTGGATTTTCATAGCTGAATAAAAGTGCTTTCCATCTGTCTTATATTACAAAAACTAGAGACAGTATTCTTCACAGTTTAGATAAGGTCAGCCTGTGCAGCAAATTAGAGCTTTTCCTCTGTGGAAATTGCTTATTTGAAAAAGAGCTGGAATAATTAATGTTGTGTGTATTACAGGAACTGTGTATGATGATATCAGTGAAAAAGGCTGCATCCCTGTTAGCCAGTGCCACTGCAAACTCAGTGGAAGGACATATGCACCTGGAGAAAAGATTTCCAAAGAATGTGAAGAATGGTAAGGATCCTGGTTGTTGTACGCCTTTCTTTGAATGATTGTAAATGGGTTTGCATTTTTCAAATTTACACTTGTCATAGGAGATGTCCTGGAAGTACTCTGAATTTAATGCTTATGTTGGATGTCTATAAAACAAAATTTCTGAAAAGTTTTCTTGATACTATGGCGTATGTCAGAGGGAAAATCTCAAGAAAATGGTCAAGGATACAGTTTTAAAAGACCTGGGGATAGCTTTCTGGTTGCCAGATATACAGATACTTTCAGTACTCTCAGCTCCTGTAATAACTACAAGCATTTTTTGTATCATTTGTCTGTTTATAGCACCTGTAATTCAGGCAGATGGACCTGCAAAGATCTACCCTGTCCAGGCACATGCTCAGTGGTAGGAGGTTCCCATATTACCACCTTTGATGGGAAGAAATACACCTTCCATGGAGACTGCTACTATGTGTTGGCCAAGGTACTGTGGGGCTGTTCTCCTGCAGAGTAAAACAATGTCTGTGGGCTGATTTGTATCAGCTGGGAGTTATTGTTCTATTCCACTTCCATAGGGTGAGGGAAGCAGAAATGCTGGAAGCTGTACTAGAAAATCCAGGCTTTAACTGTAATAGCCCTAAGGGGAAGCTGGGGACTTAGTGCAATGGGTGATGAACTCAGTGAGTTAGAAGACTGCCTATGCTGTCATTGTCTGGTGGAGTCCTTTGTACATTAGAAATCAAAAGGTCCCAGGGTTAGAAGTTCTTGGCCACTTCTGCAGTAGCTATTTCTGAGTGTCAAAGTCAGGTAGGGAAAAGAGGTTTAGCAGCAGTTTAATTAATCCCTGAAATATCTAGTGTCCATTTTTCTAGAGAATGAGGAAAAGCTTGTTGAGCTAGGAAAGTTATTGTAACTGATGAATTTAGTCTTTGTTGTGGAAATCATCTCATGAGATTTTTTTATTTGACTAATGGACATTTCTTTTCCTGTGATTGTAGGGTACTGCAAATGAGAGTTATGCTCTCCTTGCAGAGCTGTCTCCCTGTGGCTCCACGGAAAAGCAGACATGCTTGAAGACTGTTGTGCTGTTAGCAGATAACAAAAAGAATGTAAGTGCTGTTCTGTGGATTCTGCTAGATATGTTGAAAACTCGCATATTTTACTTAATGTGGGTGAATACTTTTTTCTTCTGGAGTCTTACCTATTGTGGATAGATAAGGAACCTCAGACAGGCTGACAAACAGCTCAGGTTTCTGCCTCAAGAATTCAAAATAGACCTAAACTTAAGAAAAGACGAGATTCAAAACAACTGACATTTCCCCGTCTTCTTTACTCTGCTCTGTGCAATATGGTTATTCTTACAGGATTCCAGGTGTCTGGAAGCAAGAGTACCATTCTTCTCCCCCTCATAGTTTTTTTCTTAATTCAGATATAATTTATAGATCTAATTGAGTCTTTTTCAGCAGAAATCCTGTCTTTGCGTGGTGATACAATCCAACCTTCTCAAATATTCCCTTTAGTATTCTCTTTGTGAGAATACATAGACTATCTGTATACATAACTTACATACATATGCACGTGATTTTCCTCACATATTTATATTTATGGACTTCCATGTCCTTGGCAGCATTACTAGAGCGTAAGAAAACCAAATCAAAACCCAAACCAAATAATTTTATGTTTCGATATTTACAGAGTAGCATTTTTTGAGGAAGTTTAATAAACTGCTTTCTTACCATGTCAAAATCATGTTAACCATCACACAGAAGCTGTAGCACATGCTTTAATAAGGAATAAGAACTTGCTACAGATCCTGGAGACCTAATATTTTCTTCTACTTGCTGAAACCAAAGTGCCCAATATAAATAAGTTTTGCATTACATTATTGCGATGAATTCTTGTAGGCAGATATAAGAGAAACACTGAATAGCAGGATAAAACCTTTTGCATATCCTATAGGGCTGCTGCCATGTTCAGTTTTCAGACAGATTTTTCCTTTCAAAAATTTGGAGTTTTAGACAGAACCCAAATGTGTAAAGTGTCCTTCCTGTCAATTTTCTTGCTATTAGTTCGTTTTCCTCAGTCCCTGAAACCTCATTGATTCACTTTTCCATTATGCAGGTGGTGGTTTTCAGATCAGATGGCAGTGTGCTCCTGAACGAGATGACAGTGAATGTTCCTCATGTGTCAGGTAAGGGACACAGCCTTATATGTCAAGTGTCACACACCTGACTTCTCATGTAGGGGTGTATTTTTATAGAGGCAAAAATGGAAGAGAGGTATTTAGCCCTTTCCAAACATGACTATGTGGTGTGGACATGCCCATTTGGTTCTGATCCCAGAGACTAGTCTTTATAAGTAATCAACTTGTTAAGTTTGTGAGGACCAGCATCATATCTAGATTTTTAAAGGCAAAAAAAAAAAATTAATCTGATCCTGGTCTCAGAGATTTCATGCTGGGTGATACACAAGAATCTAATAAGAAGTGTTTCTTTTGGCAGCCTGTGTGTCTCTGTTTACTACAGCAATTCATGTTTTGTTTTTCAGCCAGCTTCTCAGTATTCAAGCCATCTTCCAACTACATTGTTGTACAAACTTCTTTTGGGCTTCAGATACAGATCCAGCTGTTTCAAGTCATACAGCTGTTTGTGACTGCGGATCAATCAGTTAAAGGAGAACTTCATGGCAAGTGTCTGTGCAAATGGGAAGCAAAGCCATGCTGTTTCACAGCTGAATAGTCATGTATTCTTTATATGAGTGATAACTCATGCTACTTGTTGATTCAAGGGGAAAAAACTGAAAGAAAATCAACTCAAGCAAACTATAAATGTGTGAAAACACATTTTTTGATATTATAATGACCTATCCCTCTGGTGCCAGTACATAGGTGTTAGAATATTCCTTACTTTTGTATTCAGTTTAATTTTTAACTATCCACAAAACCAGATTTTTGGTGTATTTTGTGGTTTCAATATTATCAAAAAGCATAAAAAATATGGGTTAGGGTAGTAATCTCTTGAAGCACAAATATCTTCATGATTACTATTCTTGAAGATGTTGAAGGTTTAAAACAGGGCTTCTAAAACATCCGTATTTATAGTATGCATTAAATTGGTTATCAGAATAATCAGCTGTTCCTAGTGTTTTTGATCAGTTGTCCCTTTCTTTTGACCTTTCAGTGTGAGAATATGTAATGCTTATGTGAAATTTTTACCTTGTTCTCAAATAGGTCTTTGTGGAAACTTCAATGGAGTGGAAGGCGATGACTTTAGAACAACCAGCGGGCTGATTGAGGCTACAGGATCTGCCTTTGCTAACACATGGAAAGCTCAGTCCACCTGCACAGACCAGGCAGAAAAGCTGGAAGACCCCTGCAGTCTCAGCATTGAAAGTGGTAAGCACATTAATAAGTCAGATGGTTGGTTTCTGCCAGGATGAGCAGTGTCTGCTGTGTGCTACTGCAACAGGCGTGTAAGAGTTGCTGTGGGACACTGAAGATTTTTTTACAGGTCTGTAAAATTAATAATTAATATCTGCAAGTGTGTATACATACAAGCACTTCATCAAACTGAAGTGAAAATTTAAGGGGTGATTGTAAAAGAATCCTAAGGTGGAAGAATAGGGAAAACGGTCATTAATTTGTATTATCTGCAAAGACAGCTTATATCTCCTGGCATTATCTATGCTTATGTTTAACTTAATT
Organism: Phainopepla nitens; assembly: GCA_013400175.1. Classification (NCBI taxonomy): domain Eukaryota; kingdom Metazoa; phylum Chordata; class Aves; order Passeriformes; family Bombycillidae; genus Phainopepla; species Phainopepla nitens. The sequence goes on along the minus strand of VXBQ01010491.1, from coordinate 14,445 downwards.
TTATGGTGTTCAAATGGAACGAGTGTCACAATTCTATATGTACAAGTTGCAAAAGTATGGTACAATTTTTGATTTTATGATTGCATGTCTCTGAATTGAGAATTAGAAATACATGTTTGGTGATTGTATGTAGTTTCTCCACTCCCCAAAATGCACACAGTTCTCTCATTTGTACTGCTGCACTGCATTTATGTTTCAGCATAACTAGGCATGGCATAAGGAAGATAAGGAAATGTGATGAATTTCTCTTTTTTTTTGCAGCAAATTATGCTGAGCATTGGTGTTCTTTGTTGAGAAACCCAGATGGTCCTTTTGCAAGATGTCACTCAGCTGTTGATCCTTCAGAATACTATAAGGTATTGTAATTTTGGACTCTTTTAGTCCTCTGTTATTGCAGATGGTTAACTGTAGACATTTGTCGTTTGAACACTTGAGACATTAGTGAGTAACTTGTCCATAAGAGATGCTGAAGTTTTTGCATTGACTGATTGAAGCAGCATAGCATCCAAAAGATCTCATATGATGAGATCCTTATGGACTGGTGCTGAGTAAAAATGTATGTTTATTCTTTTGCTTTCTTATGTTTTGTGTTTCATGTACATTTTTATTGGCTTGGATATTTGGACTGAAAAGAAGATTCAAGATTTGCAGATGTGCAGTTTAAGCCTACCCTTTAACATTAGTTTCTATAAAGTTGGGGGGGAAATTCCAGCTGTATATTGGTTGGAATGTAACACCAAATCATTTTCATGCCAGAATCTCCTTGAATTCTTTTCCCCTTCATCTCTGTTGAGCAGGAAGTGAGGCTTACCTGAGGAAAAGGAATTCCAAAATCATTTCTTATACTTGGAAGTCAGTGTGGGCTCAAATGTAAAAGTCTTCAGAGACCTGGTTAATATTTTGCCTTTATTGTTCTAGTTTTTGTGGATCTCTGCATTTCTAATTAGTAACTGAGAACGAATGGAATCAATATCCTTTGAAAAATTCTTAGGAGGCTGGCTGCTTTTTATAGGGTCAAGAGACTTGACTTAGGTTAGAATAAGCGTCCAAATATTTTCATTGCGTATGAAATGAAGCAGCCCTTTAACTCACTGGTCTTCATCTCTCCCATTGATCTCTGGTCATGGGAATTAATGCAGACATCAGGAAAAACAGACAGGACATTTTGTAGCAATCAAGTTGCAATTGCCGATTGATTTCCTGTGGACTTACTGACCCTTTTGTTCTTTTTTTCAGATATGTAAATATGACACCTGCCTCTGTGAAGACAATGAAGAATGTTTGTGTGCTGCCCTGTCCTCTTACTCAAGAGCCTGTGCTTTCAAAGGGGTCATAGTGGGAGACTGGAGACAGAGTGTCTGCAGTAAGTAGTTGACCAGTAATCCCTGTGGAAATAATTAACCATGAGAAATAAGGAGGTTCTCTCTGAATTTGGTTGTCAGTGATCTCACTGTTAAGGTATTTGGAGTATCTTAGAAGTGTCTAATGAACCTAAAAGAGACAATGCTGATAATGTTTACTAATTCATGTTATATTCTTCAGATATAATTTGAAATTTTTATACTTAAAAGTAGAAAGCAATATTTTTAACTTTCACTTTCTTTCCCCAGTCTAGCTAATATAATTCCATTTACTAATGGAATCCCGGCCATCAGGGCTTTTACCACGCACTTGTTTATCAATGCCTTTGTTTCTGATCATGCTTGCTTTTCATCAACAGTTCAGTATACTGACCCTTTTGTTCTTATTATATTATGCTCTCTATCTGATTATCAGTATGTGAAACAAATAGGGGTATGAAAGTAGAAACTATTAGTAGCAGTTAAAATTAAGTCTTCAACTGGTAAAGTTAGGTTAGTGTTACTTTTGACTTCAGATATTTTTGTACTTTAATAAGATCTAAGGGAATGTTTTTATCACCACATTTGGCACAGCCAAAGAAACCAAATGGAAATGTCAAGGCCAAATTGTCCATCCTGCATCCCTTATTTACCAGTCTGGTTTTTCTCCCTCCAGGCAGCGAAACATCTTGCCCAGAAAATCAAGTCTTCCTTTACAATCTTACGATGTGCCAGCAAACCTGTCGTTCCCTTGCTGATGGTGAAAAGTATTGCTTGCAAGACTTTGCTCCTGTGGATGGCTGTGGCTGCCCATCCAATACATACTTGGATAACCAGGATAACTGTGTGCCTGTCTCCCAGTGCCCATGTTATTACAAGGGATCATACCTGGAACCTGGGGAATATTTCTCAAAAGATGGAGATCGCTGGTATGTTTTATTTTGGCTTCTTGTTTGTGGGGAAAAAGCCCTTTTAAAATTGCTTATTAGGTATAAGGTGCTTAGATTTTTTGGTACTTTAATGGGTATTTGTAATGCGTTTCACAACATCTTCATGCTAATCAAAGCATTATCCTGTTGCAATCCAATTTATCGATAATTGAGGCATGCAGCTTGCTTTGAAGGTATGAGTACTTGCCTTCACAGACAAATGTTATTCTGAAGCTGCATTGTTAATAATGCTTTGTTAAGTAGAAGAGTGAAAGGAAGATAAAAGACCAACTATGTGTTATGTTTGCTTTTCTAGCAGACACAGGTTGCTTGTGTTTTCCACTGGAGGAAGGTCCCCTTGATGTGTTTACTGCAGCATAGGCTTTTGAAAACACTGTTCATGATTCTGTTATATTTTGGCATGATCTCTGACAACAGTTTGCTGGCTGAGTCATCAGTGCTAACTAAAATGCCTTCTGTCATCCAGCAGAAGAAGCATATAGGTCAACAAATTTGCAGCCTATAAATTGAATAGGACGAAAATACACTGTGTATCCAAATTGAGGCTTTGATTTAAAATATTATTATTAACTGTGTCATTATTATCTAATTCCTGAGTTTTCATAAAACATAGTATTAAAGATTAATAGAATAGCTGCCATTCCTTAAAATATAACCTTTCTGTGCATTATGCGTTTTTGTCCAACAAAAAAATTCATGAATGTGATTCAATAAAATTGACCTTGAAGTGTCAGTAGAAATTATGCAGCACATCTTTAATAAATACTCTCAAATTTATATAAACAAATCCTTAGACTTAAATTGAAGATATTGAGCTTGCTTTTTTTTTTTAATTTCTATTTACTTCACTTTTCTAGTGTTTGCCGAAATGCAAAGATCCAGTGCACTTCAGTGAAAATAAGAATGAGAAGTAAGTGACATTCTATAAACTAAACTAGAATAAAACCCATAACCAAGGTCCCAACCTAAACCTATTTCCCTTTTGAATTTTATATTTACTTGTTTTGCATGTTTTTTCTCTTTATGTAAAAGAGTAATATCTTTTCACTTTGTTCTCTCTTCACTGAGCCTATTTTTTTCATAAGAATAGACTGGGATTTTTGTCTCAGAAACTACCACCTTTCACTCACATTTCTTTTGCCTTTTCTTGATTGATCTAAACCAACAATGTACCTTTCAGGTGAAGAGGAATGTTCTTCTAATAAGACATACTTTGACTGCAGTTCATCCTCGACATGGACTTCGCAAACACCTCTACAACTTAGCTGTCATACTCCTCAAACAGATCATGTATGTATTCAACTTTTCTTTGTGTCTTGCTGTCTTTATTCTGTATTCTTTACATGACATAGTGCTACACAGCAAATACAGCTGTAACTAAGAGTTTATTTCTCTTTGGATTAGTCAACCCTTTTTCTCTCCCTTCCCATGATATTAACCTATTGCCATTTTCACAATGATTCCACTTATGGTTTCCCTCACCAATTTTTTTTTTTTACTGTGTTGTCAATAGTTGTAATTTCCAAGTGAAAAAGAATTTGGATTCTTAGACAGTCAAAAGAGAAAAGAAAAACATTAGAAACCTAGAAAAAAAGAACCTTATAAAACTAATCAATTTTAGACTATGTGGTTGTAAATGCAGTTTTTATAGAGTGCTTGTGAAGAAGTGAAATTAAGATGCAGTGCTTGTCATAAGGTAACCATTTCTCCTTATATTCCTTAGTTCCAGACAGAGTGTGTCTCGGGCTGTGTGTGTCCTGAAGGTCTATTTGATGATGGCAGAGGGGGCTGTGTTGAGCAAAAAGATTGCCCATGCAGTCATAACAACGAGTGGTATTCTTCTGGAGACAAGATAAAAGTGGACTGCAACACCTGGTGGGTTATAAGTGGATAATCTCTTTTAGAATATTTTCTATGTAGTATACTCACAGTCACGTCTAGGCTTATGTACTACAGTAGCTGCAAAAGCTGGAAGTATCATCCTTAATTTTCAGGAATACTTAATGATATCTCAGAAAATACAGATTCTACTTAAAGTATGGGCGTAGTACTTACCTCTGTTTTCAGTAGGCATCTCTTGTTGGAAAAACTCACTCATTTTTTAAAAAGAAATGCTATCAGATCTAAAGATTGTAGCTCAACATAACAAAAATCATATTATAGGCTTAAAAACAGGCTTAACAATTGGAGTTGAAGCGTGGATATTTTGCACATTATCACATTAAATCAGGCAGCTGCTTGGTTTGTTCTGCAGTTTTTCAAACCACATGTTCTTGGTGAGATCTGAAAATTCAACTTCTCTGCTCTCTTCTAGCACCTGCCAGAAAGGCATTTGGAAATGCACTGATGATGTATGCTATGGGACTTGTACGATATATGGAAGTGGCCATTATAACACTTTTGATGGGAAATTCTATGACTTTGATGGGAGCTGTGAATATGTGGCTACTCAGGTAATGCTCATCAGGAGGGCTGAAAAGGAATCTGATTGCCTTGAAAATCTACTTTCCTCTTTGGTTTTGTCATTCCTTATTGCCTGCCATCGTTGTTCCCAAGGTGTTCACACATTCTGCCAGGATAAATTGTGTATTTTCAGTGCAGGCAAGCTGTGTGAATGTGGCTTTTTTTTTCAGATATATAATAAATTACATGTAACAGAACTGTGTTACAGTGAGAGCTAACTATCATTTGTGAAATAAATCCAAATTTTAAGCTTAGAAACTTGAAGCTTCTATTTAAAGATATATTCCTCACTTTGTTTTATCGCCCCACTCTTTTTCCTGGGCTGAGACTGTGTTAACTGCTTATATATATGCATAGAAGTGTGCATATCTGGCTGTGCATCTGTAAAAATATGTGTGTGTAGGATGTCACATTTGAAGGAGCAGTAACTATTTATACATTGTGAGGATTTAAGTGGTTGCAATTATTATGAAATTGAACTACAATGAAATATTCTGCCTAATTTTCTCATGTTCTTTTTTTTTTCTTCTTTTTCAATAGGACTTCTGTGGTGACAAAAATTCCAGTGGTTCATTCAGTATCATCACAGAGAATGTCCCTTGTGGAACTACAGGAGTCACCTGCTCAAAGGCTATCAAAATGTTCCTAGGGGTGAGTGATGATAGTCAGTACATTTCAGTAATCAAATATTACCAGTACCGTAATGCTCCAAAGTCATGCCCCTAAAAGCAGCTGTTACAGGCATTAGAGGCCTTATCAAATTGTTCTGTAGAGGTGTATGTTCTCAGGTGATGAAAACTCTCTCAAACTCCCTGCCATCCCAGAGTTTGAGCTATTGGTTTCAGAATGAATTGCATTGTTACAAGTGTCTAATATTTCTTCTCATCATAGAAGTTAGTGTTACAATACTTCTCTTTTATCTTCCAGAAAACTGAACTGAAATTGGAGAACAAAGAGTACAAAGAAATTCAGCGAGATGTTGGCAATGATGTGCAGTATTGGAACAGGACAGTCGGCCTGTACCTGGTTATTGAAGCCAGCAACGGTTTGATGCTGATCTGGGACAAGAAGACTACTGTTTTCATCAAGCTGAGCCCTGATTACAAAGTTAGTGCCTGTCTGTCTTTTTCTGCAGTAGTATTGTGAATAGACAAGGAAACATAAATGTTCTTTTATTCTGACTCCATGTCTGATTCCTTTATCTTCTGTTTCTTGAGGGGACTGGTGGACCTTAAATAACACCACCAAAAATTCACCATTGAGGGCAGATGGATATATATTCTTTCAAGAAAAATGGGTCCCTGTCATTTCTTTTCCATGAATGAAGAAATGGTGCTCATTACATTAGAAACTTTTAATAAAAGCAGCTTTGAGCAGAAATGAATTACCTCAGGCTTATATTAATATGATAAATTGAGAAGAATGGAGAATAAATAATTCTTCTCAGCTGTAAGAGGCTTGGTCACCCTTTAATGTTTTAAGTTGGATATGGAGAGAGAGATATGGAAATAAACTAGATATAATTGATTTCAAGAAGGGAAGACATGGCAGCTGAATAATTTGCTGAGGACAGAAAAGTAAAGATTTATTTTCTGGACAAATGATTTGACACTAAAGATGAAAGTCATCATTTACACAGTCACTCATTTGTCATTTTTCATGTTAATGTTTTGCTCTTACTTTACCAGAGTCTGTTTCTCACTTCCATGGTGTATTTAAAAACTCAAATTTCTTTTCCAGGGCAAAGTGTGTGGTCTGTGTGGCAACTTTGATGACAAGGCAAACAATGACTTTACAACAAGGAGTGGACTGCAGGACACTAATCCTCTGAATTTTGGAAATTCCTGGAAACAATCTCCCATGTGCCCAGATGTCACAGAAGAGATTAAGCCCTGTGATCTGAAACCACACCGGAAGTCCTGGGCAGAGAAAGAATGCAGCATCATCCAGAGTGAAGTCTTCAAAATTTGTCACTCCAAGGTTTGTAGAAAACAGTAGAAGATGGGACAGCACAGTGCATTTCTGACAATGCAGAACCAAAAAGACCATCAGAAATGAATGAAGAGATGGTTAAATAGAGTGGTCTTCAGTTAAGTCTTCAGTACAGCTATAGGTGTCAGCTCATTTCACGTGGCCTTAGTCAAAGTAGTCTGAGTCTCTGCGGCAGTGGGACTGTGTCAGTGGGGGTGACAGCCCCAGCTGTAGAAACCCATATTCATCACCACAGTTTCACTGCTACTACTCTGCAAGTTAGCTTCAGAAATGTTGCCTGAACAGGTCTGTGTTTGTTGCCGTTGCACCATCTCTTGTTGAGAGACAGCATTTTAAGTACTGAAAGACCTTAGAATCATCAGACCCATCTCCTCATAGAAATTCATATTAAACTTGAAAGGTGGCTGTTAAAGAGGCTACTACTTCTTGTAGTATTCAACCCATGAAAGGATCTTCTTGGGGACCTCTGACATCACATAGTTTAGACAGACAGCTGCTGGTGCTGTGCCTCTGAATTGCCACAGCAAATATTGTGACACCCCACAGCTTCCATAGTATGGTGCACAGGAAGCACTCCTCTCTATTTCTCATCTCTCGCCTGATATATGGTAATATTAACAATAGTTTGGTCTTAACTCACAGTGGAAAACTGACAAACAATTATTAATTTACTTAATTTATCATATGTCTCCATGTGGTTTACCTCAGCAGCAAAAATCCAGTCTAAGTTAATCCTCTGGTGGTCTCAAACAAGGAAAAAAAAAAAAAAAACAAAAACAACCTGGTTTTAATATGTCATTGGATAAACTCCAAAAACTAACAGGCACATAATTATATGCTTCATATTTGCTGTGAATGTAGCCTTTCTGACATTGTTCACCATTTGGTTGGCAAAGCTTGCTAAAGGATAAGTGTTCACTGGCATCAATTCAACTTGAGAAACTTTTGAGAGCGCTAAAATGGAACTCTGCTAGAAAGTGTAGGCACTGCCAAGAACTCTTTGTTTTTTCAGTCATAGCAAATTGTGATGGAGCTAGATTATTTTAAATCTATTATTCTCCAAACTATATTGAGTAGCTTCAAGCTTGTAAATGTCGGTGATTTGGTAACTCTCAGACATAGTCTCATTCCTGGCCGGCTCAATTCCTGTATATCAAGAGCTCTCAAACATATCAGTTTGAAAACTAATTTGGAGATGAACTGGGGCATCATTTCTTCCCCTGACAGGTGAACCCACTTCCTTTCTATGAAGCTTGTGTTCACGATGCCTGCTCATGTGACAGCGGTGGAGACTGCGAGTGCTTCTGCTCTGCAGTTGCAGCATATGCCCAAGAATGCATCAAGGCTGAGGCCTGTGTTTTCTGGAGAACTCCTGATATCTGCCGTGAGTAACAGATAAATACAACTGTATCTTGCTAGCTGCTGTCAGAAAGCCAGTCAAATAAACCATTAGTTCAGTCACATAAACCATGAGTACTGTCACTGCAAGGTCATGCTGGCTACTTGGTGAAATCTTTTCTCAGCATATCAGGGAACAAACAGGGCTGGTGAATTTGTATATTTCATCTGTCTTTTGTTTAGCCTGGCTCTTCTCTTATCTCATCTCATCTCATCTCATCTCATCTCATCTCATCTCATCTCATCTCATCTCATCTCATCTCATCTCATCTCATCTCATCTCATCTCATCTCATCTCATCTCATCTCATCTCTCTCCTCTCTCAGTTCTTCAAATTACTCAGAATTTGATTTTAGCAAAAAGTATATAGCATTCCCATGCTTTAGCATCAGTGTTATGTATATTAAGCAAGTAATGTCAATTATATGTATATTAATTAAGTAATGTCAATTACTGGTGCTAGTACTCATACTAGTACACCATAAATTAAGTTAAAATAGTATTTAAATTAATATTGCCTAAAAAGTGCTCAGATCAAAATTTTGAGATTCTAAGCAGCAGAATTCATTCAGATTCAGAATTTGGACTATTTGCAGCTCTTAAGTGTAAGAAGCTAGTGAAACAAAAATTTTAAGTTTCATTCAGCTCTGATATATAAGTTAATAAAAGCTCCTTCCTCTGTCTCTAGTCATCTAAGCTGAATTTAAGTTGTATTCATAATGGTTCATATGCTTCCTCTTCAACTTTCAGCATGTGATACAGCAAGATGGACCTATTTTGTATAAAATGGAAAAATATTTAGGAATTTTCTAGTAGCTATGGAAGAAAAATAGTCTCAGAGATATACCTTTAATTTTAAACTAAAATAAATTTTTAAAAATATTTTTCTCTATGATTTGAAGCATTTTTACCCAGTGGCTTGAATATTTAAAATTTAAATCTTGGGCACAAGTGTTTTGATGTATCCTAAGTTTAAGCAGAGTAGCAGAAAGTCCAGGTCTTGTACCTCGAGAGAAATTTGGCCAGCTTAATTTGTAGATTGATATAGCTTGTACCTTTAACGGTCTGCTCAGAACTGCATTCTGGCAACCCTGTTTTTAATCAGCTTCTCTCTTTTCTCATCAGCAATATTCTGTGACTACTATAACCCTCGCAATGAGTGTGACTGGCACTACGAGCCTTGTGGCAGTAATATCACAACCTGCAAGATGATCAATAATGTCAGCACCAACGTTACAGTGCCACTACTGGAAGGTAATAAATTCCTTGCCATTTTATATTGTGTTTTGTATAACTTGGTTCACATATCTTTTAATAATTATGGACTAGTCAGTCAATTTGATGAGATGTTCCTGAATCTGCCATGTTGAGTTTGCCTCTAGTCTTACATAAATGTTTCTTACAATGTAATTTATATTTATTAATATCAATAGGTGAAAGTTACATTGCTGTGAGCCACAAAACTAGATCTCTGCTTGGATAATATCCTGAAATGTGCATTATTATTAGATCATGGTTATTTTGAACCCCAAAGTATTTCAAAAGCAGGAAAATCTTTGATATGGCAAAGAAGCAAGGCGCTGATAGTTGGGCGCTTTTAGTCTTATCATTTTTTATGTACTGGATCATCTTGCCTTTATTAGATAAGTGTGCAACATTCACCTACCTTTACACTGGAAAATATCTTTCACAGCAGACACACTGATGCTGCTTATATATTGGATTCTTAATGGAGATTCCATTTCCTTTGTAGATGAGATATTAGTAGGTGACAGTCCTTGAGGTTGATAATGGAACAGGAATTTCACATTAAAACGATTGCAATGCTCCAAGAATGTGAAAGGCTTCTGGTATCTTCTGGTTTACCACACGGTAAAGCTGGAGGAAAAAGCTGTATTTTTAGCAAGAAAGTCTTTTTGGCCTGGACTGAAAGCACTTATCTCCAGTTTAGGGATTGGCAAGAAATGCTTTGAGTTTGACTTTGCTTTGAACTGCTAGTAAAAAAATTAAAAGAAAAAAATCAAACAAACCAAAACTCAAGAGAAAAAAACCAGAACAAAACACCACCAAAAAACCCTACTAAAAAACCCAACAAAAATCCCTAAACAAAATAATTTTTAAAAACCCAACAAACCTCTGTGTTTTAAAATAGATTGTGTTATGATATTAGAAAGATTTGGGAAGTGTCAGAAGGCAGATTATTATATACCCAGTTATCTTTATGAATTATTTTTGTTGTTTAATTTCAATAGAAATATAGAGCACACCTATTTTTGTTAGGACATCTTAAGTACAGTCTGGCAGTGTAAAAGTGACTTTTAAGTACCAGTTAATTACATGGTGCTTCAGTTTAAAAGCTATTTAGAACTCCAGTACACAATAAAGAGGACTTCATGTCATTAATAATTGGACTTAATAAGAGGTTATTTGGTGGAAGGAGATAAAATAATAACAACAGAATAATATTTTAATGTATTTACATGAAAAATGGAATGAGAATTGACAGTAAATTAATCCCTTGCAGTGAAGTTTGGATCACTGCCTGAGGGTAAGGAAGAACACAGATAAATTATCTGTTTGAAGTAGAGATATCTGGTGTATTCAAGGCATATAGACAAGGTCTAATGTTCCAGGAGATGTAGTGAAAAACCTGATTGTTAGTGAATCTGCTTCCATATTCCTCAGAAAAGTGTTATTGATATAGTGATCTATACAATAGTTTTTCTTAAAATTACTAGCTGCCCATAGAAATGAGTATAAATTAGGGATTTCTCTAAGGTATTGAACTAACAAAAAGAAGCTTCACTAGTTTTCATAAAAAAACCTCTTACTTAATCCTCCTCACCCCAGCATTATCACTGAGAGCTGTTGAAGTCTTTTGGAAAGATTCATTGTCCACAGTTTAATTTGAATGGGAAGTTTTAGATTTCTTTCACTGTGCTTGATTCAGTGAGAATAATTTGCCTTCAGAAGGTAACATATCACTGAGTTAACTTTTTGTACTTCTTCTTCATCCTGTGTTCTGTTCTACCTGTAATCAATAGGTTGCTACCCCAGATGCCCTAAGGATAAGCCTATTTATAATGAAGAGACAAAGGAATGTGTGACTGAAGATCAGTGTGGATGTTACCTTGAGGATGGAACCCATGTACCCCCTGGGCACGAAGTACCCACGAAAGAAAACTGTACAATATGGTATATAAAAATTACCTGCAGTAATTCAGGAACTAATTTGTGTATGCTGAGTCCCTCATTTACTTTACTGGGCCTCCAACAAATAGGGATTTAACTACAGCTGAAGAGCTGGTATATTCTTGCATTTCATAATTTTCCAAACCCATAATAATCCAGTTTTCAGGTTGGTAGTATAATAAGTGTATTAGCAAATTCACTAAGTATACCTGTCAACTGTCATAAATTATATAATGAAACCTGGGTGAATTTCTAAAACAACCTTTCGATTCTCATTACTCTTTATGAAGAGAGGGGTTACTCTGCCTTGCATTCTCACTTAAAACTGGGAATTCCAAATCACTGTAATCTGAAACACTCTTACCCTGAAAGAGATAGTTGAGTTCCAACTGTTTGCTTACAGTGTTAGCAATGACAGCACTTACATCTCTGGCTCTGTGTGGTAGAGACAAGAGAATAATCTGATCTAGCTGTAAGTTCACTCTTAAAAACAGTTGTTATTGCAGTATTGCAACTTGCAATTATACTGAAAGTGGTGACTTAGTTTGAGAGAAAAATGGTAGGCAGTACTAGAAAATATACCCAGAAAAATATCCAGTAGTGTGGATGGAAATCAAGTGGCAAATATCTATGTTTCTATGCTCTTGGCTCTGCTAACAGGTTTCGTAAAATATCAGCAACATTTTAATTTTTGAAAATTTTTCTTTTAGTGTCTGTGTCCCGTCAGGATCCATACAGTGTAAACCAGTCCCAGGTAAATAACGTTTGGGTTTTTCTGGAAACAAAAAGAAAAAAAAATGCATAGACTGCTCTGTCTGACTCTACAAAAGATTTGGTATTGATTTAGAATAATTCTTTCCAGTGCTAGTGGAAGTTGTGACTAATAAAAATTTGGCAGCACATTCTTTGAACCTTGCTGTTAGTACTTCTGGTCCAGCCTTTTTCTCATGCCCCTTCATTCTTTCTCCCCATGTCCCATATCCAAACTAATGGATTTCACTACATGTTTGCACTTCATGGACATGTAGTTATTAATATAAAAGTGTCAGATAATAAATTGCAATTATTATTTCTCTCAGAAGATTTTAAAACCTACTTTCTAAGTCTGTATCACCAGGCATTTTATTTGGGACTTGATTAAATATGTTCTAATGTTGCTTTAAATGTACTGGTAAATTAGCACAATATAGTAGATCTAAGCTCCAGGTACAGCTCTGAAAAACATGCATGACTCATGTAAATGTTCTCTTGCCCGTAAGTATTTTGCCTCTGCCTCTTACTTGGTAGTAGAAAAATTGCACAGTAAAGCTCTTTCTTGCAGGGTGTCCTTGTGTCATCAATGGAACGAGTTATGAAGTGGGTGCTACTGTGGGACAAGTTCAGGATGGAGACATATGTATAACATATGTTTGTGCAGAAAATGGTTCTGTAGTTCCTGGTGAAGTCTATCCTTGTCCAACATCTTCACCTACAACCATTTCAACCTCCTTCCCTTCCAGTACTCTTACCACCACCACAGGTAAATCATCAATACAGATGTGATCTAAAAATTGTTTTCTTTAAGGAAAATATTTTAAATACAGAATGTACAATTATATGGGATTATAAATGACACAGATAGAGCAATATTTATGGATTGTTTTATCACATCACATTAAGAAAGACTTTTAGCATTTTGAGTTGATTTATTTCTCATGAAAGAAATTGTAAGTATAAATGTACAGGGTACCTTCCTATTTCTGAAAAAAAAAAACATGCTAGCTTTTCAATATCCTAATGGGATAATAGAAGTAATGTTAGGAGTGTCAGCAAAAAAAATACTATTATATTTCTTTCGAAATGATGATCTCTTTTTGTTCTATTTCAGTTTCAACTACAAGCCATCCAGTAACTACAAGTAAGTTAAAAATACAAAACAAGGTTGTTAAAAATGTCAAAGGAATATTTAAAGGAAGAGTAAATTAAAGACAATCAATACAGAAAAATATATTTTAAACAAAAATGAATAATTTTTTTATAATTTCAAAAGTGCCATTAATATAGAGAGAAGAAGGACCTTTAAAGGCTTCAGCTTGGTGATTTTATTTTGATGCAAAACTTCCAGTTTAAAGACCCGGTAATACAGAACCAGTTTTAGAATCTTTTCTTTGGAAAGATGACAAATTACAATGCAGTCCTCTAGTCCTTAAGTGAAGAAAATAAAAAATTAATCTTCTCAGGATGTTCTCTTTAAAGTCTGAAATCTCTGTCTTTTCTTGCAGCTCCATGCTTTGGACTAATCTGTGATTGGACTGAGTGGTTTGATGTTAGTAAACCTGAAGAAGGTGATGGTGACTATGAAACATATGATGAAATAAGAAAACATGGATACAAAATATGTACAGCTCCTGAAAAAATTGAATGCAGAGCTAAGGCTGAACCTGATATGAGCTTAGAAGAACTTGGTCAGAAAGTAGAGTGTAATGTTACATATGGGCTAATCTGTAAAAATGATGAGCAAGATGTAACTTTGTGGCAACTTTGCTATAATTATGAAATCAGAGTAAACTGTTGTGAGTGGCAAGAAGTTCCTTGTGGGCCTACAACTACACCTACTACACCCCAAACTACAACTTTAACCACTACCAAGACAACAATACCTACCACAACTACAACCAGGACTTCAACAGAAATTACCACCACGTCCATACACATCCATTCCACAAGTGAGTATACACCACAGTCTGCACTCTAGTAACTTCAACATCTACAGATATTTAACAGAAAAACACTCCGTGATCTTGCTTTGCCTTTGGAGAAATAAAGAGCTGTTGGCTACTAAAGACAGGTCACAATAATAGAAAACAGTGAGCTGCAAGGAAGTCTTATTCTGGAGGGTTTAGACTTTTAGGTTTCTGCTAGAAATAATATACCCAGAAGGACCTGCTCGGTGAGAAAGAACTAGGCCATGCTTGAAACTCCTATTGCTAGAGACAATTTCTGGGTGAAGCAGCGGAGGCATCCTTGTTCAGACTGACATAGCCTTTCTGATTTTGTGAGAAGCACTGTCCAGAACCATGTCTAATCCCTTCAAAAGGGAAAGAGGGCCATGGATGTCAAAGATTCTGCTT
>VXBQ01010487.1:326045-336303 GCA_013400175.1 Phainopepla nitens | reverse complement strand
GGCCGCCTTTTCCTCCCCTTTCCCGCACTATTGTGAGTGCCTCCCGCTCTCCCTCCATCGCTGCCGTCCCCGCGCCCGGAATCGCGGCAGGGCATCCCGGGTAATTCGGGGAAACGAGAAAAACTGGAGGGCACGCTGGGAGAGGAAAGATGTAAACACGGGGCGAGGACGCGCCGTTGTGTTACGTAGCTGGGGATGGTGCGGTGGTGGGGCTGCAGTTTATTTGCCGGTTGTTACGCGTCGATTTCCAAATTCGATTCATTGAGAAGGTCTTTTGCCTTGGGTAATCGCATTGAGCTCCCCCTTAGATTTCCCTTGCATCATGAAAAACAAAGCAAAAAAAGAACAAGTAATTTTACCAAACTGAAATGAGCTGGTAACGTAGTTTTTTTCCATACGGTGCTTCCGACTGTTTTTGTGAGTCCTGCTGGAAGGATTGAAGTGTGGAATACGCGGTGTCCCTGGCAAAATAAAAATCACGCTCAGCATCCTGAGGATGGTTTTGATAGACATAAATATATACCACCATTATGTATTTATGTATGTATTAGTTGTTTAATTGCAGTAGCATAGAAGTTGGGGTGGTAAATAAGTCAGTGTTGAGGAGAGGAGCATGCCCAGACAAGTGACAGTCATCATTCCTGTGCTACTCATCTCCCGAGGTCTTGTGAGGCTGCAGTTTGAGTTTCTGAGTTTTCTTTTCCTTTTTTTTTCTTCTTTTTAAGGTGAAGGTTCTGACTTAGAGCGTGGTTGTTTACATAGAATGTGTAGAATGTTTATTGCTTATGCATTTAGGCATTCAAAAGCCTCAGAGAAAAAGCAAAAGCAGCATAGAGCGTGTGAAGGGAGGTGTGGAACACGGTAAAACCGGATCCAAAATAATGTCAGTGACAGTTGGGCTTGGGAGCGAAACCTGAAAAGCAAGAATTGCACTCAGAGCACCCTGGGTTTCAACGAAGTGATTGGGGGCGGGGGGCAGAATGATAACTTCAAAACAGTTTCATTTTCCTTTTTCTTGAATAGCAAAATGGAGAAGTTGTGCGAATGTCGGGTACTTGAGGAGATGATGGGGGAAGGAACAGTGAGTTTGAGGGCACAGGGGGAAGGGCATGAATTTTAGAAGCACCAGAACTTGACCACAGCCTTGGCAATGGGGTGTGCGGCCTCCTGAGCTGCAGGGCTGGGTGATAAGGAGCAAAATGTGTGAACAGGAGGAGATGGCGTGGAGGGGGGAAGATAAGGAGTTCAGTTTTCTGGCTCTCGTGTCCCTGGTGTGTCATTTGTCACTGGAACTCAGTGTGAGCACCGAGGGCAGGGAGGAGAAAAGCGCAGGAAGCTCTGTTTAGTGATGGGTGTTCAGCAAACAGCACCGGGGTTGTGGAAGCAACTGAAATTGTTGTGGGAAACAGCTCGGCTCTGCCTGGGAGCCTTTGGTGGCACTTCGAGGTGGGCTGTTTAGTAAACTCCAGAGCGTGTTTGCTCCTCCCGATTCCTGCTGCACGTGCTTAACAGCCCGAGTTTTGTGGGACAAGCCCATCGTTATCTCTAGTTTATAATTTCATCCTGTTATGGAGTCCCAGTGTGAATTCTACTGACAGGCAATATTTTTCCATATCATCACGTGTAAAGCAGCTTTTTAACTGTGTGTTGGTGACTCTGTGGACACGAAATGGAGACTGGGTGTGAAGTACCTTGAAGTGTTTGGGAGAATGGTTTGGAATTTTGGGGTGGAGGATGGAGCCTTTATTGCTTCCAGTTTTTCTGGTGGAAGGGAAGCTTGTACTCGGCTGCTCTCTTGGAAGTTCTGGAGTCATCCCTGATAGACCCAAACCTCATTGATCATGAAGTGCCAGAAAAACTAAACCAGAAAAATGCCTGTCTGTCACTGGTGATCATTTTTTGTGTTAATTCTGTAGTAATAAAATTCTCTGAGTGCCAAAGATCTTCCAGAGTAAGAGTTCAGTTTGAGAGCTACAGAGTGAGTTGAGTTTATGAGGTCAAAGTTACAAAGCTGAGTGTGAAGGGCAGTGGTTTTCAAGTAGGTGGGGGGGGAAATGCTTTAGAAGGATGTGCCGTTGGTGCTCCTGATCCGTGGAGGGCTTTGGGCCATGGATTTGATTTTACTGCTTGAGTTCAAAAGAAAACCCAGCAGTTTTGACACTTTTGCTGGTTCCTGGCGAGACACAATCTCTTCACAGAGAGCTGGACTGTATCTAATGCTTATCTCTGAGCAGGAGCAAGGCATGAGCTGCAGTCTCTGGATGACAGGCAGGTAATTCCTGGTTTTGTTGAGCTTAAAATCTGAGGCTGCTGCATCATTCTTTCTCCCACAAGTGGCTGATTTCTTTCTCTCTGCTCCCCATCCCCATAAGGACTGATTTGACTCTCTAATATATTTTATTGCTGTTCAGGGGTTGTTACACTGACAGAAACTCATTAGCTGCAGCTTGTTTTCTGTTAAGTGCATGGTTGAAGTCCTCATTACCACTTGGCTCCCTCCCTTGTTTGCTTTCCATTTGGAATGTGTTAGATTTAATATCCACAGTTAGAACTGCCAGACAAAGTACTTCCAATAAGCTGATTGAATGTTTGTGTTCTTGAAATAAAGCTGCTCCTAGGGAGAAAGTGTGTTTTAGTATTTAGAACACAAAGCTAGAACTGTTGGAACTTAAATGTTTCAATTGTGCTGCGTGTCTTGGTAGCTCACACTGAGGAAATGCAACTTTTATCTTCATGCTGCCTGTGAATTCTACTGCTCCAAATTCTCCTTTTCCATCAGCTCTCTTCCATGTCTTCTCTCAGGCACCTGAACATCAATCAGTGGCACTAGAACTTAAAGTCCTCATTGTTTTGATTCTGTTTAAAGCTTTAGAAGATTAAAATATCTGTTTTCACAGAGGGTAAGGTGCAAGTGTGTTTTCCTTTTCTTTTCCCCGTGTGATTATTTGCTGTGTGTTTGTTGTGCCACAGGCACAAACAGAAAGCTGTGCTTTGGCAGCCTGAGCTGGGTATTTCCTGCAAACAGCTTGTGTCACAGTGGAATTTTTGTGCTGTGCTGTGTGAGCCTGACTTGTGAAGTGCAGGAGACAGAATGTGACAGGGAGATGAGGCTCCCTTCGGAGTTTGTCTGGAGTTGGGAGTGGGTGCAGCGAAGAAGCAACATGAGGCTGCTGTTGGCAGTTGGAACCAGCTGATAACTGGGAGCTGAGCTTTTTGTGGGTGCTGGGGTGGGGAGGAGGGTGCTGTGGCTGGGCTGGCTCCGTGGGGGTGTTGTCTCTGTCAATTGGTGCACTTTTGGGAGAAGATGAACTTGTGTGTGTAGACACAAAAATAGGAAAGGCATAAAAGAGAAATTTGCGTCAGGTGCAACTGGAGAGAGAGTGGTGTAACAGCAAGTTCATAGAAGTGGTTTGAGGGGAAAGCAGTTGAGGAAGGAGATTTCCCCAACCAGGTGTAGTTACTTTGAATCCCAGGGATATATCCTGTAGAATTTAAGGAGAGCATACTGAGTGAGTCTGAATTCTGCAGTCCTCCAAAGGGAAATGTGAGTAAAACATTTAGATGGCATTCAGCACAAAATGTTGCTGTTCAGCCTGTGAAAGTAAAATAGCAGTTTTTCTCCCTTCCAAGGGGATCAGGAATGTCAAAAAATCCTGATTGCCAATCAAATATCCAGACAAAATAACTGAATTTAGGGCATTTCTGCTACTTCAGGCAGGGAAGTGAAGAGTATGTTTCAATGAAAAACTGGATTAATCCTGTTCAGGCCCCAAGAACACATCTGCCCCTGTGTTCTTCTAGCGATGCTTGGGATCTCAAGCCAGAGGAGCCAGTTTTTGGAGCCCTATTTTGGTGCTTTGATGCTGTGTCAGTTGAGCCTTGGGAAGGACATTAAAGGAGTGGGGAGACCTGGGGACGCCTCTGCTGTCGTTGTGACATCCCACAAACCTCCGAGACGCCCTTCATGACATTCCCCAGCTCCCCAGAACCAACCCCCAGCTTTCTGACTGATTTGTGCCTGGTTTCTCCTTGCAGCAGAGTGGCCCAAGACCATGACAGGCCTGCCCAGCACGTCGGGGACCACGGCCAGCGTGGTGATCATCCGCGGCTCCAAGATGTACGTGGCCCACGTGGGCGACTCGGGCGTGGTGCTGGGGGTCCAGGATGACCCCAAGGATGACTTTGTGAGGGCTGTGGAGGTGACACAGGACCACAAGCCTGAACTTCCCAAAGAAAGGGAGAGAATTGAAGGCCTTGGGGGCAGGTAGGTTTGTCTGCTTTCACTGAGCTTGTTGTGGGAGGGCACGCAAGGGGCTGAATCTTGGCTATTTCTATTTTGTCCTCTTCATTTTTCTTACAGCTTATTGGGAGTAAATTACAGGGGTCTGTTGTTACACGGTTGTGTTTTTTGCTAGTGGTTTATGGTATATCCAGAATTTTATTTTCCTGGTGGATCGTGCAGCTGAGGGGTGGTTACAGCTCTAAATGTTCACCAACAACTTTGTGCAAGCAGAGATGTTAATTTTTGGCCTATTTTCCTTTAAATTCTGGGGAACCTGCAGGTTGGGCAAACTGCCTTTTCACACAGGTAAAATGATATGAGGTCTGGAATATCCAGTTTGTCAGAACTCTCTAATTTCTCAGGCATTCTGCATTGTCCCTAAGATGACAGTGGCAGGTGTTGAACAGGCTCCTCAAAGCTTCTGCTTAGGGAACATGAGAAAAATCCTGGATTTGAAACAAAACCCTGCCTTTGCTGTTTTAACACCACAATTTAACACCTTTCTTTCCTGGAAACCCCCACCAGGGTGGCTGTGTGCTCCCTGGGAGTGAGGGGGAGCAGGCAGGGCTCTGTCAGGTGGCACAAATGTTTGGAGACAACCCCCAGGGCTGGAATCTGGGAGCTCTGAGTTCTCCTGGTGCTGCAGCAGATGGATGGGCACGGTTTCCTCCTTGGAGCAGGGATCACTGAAGGTTTTCCTGCTGACATCATTCATCTGGGAACCTTGTCAGCCCATTAACCTTCAGATATTTGTGTCTCTGACAGGTGGGAGTTGATCAGGGGCTGTTTTGCAGGAGAGATCACCTGCAGTTTGCTGTAGGTTTCCAAGGTGTTTCTCAGAGATTGGAAGTCTCTGAAGGTTCAAAGAAGCATTCCTTGACACTTAGCATTTACAGGAATGGTTAATTTTTATTTTTTTAATTTTTACTGGTGTTCCTCCTGTTTTTGCTAGGCTGGCTGTGAGGCACAGGGTGGGAGTGAGGTGGAGCTGTGCAGCTGTGCTTGGGAATGCCTTGTCTTTCATGAGAGCCAAGTGGGAACCGTTCATGGGAGAGCATGAGGGAATCTTCCATTAAAATGCTCTTTTCCCAGTAAGAGTCTGAGTGTGGGATGAGGTTTTCTTTCCAGTAGTGACTGAAGTGAGCTCTGTGTGGTCATCAGCTGTACAAGGGGATGAGATCAGGTTTTGGACGTGGTGTTTGTGACTTTGCTGTGCTCTGGATGGAGCTGAACATGCCCTTGTTGTTAAGGCCTTTGAAGTGTCAGGAAGTGCATCTTGAATGGCTTCAGCATGAGGAATCTGGAGGCTGTTCCAGAGCTGCTCAGTTTCTAATTACCAATGGCTGTTCCTTGGATGAAAGCAACTTTCAAGTATCCAGTTCCTAACTTGGTGGGGACCAAGCCTTGCTGGTTCCTGGTTTCATTAGCTCTTATTCCTTGATGGCTCATATTTGTTCTTCTTTCTTCCCTGCCTGACACAGCTGCCCCAGTTATTTGCTCTGTAGCTCCTTTGACCCTCCAGTGCCATCTGGGAGAGCTAAACCCGTGCTCAGTGCCTCAGAGCAGGTGTTCACATGCAAATGCAGAGCTGTTCTCTCTATCTCCTGCTTCCTGCAGACACCAGTCGGGACAATTCCTCTTTTGTGCCTGCCTCCTGTTGGTGTTCCTTCCACTCAGCAAATCCTTTCAGGGGACTGCTCCTTTCTCTTCTGTTGTTTCAACTGTGCCATGCTGCTCTGTGCAGCCAAACTTTGGGAGATGGAGGAGTCTGAAGGAGGAACTGGATGGAATTTACACCTGAGTGAGCTGATGTTGAGCTCCTCATCTGAGGGGAGCAAATCCAGTTCTGCTCAGTCCCTGACAGATTAAAAAGACACTCTTGCATATGTTGTAACCAGTCAGAATTTCTTCCAGGTCTTCATTACCTTGCAATTTATTTTCTTCTGCACTTAACCCCTCACTTTTCCCCTTGGCTTTCTGTGGAACCAGGGAAGTGCCACCGTGAGTTTCGAAACACTTCACTGTGGGCCTTCCCTGAGGGTGCCATCATGCTTACATTTACATATTTAACCGGTGTTGCCTCATTGACACCAACTTCCTCGTTCCTGTTGCTAACCCCTGCCCCTCTGTGGTGCTTCCTTTCAGTGTGATCAATAAGTCTGGTGTGAACAGGGTGGTGTGGAAGAGGCCCCGGCTGAGCCACAACGGCCCCGTGCGCCGCAGCACCGTCATCGACCAGATCCCCTTCCTGGCCGTGGCCAGAGCCCTGGGTGAGTGCCCTCAGCTCCCTCCCTCCCCTGCCTTTGCCAAAGCACTGCATTTACAGGGGGCTCCTCACTTGCCTCCTCAAAGTCTGGGCCTTTAAAGTGCATTTTTCATACAGCAATACTGTGGTTTTTGAGTAGCTTTGTAACTGGAGAGAAGAACGTCACTTGTAACTTGCAGGGTTTTCAGTGTCAGCCCTACAAGGATGGGATTGAATTTTACCACTAGTCAAAAATTACATTCTCATTATCTCAGTGAGAAAGAGACAAATGTGCTCTCCCTCCTGGAGACACACAGGGCTTGCACATTTTTGTTTGCACTAGAAATGAAGTTTTGCTGGGTGTTGTATGAATTGCTTCAGTCTTTCTTTTATGGAATTTTTTTTTTTTTAACATTTGGCATAGAATGGAGTGAAAGTCAAATCTGTTTAACTATAACCTGCCTTTATGGGAGCACTAGAAATGAGAAACACCTCTTTTGAGGAACACCTCATTCCAAGGACAGGAAGGGGTACTGCAGGACTAGAAGACTTGTGAGGAGTGATTTTTTGGGAAGTACTTCTGAACTGAATTATTTGGTACCTCTTACCCATGAGTGTTAGTGTTTCTGGTCATTTTTCTCCTTAAATTCCATTGCAGAATGCAAATTTTTGCTGTTGAAGTTTTTTTTCCCTTTGTGCAGTGAGGAATCTTCTGTGCAGATACAGCCAGGATATGTTTGATTTGATGGGACTGTGGTTTTTACCTGTCAGAGCTGTGCTGGAATTGCCTGCTGGCAGCTTGGCAGGCCCATGGCAGGGCTGGCAGTGCCCACGGGGACAGGCTGTTCTGGGAGCAGCCTCTGCATCATTCCAGAGCCTTGCTGGGTCTTATTTCACAGGCAGGAATAGCTGTGCCACGGGGATTTGTCCAGAGTTAAGGAGAATTTTGCAGTGATAATGAACATGGAAAACTCAGCTGTGTGTCAAGCAAGGAGTCACAGGTGCCTGGAAATTAAAAATTTTAATTTTAAGAACTTTTTCCCCAGTATCTGAAAGTCTTTGTGTCATATTTCAGGTAGGATAGAGTTTATTTTGTGGTTAGGAGAACTGACTTGAAAGTTTGAGTAAATCCTTTGGAGTTAATAGCTGAGTAGTAAAAAATCCTTTTCCCCTGAGCAGCCCCTCCCTGTTGCTCCCTCTGGGAGCACTAGAAATGAGAAACACCCTCAATTGCAAAATGTGGAGGTGTTCCTCCTCAATTGCAAAATGTGGACGCTTCATTTTGATGCCTCTTTTGTTCCTGTGATTGCAGGTTTGTTGCCTGTCTAAAGAGCTGGCTGGCTTTTGATCTGATTGCTCCCAGCAAGCTGAACAAAAGGATTTGGCTGGGGTTTGTGTGCAGATGGGAATTCAAGGAACCATGCATTTGTTACCCCCCAGTGCATTCTTTCCCTGCAAGTGCATGGAGAGAGGATTACTGGAGAGTTTTAAAGTTAAAAAAAAAAAAAGGGAACACCTATCTCTTAGCAATCCTTGGATTTGAAAGCCCAAACCCCCTGCTGGGACCAGCCTCCCAACCTGGATACAATTTTTCAGCAGAACAACAAGAATCTCTCAACAGAGAAACTTAGAGCTGGGAATTTATTGCATTTAGAATGGGGAGATTCTCTGATTAAAACCCCTAAATTTAGATCATAGATCTGTTTTAAGTGTCTCTCTCTTACAACACTTAAATATTTTGATGTAATCTCATCCTCCAATTTTTAAGTCTAGTGCACTCTTAAGGAGTTCAGGAAAGGTTTTGGAAATTGCAGGAATAAAGCACTGTGGAAAAGTTGCATTCAGCCAGCAGAAAATCCTGATGCAGAAGAAATCCTCGTGGCCAGATGAATTCTGTTGACATACCCTTTTCCCATTCTGATTGTCAGAAGGGCCCTTCTGCCCTAAAACGAGCATCTGTGGTATGCACAGTGGCTGTATTTAAGTATTTAAATAATGCTTAATTTATTTATAGCCCCATAACAAGTCAGAAATATTTGGGCTTTGTGCTGCTCCTGTAAAGCATCTGTAAGCTGCTTTAATGTACACAGCAGGTTTCTGTCTTCCAATAAACCATTTGAAACTGTAGCAGAGTTCTGTGTTTTCACAGCCACTTCTGCTGACCTTTTCTGGGCAATGAGAACATCTTTTTTTTTTTTTTTTTAATACTAATTTGCCTCGTAATGATCGTGGTGAATCTGTGGTGAGGGATTGCCTGGCACTGCTGGAGCTGTTTGGGAGCTGTTTGAATGAATGGATGATGAAACCTGAGCCCGTTAGTTCAACCACTCCCTCCTGTGGGAACGTGAACTCTGCTTTCCCTGGGGTTTTTTCTGTAGGGATAGAATAAACTCAACCCTGTATTTCAGGTGGAGCAGCCCCCACTGTGCAGGTTGGGCTCTTGCCAAGAACAGGAATTTCCTGCTGCCCTCTAGGAGCAGTTGTGGACCAGAGCAGGGAATCCACGAGGAGCTGCTGCAGGAATCTGACAGGGATAGGGAAGCTGTTTTCCAGAACAACTGACTGCATGCCAGAACTGTTTTGTGAAGCTCTCTGAATGCACACACCATGAAATCCTGGAGGGGAGGCTATGGCTGACCTCAAATGATCTGAGGAAATTCCTGTGTAAGATTTTGGGGTTGTTTACATGCATTTAACTGCTTTTAAAATTAAATTACCAAACAGAGTGGGCACAGCTGCCACTTGTTCTTTCCTTCCTGCTCCACTGTAGGCCATGAATCACATGGAATTGTATAAGTTGTATTTTCAGCAATTGCCAGCTTCTATTGATAATTGCCTTTCTGTTTTATCTCTATAAAACCAGACAGACTTGGGGGGTGCATCTGGGATTCTTTTCTTGTCCTCAGGTTATCTTCCTGTAGCTTGTACAATTTTCTTCAGCCCTGAGACAAAATAATGAATGTGCTGTGCCAAATGCAGTGTGAGCTTGCTCTGGGGATCTGTGTGTTACACACATCATGTGAGGGCACCTGTGGCTCCTTGTGGAGAAAAACTTTGATTTAAAAAGCTCTGGGATTAATCAAACTGGGGTTTTATTTTGGATTGAGTTACAAAAGTAAAGTTTTCTTTCCTCTATTAAAACCAAAAGCCCTTTTTATATGCAAAACAGCATCTCCAGGAACTGAAATGAAAGACTTGATTGATGTGATTTCTGGACATGCTTTTGCTCTAAGAAGGCTTTGGGCTTAATCCAATCCAGCCCACTTACATGATGGTGCTTTTGTTTGTAACTTCCATTACTTCCCTGGCAGCACTTGACTTAGAAGTGGGTTTGTTGTTGTGTTTTAGAAGGTAACAGTAAGCTGATAAGAGAGACTGCATAGTTTGATATGTTCTTACAGGCAGCTAAATGAGTTTCCTGCTCCTTGAGTATCTGATTTCAATTCTGTTTCATTTTGTAAGATGCAGTGTAGATCTCTGTGTGCTGTTCTGGTTTCAGTCAGGACTAAGAAACAGGTTTTTCTGGAAGATAGGAAAGGAACTACATTAACTTTTTTTTTTTGTTTGGAAAATAAATATGCAAACGTCACACTGAAAGAAATACTCCCAGTGTGTACGCTTTTAAAGAACAAGATTGTCAAGAGTTTTCTAGATGTTTGGATTTTAATCCAGAGGAAAAATGGAGATAATGGATGGAGAGCCTGGCATTGCAGCCCTGGGGCACATCTCAG
>VXBQ01010487.1:289492-312992 GCA_013400175.1 Phainopepla nitens | reverse complement strand
GGGGGGTCCCCGTGTGTCCTGGGGGTCCCCGTGTGGCCAATGGGGTCCCCGTGTGTCCCGGGGGGTCCCCGTGTGTCCCGGGGGGTCCCCGTGTGTCCTGGGGGGTCCCCGTGTGCCCGGGGGCAGTTGGAGTCAAGGTGCTGTGTTGTTGCAGGTGCGTGCCCAGGAGCGATGGCCACGGAGTCCCCGCGCCGCCCCAGCCGCTGCACTGCAGGAGTGGTGGTTCGCCCTCAAGCTGCCACGTAAGAGCCTTCTGGAAGGATAAGAGCCTTCTGGAAGGATAAGAGCCTTCTGGAAGGATAAGAGCCTTCTGGAAGGATAAGAGCCTTCTGGAAGGATAAGAGCCTTCTAGAAGAATTAGAGCCTTCTAGAACAATTAGAGCCTTCTAGAAGGATAGGAACCTTCTAGAAGAATTAGAGCCTTCTAGAAGAATAAGAGCCTTCTAGAACAATTAGAGCCTTCTAGAAGGATAAGAACCTTCTAGAACAATTAGAGCCTTCTAGAAGGATAAGAACCTTCTAGAACAATTAGAGCCTTCTAGAAGGATAAGAACCTTCTAGAACAATTAGAGCCTTCTAGAAGGATAAGAACCTTCTAGAACAATTAGAGCCTTCTAGAAGGATAAGAACCTTCTAGAACAATTAGAGCCTTCTAGAAGGATAAGAACCTTCTAGAACAATTAGAGCCTTCTAGAAGGATAAGAACCTTCTAGAACAATTAGAGCCTTCTAGAAGGATAAGAACCTTCTAGAACAATTAGAGCCTTCTAGAAGGATAAGAACCTTCTAGAACAATTAGAGCCTTCTAGAAGGATAAGAACCTTCTAGAACAATTAGAGCCTTCTAGAAGGATAAGAACCTTCTAGAACAATTAGAGCCTTCTAGAAGGATAAGAACCTTCTAGAACAATTAGAGCCTTCTAGAAGGATAAGAACCTTCTAGAACAATTAGAGCCTTCTAGAAGGATAAGAACCTTCTAGAACAATTAGAGCCTTCTAGAAGGATAAGAACCTTCTAGAACAATTAGAGCCTTCTAGAAGGATAAGAACCTTCTAGAACAATTAGAGCCTTCTAGAAGGATAAGAGCCTTCTAGAACAATTAGAGCCTTCTAGAAGGATAAGAACCTTCTGGAACAATTAGAGCTTTCTAGAAGGATAAGAGCCTTCTAACTTTGTCTTGCAGCCATTTTTTTAATGTGGCAGAATTCCTCAACAAATGCATTTCTTCTCTGTAACAGCATTTCCTTCAAAATATGCCTTAAAAATAGTGTAATAGAAAAACACTGTAAGAAGTTGATTATTTGTTCTTTTTTTAAACATGGTGGTTTGTTCTTGAGGTGCCTCAGAAGTTCACTCTTTTTGATGAATCTGTGTGTGCTGAGCACTCAGCAGCATTCTGCTGCTCA
Source organism: Phainopepla nitens (assembly GCA_013400175.1). Taxonomy (NCBI): domain Eukaryota; kingdom Metazoa; phylum Chordata; class Aves; order Passeriformes; family Bombycillidae; genus Phainopepla; species Phainopepla nitens. The sequence goes on along the minus strand of VXBQ01010487.1, from coordinate 311,587 downwards.
TGTTAAATTTTTACATCATTATTAAAGGAAGATTGGGCTTTTTTGTGGGTTATGTTGTTTTTAACCACTTTAAAGACACCTCCCTGGAGTTTTTTCAACTTCAGGAAAGATTTAGAGCACACACTCTGAATAAAACACCTCCCAAACATCAACTTGGGTTCAAGATGTGCTTGGGGAGAGGGGAGGAAAAAAAAGAGCATTCCATGGGCTGAGCCATGACTCTGGCTGCTTGGCATTCCCAGGGCAGCTTCAGACACTGTGTTTAATTCTCTACCTGTGGCCAGGCATTTTAATAAAGGTGTGCAGGGGCAGCTTGGGTGACCTACATAAATCAGAGAAGAATCAGCACAGAAGAAACCACAGCTCCTTTGTAAGGCCTCAGCCTAAAGCTGAGTGGGACAATCTGGGCTGCAGAAATCCTGGGATTGCTGCTTTGGTCATGGGCTGCAGTAGGCTTTGTGGAATGTAAAATATTTTATATTTATCCCTCTTTTCCAAGAGGTGTTGCAGCATTTGGGTTCAGGTATCTTCTCTGCAGTTGTGTGTAGTCCTGAATTCTCCAGAGTGCTGCATTTCTCAGTGCTGAACACTCCAGTTTTTATTAAAACAATCTTGCAAGCTTTAGAGGAAAAAAAAAAAAAGGCACCTTTGGCCATCCAGAGTTCCTAATTTACAGTTCTCCTTTGTTGCTATGAGCAAGCTTGAGTTAGCACAGGAAGAATTATGACAGCATGAAAGTTAATTTCAGAGCTGCCAAAGCTGTTGCCTAAAGAAAACCTGAAGGCTTTTCTTAAATAATCTCAGCCTTTCTGAAGCAGGCTCTTGTTGCCAGCCTAGCTCAAGAGTTCCTCGTGGCACAGAGCACCAACTTTGTGCACCAATGGTTTCAGCACCACCTCTGGTTCCTCAACTCAAGGGATAGGCTACTTAAAAATAAGTTTAAATTACAATAAATCTGCCCCAACGAATGTATCTTGCACTATAAACCATACCCAACCTTCCCAGAAGGAGTAAGCTTCCCAAGCTATAAAAGCTTAGCTGAAAATGTCTCTCCTTTTTATTAGGGCTTCATTTTCTCCCACTTGTTCTTGTGAGTTTTGGGTCCATGTGCAATAATTCCAGCCAGCTTTCTCTGTAATAGAATAATCATAAAAATTATGATTTTCTTGGGTAAAACCCCTCTTAAATGACATTTTCCACCATGAGAGAAACATTCCATCCCCTGCCCCTGAGTACTCCAGCATTGTCCATCATGCACAGGAGCTCTGGAAGTTTGTTTGTGCCTCCAGGAGAGCTCCAGTTGTTGTTTAAATCCTCATTTCAATCCTCTTTTTTTTGTGTTGTAAGAGCCAAATCAAGTAGAAAAATCCTGAGGAATCATTTCCAAATCCCTGTGCCACTTCTGGCCCCTCTGATGTGGAGAACATGGCTTACTCCTTGAATTTAGATTTTATACTTTTTCCCCCCAAGCAGTTATTCCATCAGCAGCTATCACTTGGCTTTTTTACAGACTTTTATTACTCTTACTTAGTCCTTTCATTCCTCACAGGCCACAATTCAAATTATCACAATTTGGGAGTAAAACCAAGTGCATGCTTAGTACTAAAGCTTGCCCATGCTTCCTTCTGCTGCTCTGATTTCATTTGGTATATTCATGACCATTTCTGAACTCCTTTGGCTGAAATTCTCCTCCTGTTTTCCAGGGAGCAGTCCTACATGGAGAGTGTTGTTAATTTCCTCCAAGATGTTGTGCCACAGGTAGGGTGTGGATCTTTAAAGCTACTTTTTTTTTTTTCAGTGCACAAAAAGCAGTGTCAGGAATCCTCACTGTGCTTTGTGAATTAATTGTGCAATCTAATAAATAAATATTTTAAATTTGTATATTTTAATGTATTTATGTATAATAAATATGGCACTGGAATGGTTCCTTCCTGGTTGCCCAGGGGCCTCCCAGTAGCAGAAGGGAACTGGTTTTGTTTTACTCTTTGGGAGAGCTGGAGCCCATGGTGGAGGAGCCCTGCAGCTGATTGTACCTCCAGGAAACCATCCTGGTCCTGCTTCCAAGGATCATCTTGGTTTCTCAATATCTTCTTTCCTCATGAGTTTCCTCTTAGGAATCCCCAGTGCATTTATTCCCTAATAATACAAAACCAATGCCCTCAGTAATATCAATTTGTGAGAAGCATTTTGGACTCCGGGTTAAAATGAAACGTATTTAAAGTTTCAATTAAGAGATTGCTGCATTCCCCAGCCTCCCATTCCCCCTCTCTGTTAAAGGACACAGTCTGTGTTTTATTTCACAAATCAGCTTGCCTTGGAAGCGTTGAATGTGATTTGTTTTGAAAAGCAAACCCCACACTGATTTTTCACATTTGTATTTTTAGTTCACGTTACTGCTCTTCTGGCATGTATAAAGTGATTATACAAGATGTGTTCATATTTAATCCCAAATAGTGCTCAGTATTTTGTTATAATTCATTTGGAAGTGGTGGTATTTCTGCTGCTGCTCACGTTCCTGCCCCCACAGCTTCTCCTGAGGACTGTAAAACCTCCAGCTTGGAAACACTGCAGGTCTCACTCCACAATTTCTTTTTGTATCTCATCTTTTTATGGGAATCTGTAGAACACAGGGCTGAAACATGGATCTGTTCTGCTGGAATTGCAGTTTATTCTCTTTTAAATGGCTGCATTAAAGTTGTCACAACCAGAGCTGAAAGGTGTCAGTAATATAAACTGTGTAGTAAAGGTCTCTTTCTTTCCTCAGTCTGCCTTGCCAAGCTTTTAAGTGAGTTAAAGAGAATTTTAATGATGAAACACCTCATGTGAGAACCTTCAACACTGCTGAAGTTAAAGGATGTAGAAGCCAGTGTGTTTAATTTTATTAACTCACTCCAAGTCACGTGGCATTTCTTACCTGCCCCAAAGGTTTATTGTAATAAATATTTTGTCATTCCTCCATCAGTGAGTGATGCTCAGCATGTGTGAATACTGGTGACAGTAAGCTCCATGAATCATATTTGTAGTTTTTAATTAAATTCCTTCTTACAGGGGGAGAAAAACCACTGTTCAACTTCCTAATTTCAACCCTTTTGCTTTCTGTCCAGGCCTACAGTGGAACCCCACCAGAAGAGAAAGAGAAAATCGTCTGGGTCAGATTTGAAAATGCAGATTTAAATGGTATGGCTTCATTTTCTCTCACTTGTTCTTCTGAGTTTTTAGGTCCATGTGCAATTTCTCTGTAATAGAATAATCATAAACATTATGATTTTCTTGAGTAAAACCCTCCTAAATAACATTTTCAACCATGAGAGAAGGAGCAAAGCTCACTGAAAGCATGGAAGCATCAGAAAAAGAGATTTATTTGGAATGGTGAAAGAGGATGTTTCCAGACCCAGTCAGAACAAGCTGCATAAAATAAATTTAAATACAACATGAAGGATTCTGAGGAATATCCTGAAGAGTTTTGTTATGTGAACCTAGAGAGGGAATGGCTGAGATTTTTTAAAAAAATAAAAGGAAAACAAACCCACAAGCAAACAAACCTTAACTGGCCAAAGATGGCCATAAAGCCATGTAGAGATTACAGGTAATTTCTAGTTCTAATAACCCTGATTTAAGTTCTCTCTCACTCCATCCCTGACCTTCCTTTAAGAAAAAAGGGAACAGGGATAAACAGGTGGGAGAACCATGTTGTTAAATTTTAAAGCTTTCTCTTTGTGAAACTTTAACATGAAAGAATATATTTCATTATTGTCCCAGCATGAACATGGAAAGCACTTTGGTTGCTTTTAGCTCTGACAGCTGAGGGAACACCATCTAATGTTGCTGAGAGCTTGATCCAGATGTCTAATGATGGCTTTGCTGTTGCAATCTCACCCAGATACATCCAGGAATATGGAATTCCATGAAATCCACAGCACTGGGAATGAGCCCCCGTTGCTGCTGATGGTTGGGTACAGTGATGGGATGCAAGTGTGGAGCATACCTGTGAGTACAGAGCTCCCCTCCCTCCTTCCTCCTCCTTTGCTTTGTGTGTTTGTATATATTGTGTTACAGCTTTAATATTTTACCTTCAGTTCCTCCCACTGGAGTGGAAAGAGCCAACACTTCCCATCAATGTCAGGAGGATTGTGTGCAACGTGCTCATCTTCAGATAATCCTGAGCACAGCTCAAACACTTCAGTGCATGTACCTGCAGGTTTTTGAGGGCTTTTTACACATTATTCCTGCTAAGCCCATTTCCAGGCTCAAATTTGGAGCAGTGTTTGCCGTTCTGGAATAGTTTGTAGCCTCCCCCACCAAAAAAAACCCAAAAAGATTTTGTTTTTTGACAGAAAGGAGTAAGGGTTTAAAAACATCATCAGGATTTGTTTGTCCCAGGAACTCAAGTATGACAGTATAAATAGTATTTTACAATCACATGTTTGTCATGGACATGATTTGCAATTTTAATTTTCTGAAGGCCTTTGTGTGCATATGGGTTTGATTTCATGCTGTCATCCCCAGCCCCTGGTTTGTGCTGCTGAGTGGTTTATGGGCACGTGGTCTTCATTTGGGGAATTCCCCCCAAATTTCTCCAAATGAGAGAATAAAGTTGAATACAGTAGGTCATAAAATTCTGAACTTAAAAAAGCAAATTTGCTCACAACACCTTGTCCTTCAGAAGAAAGCAGAGAGGATGGGAGTTCTTTCCCTTTGTAAAATTACACTGTTTTTTTAAAGAGATGTGCACATTTTACAACTTATTGGTTAGCTATGTAGGACATGTGTTTATATACCAATAGCTTAGAAAATAATGTCAATTTCTACAGCAAAAGTTCAGTTAAATTGAGTTTTGTGGGTGTGGCAGAGCTTTTCCCCTCTTTATTGCATCTTACCCTCTTGATTTCATCTCATTAGCTGGAACGAGGAAAAAAAAAAAAGCTGATGAGATTTTGTGTTCGGAGGAATGCTTAATAGAAATGGAGTGAGACCTGATATATTTCGTTAAAATTCAGAATTTTGTGACTTTATTAAAATTTAGGAACTTTTAACTGAAACTTGGGAACGTTTCAGCCCGAGTGGAGGGGCTCGCTCTCGGGGTGCGTTACACAAAGCGCCCACACGGTGGCGCTGGGACACCGAGCTAAGAGCGGCAGCACCGCCAATCAATCACTCAATCAATCAATTAATTAATTAATTAACATACCCTGAGCGTCACATCGGCTTGAGCCCAAGCATCCTCACAAAACACCCTGTTTTATCCAGCTGCAATGTTGTTATTATCCGAATGAACCTGTGTTTTCTGCTAAAAAAGGGAGATGTGTTGCCGTGGATGGATTTGTTTTCCTTTTTCTTTCTCTTTATTTTTTCTTTTTTGCTTTAATTTTTTTTCCCTCCTTGTGTCCAAATGAGCCACAAGTTAGGCCATGAAATACCTGATTTTGCCTTCTTTCTAGTAGGACTGTACAGTCTTTTTTAATTTTTTTTTTCCCAATGTATTTCACTTCTTCATAATTTTTAGCTTTTCCTAGTACTTGCTATTTCAGGAAAAATACCAAAAATGAAGTTGCAGGGCAGCTTCTCTTAGTGTTGTCCAACTTTTGCAGAGGTTTCAGCAGGGGGGAAGTGCAGTGAAGTGGAGAAAATGCCAAATGTGGAAATATTTTAGCATCCACCTTCAGAATGTCAGCTGTGGGGATACTGCATCATTTTGCCAGCCCTTTATTTGTATATTGAAATTCTGAGTGAAATTGTGAGAGCACAGCCAGGGAGGTGCAGCCTGGAGCTGGACACTTTGTGTTAGTCCAGTGTCAGAGGAATGGTTCCTCTGTTAGTGGAGATTTTCACAGAATAATGATCTTTAACATCAGTTTTAAATATCTTTGCAGAGCAGGATTTGTATATCCAACAGATTTGGAGGGAACATGAACTGGAGGGGGTTTTACACAAACTGGAGGGGGTTTTTCACGTTGTTGCTTCTCCTTTGTATTTTTCCCCCTTGCTTAGCTTGAGCACAGTAAAACCTGGCAGTTATGTGATTGACTTAATATTTAAGAGCTTATTTGGCAACACTTTTTTGTGTCCTTTGCTATTACACAAACCTTCCTTCTTGGCCCCGTTGACTATTTAGCTTGTAATTAAGCAATGTTATTCCAGCTAAGAAAAAAAAAAAAAACCCAACCTTGCATTCTCCAGCTTAATCTGCAAAAGCAAAATCTGACATTTATGTGCAAATCTCCTCAGGAAAGTCATTATCTGTAGCATTGTGCTTTTTTATTCCTACAATTGGCCCTCTATTCAGCACTTAATAACGTGTTGCAGGCAGCAGGGGTTGTGTGTGAGTGATTATGAAGTGTTTATGACAGCTCCTAAGCCCACACTCCTGCTAATGGTGTTGCAGGGCCTTGCCCACACCTCGCTGCCGTGTCTCTCTCCCAGGCTGAGAGTGCTTTCACATTAACATCTCCTCGGAGGAAGATCTTGGGACTACAAAAGTGTGATTTGCAAAATGGGAGATAGCATTAGGGCGGCTTCAAAGGGCTGGGGGTGGTGTTTGGGGGAGCCTGGCCTTGGGAGTGCAGCACGAGGTGTCCCTGCAAAGGGCTTGGCTTTGATCTCTGCTCTCAGATGGGGGTGGGAAGGTCAAAAGTGGGCTTAAAATACTCCTGGCTAAGTGGGGAGGAATCTGGGAATACACTGGGGGTTCCTGTTTGATAATGGTGCAGTGGGGTTTTGTGTTTTGTTTGGAATTTGTTTTTTCCCTTGCTCCCAGTTTCGTGTTTCAGAGACAACTGGAGCTGGTTTCTGCCTGATGTGGTGTCCAAGGATCTGTTCTAGATGTTCCTGTTCAGGGAGTGCACCTTGGCTGCTTTTTTTTGTTTTGTTTTGTTTTTCATTGTAGGCTGGGAGTTTCAGAAGTAGAAAAATCGTCTTAAGTAATGGTTCTTGTTGCAATTAAAAAAGAAACTTGCCACATCCCAAGCTGCAATCCTTCCTCTGTCCACACCTCTTTCTAGAGGGAACCACTTGCATGTACCACTCAGAAAAATGGAGTAATGACCTGGCCTAGTGACCCTGAAAAATGTCTGAGGCCTTTGCAAAACACCTATGCAAATCATTTGCTAAGGCTTTGGGTTTTTTACACTGAAGAGGCACCAGTGTGCAAGAAATGTGGTTTCATGAAACTTCTGATTCCATTAGCACTGCCATAATTTAAAGTACTGGGTGCAACTTCATCCTCAATCCTGTCACTAGAGTAACATTCCTGGAGTATCTAAATTCTTACCATCTCCAGATAATTACAGAGGTCTGGTTTGAATGGAAAAGCTGAGCGAATTTCTAAACTAAAATGATAAAATTTGTTAATTTTCTTCCAGTCCTTCCTTACTTTCTCAGCAGCAGCATGACTGGAAGTTGCCTTAAACCCATATGCAGCAATATTTCGTGGTGGTATCTATCAATTATTTACTATCATATTAAAACATCCTATCTTGATATCTTCATATTTAAAACATACATCAGAATTTTTAAAAACAACCTCCTGATCATTCTCTTTTCCTGTTATACATTCCTCAGTTTCCATTTCTAGATTTGTGTAGTAGTGTGAGCATTTGAGTTCCAAACTCAATTTTGCTTCACTTTGGTGTATATTTGGCTTCTTTTTTTTTTTTTTTTTATTTTCTTTTCACCATGTGAAAACCATTTTCTCTGGTTGGAAACTATTACTTATCCTTGGTGTGAACAAAACTTCCTTTGTTCAGCTTTTTTTTTTAATGGGTGCAAACTGGTGTGCTGCAAACAATACAGCTGTGCCATCAAAAATTACCCAGTGCTGCAGATTTCTGGGCTCTCATGTTTTAAGCAGTAGCTCAAGATCTCTTAAGTGGAGGAGAAGATTCTTCTTCCTCCTTTAATGAAGACTTTTTTTGGGGGGGGATTTGAATCCTTTGCTTCCAGCCTTCCCTGTAGGTCTGGGAGTTGTGGTTGATCCCAGGTTTTGGGAAAGCTGAGATGTTCTACCAGACCAGCCTGGAGCCATCATTTTGGATTCCCTCTTCCCTACAACGAGTACCTGAAGCTGCTTTTACAGCTTAATATCCAATTCTTGAAACCTGTTTGGAAATATTCTTGGCTCTTGGAATGGGAAAGAAAAACTTTTAAGAGCTCTGAGAGCTGCCACGGGGACTTGCTACTTAGCTGGATGCAATCCAAAATGGCAGCCACAGCCTCGTTCCTCACAGGTGCTTTTTGAAGAATTTAGAGCTCTGTTTTCAATTCATGAACTCTATTTATATTTTGTCTGTGTGTGTGAGACTGTGGAGCTCCAGGGGCTGGTGATGGGATGGGGAGCCCTTGGCTGGGAGCTGCCAGCCCACAGCTGACCCGTTGTCCCCTCAGGGTGCAGTTCCTTGTCCCTCTTGAGTTCTGAGTGGGATAAGTGTCCCACTCACAGGGAATGAGTGAGGAGATAAGGGCTGGAGTGGCAGGAGGATCAGGCCACACAATCTCTGTCCCCTGGAGGAGGTGCTTGCAGGCAGATTGGATCTGTGTGACCCCAGCAATGGTCACATTTATCCATAGATAAATGAAGGGCGTTAGCATTAGCCACGGTTAATTCAGGCTTTTGTAAGACTGCAAACAGCAGAAGCTTCTGCTGCTGGTGGTGTTTGAAAGAAGCTAATTGGAATTCAAAGAAAATCTTGAACTCCAAGCCCTAATGCATTTTTCAGTGCCAAGCAAACCAAGGAACAACCAAGCTCTTACTAATTCATGGCAGACATGACATGCAGTGTCTTCCAGGAGTGCCTGTCTCAACAGAACAGTTAAGGACACACAACTTAAATCCCCTGAAAAAGCTGTTGCTTTATGAAACTATGCTAGACTAAGTATTAGTGTTTTAATGTGATCAGTGCTGTAGTGTCACATCCAGATTTTTTGGAACCTTTATTTTGTGCTTGATAGAGAATTTGAATTTTCTTTGCAAGCGAGGTGCTGGTAGTTGAGTGGCATCTTGTATTTTCATTACAAAGCTTTCAGTGAGGGTGTACCTTAAAATTTGCTGCTTTTTAGCTCCCAGAGTCAGCAGGTGCTCAGCACTTGAGCAGTAGAGGCTGAACCCAAACCATTCCATGATTTAGAATGCCACAGGGACTGAGCAAAGGACCTGTTAACCTTCAGTGGTCTCAAAACAGTGGGGCTAAATACCTGTAATCTCATTTTAGACACTGTTGGATCCTGTGCTTTTTGTTACTCCATTTAACCTTATTTTCTGTAGTTTTCTCCCAGTATAAAAGAATAAATTATCTTTAAATAATGGATGTTAATTATTGAGAAGTTCTGCATTATATGCATGGGAAGAGGTGGGCTGGGATTTCCATGTTAAATGCTTCAATACGAATAAATTTCATTTGTATTTGGACATTTCAAGCTTTTCTTTGCAAGTCTCAAGTTTAAGCTCTACCAGGTCTTGGCACCCCAGACTGGATAAACATTTTCCTGGAGTTCAGGATATTTGAGAGCAGAACCTGAGTTAAGAAGGTTTGGCCCTCTCAGTGTGTCTTCCTTTGGGGACTGGAACTTTGTTTGAAGTAGATTGGAGCTGGGGCTGATGTGCTGGCAGGGTTAAAAAGGAGAAGGAGGTGTCTGAGCTGGGTAGGGATATTTTATGGGAATCACTTCTTCCATACCTTTGTTGTGCTGGTTCCTTTCCCTCTTGTTTTCATTCCTAGCCAGAGATGTGCATACACGTGTGAAACACCAATTTTCATGATTTGGGGGAAAAATCTTTAATTGCCAACAATAATAGTACCCAAACCTTCTATTTTCTTCTTTTCCATTTCCTCTTTTCCCTTTTCATAGAGCTGCTGTGTTCCAGTGGACAGAAAACGTGCTGCTGTCTTAATTTTTTAAATCTCTTTATTAGTGTGTCCCTCTTTAATTTTCCTCGATTTCTGCTTAGCTGTGCTCTACATTTCCCCGAGCTGTTTGTTCTGGATACAGATGTTTTCATCCAGAGGCTTTTTTTTTTTCCCCACACTGCACTCCAAGCTCATGATCAGTTCAAAGCTATCAGCAAACCTTTAGTGAGTTGATTCCTGAGGTGTCATGAACAGTGATTTTAATTGATAAACTGCTGGGCTAAAAAGGGTTTAAATGTTATTTCCCCACATTTGTGTAGCTTGTAATTCCAGGCTTAACAGGGAAAAGGAGTAGCTCTCCATATTGTGTGCAGAATGGTGGCTTAGCTCTGTAGTAAATGGTATTTTCAAAGTCATTTTATTTATAATTGTGCTACATGGGGTGGGTTTCATTCTCCCCCATGACCTAGAGCAGTGATAATAAATAACCAGGCAAGAGTGGATGTAAGCTGAGAGCCTGGAGTCCTGTACTTGGGATTTGCTGGTCAAACAGTAGGAGTATTTTAACTTTTTGGACGTGCGAGCTGAAGTGCAGAAAGAAATGGAAACAACCATAAAATGACATTTCCAAAAGTTCACTTGAATTTATAGTTTATTGATTCCTAAGAACCTTATTCCAAATCATGTTCTTTTCTGTGATATTGTAAGCTGCTTGTTTGGCAAGACTTGATGCCAGCCTTGGCTGTGTTCTGAGGCTCATTACATCTGTTTTAAGTTGTTGGTTAGTTGGAAATGAGCTTCAGAATGTTTGCCATTTTCCTGGAGTTTGACATTCCATATCGGATCCATTTCCAGGCAGTTATGAAAATACATTGAGTGACCATTGCAGGAAGTCTGGAAATTCATCTGAACTGCTTCTGGTTTAATCTTTTCAACATTGCCATCAGTGACAGGCTTAAGTAGCTTGACCACCTATTTTTAAACATGGTTTTCACACCTGGTGAGTTTGAAATGAACCAATATATGAAATTCTCCCATCTTTTTCCACCCATATTTCCCACTCTTGGTTGATCTTTGGTGAGTTGGCATTTCCCTTTAGAACCATGTGAGATGTGGGATAAATTTTTGTGAATTTTAGTCAGCTCTAAGTCTTGCTTCTTCCAAAGCCTGTGTGGTCATGAACAGTTAATTCAAGACTTCTAACACATATTTGCAATTAGAGAAACGGCAGCAGCTGCTTGGGCAGAGTCTTACCAATGTACTTCCCTACAGTGCCTTCCTATCTACCTTATAGCTATTGAATATATGTATTTTTGCAAGTGTAAATCTGATTTTTGCCTTGCTTTGGCATTTGCAGCTCAGTGGGGAGGCTCAGGAGCTGTTCTCGGTGCGCCACGGGCCCGTGCGAGCCGCTCGGATCCTCCCAGCCCCTCAGATCAGTGAGTACACCCTTAACTCATCATCATGCACCAGAGCTCTTTCAAAAGGCTGCTTTTCCACCCCAGGAAAACTAACATGACAACACAATTTGGGGTTTTTTTTGGGGTGGCACTGGCTTCTGATTTGTTCAATTTCTCTTTATTTTACATTAACTGTACTCATTTTGACCCTTTCAGTGGTTTGAATTTTATCATCCCTTGAGTGCAGCTCCTCTGTGCCATTGCTTAAATACTTAAAAACTGATTAAATACTATTTTATCAGATTCTAAACCAAGCTGCTTAATTTAACAGGATTCTTCTAGAAGTTGAATGGAATTAGAACTTGCTGCAAAATCTGAGCAACTGTGCATAAACAAGCAAATTCCTCTAAAAAAATTACCCTGTTCCATCCAAACCCAATCTAATTATTGACTTCTGAAAGAACTGTTTGGGTCTAAATTAAATTGGTTGTTTTACTTTGTGGATGAGATAAATCTATTTCTAGTATGACCAAGGTGTTTGGGGATTATGCTGGGTTAGAATTTCTAGTAATATTTTATTAATTAATGAATGAACTCAAAAAATACAGCCTAAAATCTTCTTGTTTAAATTATTCATAGTAAATGGTACTGATTTTGTGTGTTTCAAAGAAAGTAAATGAAGAATGTTTAATGGACATGTTATATATTGTTTGGGGGATTTCCTGAGCATTTCCTGTATATTCCTGAGGAATATACAGAGTGTATGTGGCTGTGTAACTATTACAGGTTAAACTAACTTAGAGTAAAATACTTCCCAAGCTTGTTGTTCTTTTATTCCATTTACTGGAACCCTGCATAATTCCCAACAAGCTGCTCTTTTGCTATTATGTGTGTCACTGAGTAATGGATGTCTGTGCCCCTTCCTCTCTCAAAGAAAAGAAAAAAAAGAGAAAGAGAAGTGGAAATGAAAATGAAGTAAATTAATTGAAGAACCTGGGAGTTCTGTTTTTTCTGGTATTGAAGCAGGTTTTTGATTTTTCAAGCAAGTAAATCACATGCATGAACTCCTTCAAGCAATTATTGTCTTTCTGCCCCTAAATTCCATATATTTAGCATCTGACAATGATAGTTGCTGCATTAGAAAACTATTCAAATTAGCTCATATTAAATTAAACCAAACCTTTTAAAAACATGTTTTGGTCTCTTTTTACATGGCTTGGTTTAAATAAATCTTTGATTAAAAGTACATGAATGTATCATTGACCAGTATCTGGAATCAGATAAAAGTAAAGCTGTAATAAGAATCCTTAGATAACTAACTCATGAGCTTTAATGATTCTGAACGAAATAAAAGGAATTTGTAAAGGAGAAGCTGATTACCATCAGCAGGCTCAAACACTGTTTTACTGTAAAGCTGTAAAAAGGGAATTATTGAAAATAGGAGTCTCCTGGTGGATGGATTTGGCACGCTCCTAGAAACAGATCTGAGCTGGTGATAAGCAGCTCATTCCCAGGTGTGAAAGGAAAGCTCATGCCTTTAACTTGGTGACTTTACGGCAGCAGAACTTAATAGTTTGTCAACTATTTCATTAAAAAGCTGCAGCCCTTTGATGTTAGATCCTCTGCCTCGTGGCATAATGAAGCCTTGTTTCAGAGGGGCTGGTTCATGCAGGGCATCTCCTCCAGCAGGTGCTGGGTGCTGCTGGCAGCAGGAGCCTGGGCAGGTTTGGTAGCCCAGGAGCTGGGCCAGCTCCTGGAACTGCTGGGACTGGCAACTGTGGCACTGTGCTGTGCTCTGAGCCACCCAGCCTGAGCTGGGCCAGCTCCTGGAACTGCTGGGACTGGCAACTGTGGCACTGTGCTGTGTTCTGAGCCACCCAGCCTGAGCTCTGCTCTGCTCCTGGAACTGCTGGGAGTGGCAACTGTGCTGTGCTCTGAGCCACCCAGCCTGAGCTGGGCCCACTCTGTTCTGTTCTGAGCCACCCAGCCTGAGCTGGGCCAGCTCCTGCTCTGTTCTGAGCCACCCAGCCTGAGCTGGGCCAGCTCTGCTCTGCTCTGAGCCACCCAGCCTGAGCTGGGCCAGAATCTGGAACTGCTGGGACTGGCAACTGTGCTCTGCTCTGAGCCACCCAGCCTGAGCTGGGCCAGCTCTGCAGCACCACTTTGATCTCCTGCTCTGCAGCCTGGAGGAGGTGGCCATGAAAAATGGAGGGATTTCTGTAAATTATGCTAAACCTCCCAGATATCAGTTCCTCTCTGTGGTCAGGTCATACCTACCACTGCCTTCAGTAGGCAGGGCTTTAATTGTTCTGTGCAGTTTACAATCTACATGGCCTTTTTGGAGACTGAGGGTTTGCCCTGTGACCAAATTTTGGGCTGGCAGAGCTCATATTTAGGCTATGAGAACATCTCAGTCTGGACTCTGGCAGTCCTAGGGACAGGAATTCTGAGCTGTAGCACCTCTGAGCCATCCTTGGCTCTTCTCCACTTGCAGGTCTGGGTTTTGGGCTGTTTCCCTGTGTCCAGGTGTGCTGGGGGCTGGATTTTTTGTCAGTGCTGAGGCAATGATACATTTATTTCAGTTAACTTTTTGTTCCTTCACCTACAAAATCAGAATATTGATGCTTTCTGAAGAAACTCAGTGCTACAATCTCCTATTTTTTATTACTTACCCAGGTCATTCTACAAGCCCCTGGCCAAATACCTGCTTTGCCTTGTGCTGTCCCATTTGTCAAGGTAGAGCTGCATTAAAAATCAACCAACAAACTCAGAAAGCCAGAGGAGCAGCTCTGTGTGTGGCAATTCCTGCTCAAAGGGGTGACAGGCTGGTGTGGTGAAGTTTAGATCAGTGGTTGTCTGTAAAACCTATTTCCATGTCTCAGCATTATGAAAATAAATTCCTCCAGTGAGCTGAGTTAATTCATTGCCATTTTCTAGATTATGCTGCTTGCAGAAAGATGCCTTACATCTCTCAGTGAATTTAACTGTTCACTCAAATTGACTTTATAAGGGGAAAAAAACCCAAATAAAAAAAGGAAATAAAAAGAATTTAGAGGTACTAAAACCCACTGAGATTTGAAAAATTGCAGCAGATTTATCCTTGTTCTCCACTGCTCCCATCTTTGATGTTGGTAAAATTAAGATTTGAACCTCAAAAGCTGACTCAGGTTTTTGTGCAGGTACACTTAAAGAGCTCTAATATTTAGGTTGCTTTTCTAAAGGAAGGCAGATGTGAGGTTTGTGTATGTTCAGCCACTTGGGTGGTTCAGTGGTTTTAAATCCCCAAAGGCCAAAATAATCCCAGGTTCTGTGTGGTGAGGGGCTGGACAAGCAAGGTTTGGGGTGGTTGTGCAGGTGTGTGTTGGAGTTTTGATGTTCTCCCACTGTCCTGTGGGGTTTTTTGGGATAATGAATGGAAGTGTCTGTGGATTATAGAAATTACAGACTGGAATTCTCCAAGTAAGGCTTTTAGAGAGATTACAGGGGAGAATTTTGGGGTGCAACACTAAAATCCCAATTTCTTCCAAGCTTTGGCCTGACCTGTGTTCCATCATCACATCATAAATGAAATGAAACAATTATTTCATTATTTTCTGGTGCTTTAGACCAGTGCACCTGAAACTTTCACCCAGCTGGGCTGAGAGGGAATTCCAGCCTGGGGCACTCCCAGGTAGTGCTGCACCAAGGTGGGGCAGGACCACGAATGCCACAAGATTTCCAAGAAAAAGATGGAAATGAGAGGGGTTTAGTGGAGCAGGAGCAGCACTGCATTATTAAATGGGACTGATCAGTGGAATTACACACCAGCAAAATCCAGTCCATGCTGCCTCTGTGGCACCTAAATAGGTCAGAGTGTGAAATTCATCCAGTGCGTTTCCTCCTCCTGGGAAGCCAGACTGATTTCCAGAGTTCTGAGCAGCTTTTGAGTTCCTGTGACATCCACTGGGTCTCATTTTTATTCTGCATAAAGATGTGCTGGTTTTGGTGGTGTTGTTTCTCTTTTTATTGGCATTATTGAGAGGCCTTAGCAGGCCCCGAGGTCTCTATTCACAGTTTCATCAGCAGGACAGGGCCTAAGCTGCTTTGAGCTTACATGTGGGTAACCTTTTGACTTCATAAACTTCTAAATGTTGATTTATATGAAATTTCATTTAGCCACAGAGAGATTTTTTTTCCCCTTTTTTTTTTTTTTTCAATTTTAAGCACACTAACTGAAGCTAGGTTTTTTGAAAACCAGACCTATCATTTAGCTAAATGGAGCTGTAGATAAGGTGGTGCCTTGTTGGCAGGAAGGGCAGTTTTCATTACTTTAATTGTGTGATTTGTCAGGATTTCCAGCATTTTATAAATGCTATAGTGTTATATGACAGAGTTAAAAGGATTTAGAATAAAAGGAGTTTAAGAAAAAGACTTTGCAACAGGATTTCAATACTTTTTGTATTTGGGGGGATTTAGAGAGCTGCTTTTCATTTCAATTTTGTTAAACACTGTGTGTGCAGCAGGTGTGTGCAACGTCAGCGCCTCGCACATGCAAATAAACACAATTTTACAAATGAAAATTAATCCAGCAGAACTTGGGAGATTAAATCCCACCCCAGACCTGGGAGAGGCTCCTGCCTCCATCAGAGCATGGCAGAGCCTAGCACATGTCACTCTGTGCAATCTCATGGATGGGACAGCTATTAACCTGATTTAATGCCCTCAGAGGCCTCCCAGTAATGATCCTTTCCTGCAGTATTAATATTTACATTCTGAAAGTATTGAAGTAGAAAATGGATTTTTTAAAATTGAGGGACTCGAGTAATTGTAGACAGAAATCAGAAGTTTAAGCACCTATTGCAGAAATTTTGCAAATCTGTGCTGTGGGTATTAAATCTGGCATTGCTTTTGATTTTAGGCACTTGATTCCTGGACTCCCCTCCACATTTTTCCTCCTTCTTTCCCCTTCCTTGTCATTAAAGTAGACCATAAAGAAATATCTGAATTCATGTCTCTAATAAAAAAAAAAAGAAGAAAAAGAAAAAGAAGAAAAAAAAAAAAAAAAAAAAGAGGAGGTGTANTGAAATTTCACTTTTCAACATCTGGTGACAGCAACTTTAAAAAAAAAGGGGGGGGGGGGAAGAAAAAAAAAAAGAAGAAAAAGAGTAGAGTTCAATACTTCAGGTGAAATCCTGGCTGCACTTAAATCAGTGTCAGAGCTGCTGGTAGTCAGCATTTCACCCTCAGTGCTGGGAACAGAACAAATGCAATTCATCTGTTACCTGCATTGAAGGGAACACATTGGTTGCCAGACTCTTAAGAAGACTTTTATGTTTCATTTATCAATTTACAGGTCAGTACATACAGTACAGGTTTGACTCACCAAAGGGCTTGAAATAATAGGAATAAAAGGAAAATACATCTGGCTGGTTTAGGTTACTTGTAAAGCTATTGTTGATGGTGGAGTTATTGATGTGATGCATTTGACTTTATAAATACCCAAAGGTGTAGGAGGGAAGATTTTTCCTTGTACAGATGAGAGGTCTCAACAGTGTTTGTTACAAATTAAATGCATGTACCTGAGTTATTAATAATTAACAGTCAGCTATGTCAAAATGTATTGTTAATTGTTGTGCCTTTCAGAATAAATGATTTCATTTTGTACAGCAGTATTTTAGATTTAAATTTTGAGCAGACTATATCACTAATACTCTTTAGAGATCAAAGAGTTTGGTATATAATGGAGAAAAAAAATAAAATTCCATTATTCACCATACACGTGCAGACCTATAGATAGATAATTAAAAAGGTAAAGGCTGAAAGAAAATGGAGGAAAGTTAGTAGTGGTAGTATTGGTTGTTATTTTATTTTTTAAGTTGGGTAGAAACATACCCTGGCATTCAGTTAAACATTGTTCACAAGCAGAAGTGAGAATTTTTTTTTTTTTAATCCTCAATTTTAGTTTTATTTCTGTTTACACAGCAGTAAAGTGTGGCATCTTTTAAGAAGTGTGGCATCTTTAACAGTCTGCCTGTGCTGGGGTGAAGGAAGGTGTGGCAGAGCCTGGGGGGACAACAGGGCAGGGTCCCAGTGCCAGGGCAGGGTCCCAGTGCCAGGGCTGGTGCCACTGGTGTGGGACAGGATCCCAGGGCTGGCACAAGTGGCCCAGCAGGGCACACCCCAACTCTGCTGGGCTGTGCTGCTCTCACCACCCCTAAATGGGTGGGATGTGGTGTAGGAGTTGTCTTTCCACTTGGAGGTTGTTTTCTTAAAGATTGAAATCTCCTGGTGGTGGTGATGCCTGGGGAGGCTGAGCTGGCAACAGAGACCAGGTAGAATAAAAGATAAAAGGGATTTATTGAAAGGATCCAGCCTGGGCAGGGCAGGAACCCCTTGGGCCTACACCTGAGGCAAACCCACACATGGGCANAAACCCACAAATGGGCACAAAATGGCCGCCGGTCATGAGGGAGAGGCCTCACACTTTGATAGATTTGGGTCCTTCAGCACATTGGAGTTCATTGTCCAATTCCAGCCTCAGGTTGTGAAGCTCTATCCTCTTCTTTCACTGTTGTTTTCACTCTTGGGCCTAAAATTTGTCCTTGGTGCCCAGCTAGAAAAGGAATTATTTTGTCTCCCTACTCTGTGAAGAGAGCTTCCCAAGCCTTCATATGGAGCCCAGAAGTACACACAAAACCAGCACAGAATCTGAAAAATATAAAAGCTTAAACCTAAGGCATCAGTGGAAGAGATTGATGTGGTTTGAATTTCATCTCCTGTTTTCTTGGGCAGGGGCTGCAGAGGCTGCTCTGAGCTTGGCACCCCTGGGTTCCATTTTTACCAACTGGAAACCAAGGTGTGAAGCCCAGGCAGAGCTGCCAGGGGCCTTAGTGCAGACAGCTTCATAAAAAACCATTAAAAGTGAGCAAGAGCCACTTTGTACAGTCACAGAATCCCAGCCCTGAGCGGGATGAACAGAAAATCACTCCCAAAGCCACCTTTTGCTGCTCATGTTGTTTCTCATTTTCACCTCTGTCAAGATCAGTCCTCCAGTGCTCACAGCTCTGCCTGTAATTTGAATTTCTGTCCTTCATCTTGCATGAGTTGTGAGTTTTGTGTTATATTCAATATATTGCACCCCAACCTGAGCTTGGAAGCTGTACAAACAGTACACAGTGATTTGCTTTTTTCTTTTCTTTTGTTTTCCCACTTACCAGGTGCTCAGAAATGTGATAATTTTGCTGAGAAGCGGCCTCTGCTTGGTGTGTGCAAAAGCATTGGATCTTCTGGGTAAGAATGGTTTTTGTGTGTAAAAGGAATATATAAATTGTACTGCCATCTGAAAAGCCCAGTAGATGACATCTTTAAAGCTTTGTTCCTTTTTTCTTCGTGGGATAACACTGGGATGTGGTTTTAAACTATTTTTTTGATGTGTCAACATATATTTTCCTATGACTTAAGCTTTTGGAAAGGAGTAAAAAAGAGACTCATGATATAAAATAAATAAAGAGGTATTTTAAGTTTATTTTATTCTTAGTGGAATCACAACTTTATGATTAACCTTCTCTGATATTAATCTGGGTCAGAATTATTATTGTGAAGTGTTCAAAGCAATCTCTGTGTCTTAAAAAGTAATTTTTCGTGCAGCAAATGAATTACAAATACCAAGCATTTCATTGTTGCAGCCACACACCATTTATTAGCAAAATACATGTTAAACCTCCTTCCTTGAGTTAGAAAAATCAGTTTACAGTCTTGTTTTGTGCTCTCTACAGAATTGTTGTATCACTGGTCCTATAAAAGAGGCTCTTAAGATATTTTATGTTTGATTCAGACAATGCACTGGATTTATATCTCTACCTACAGGAAAATATTTGCTTTTCAGGAGTAATCCTCTACACAGGCTGAGCAGTTGAAGTAAATCTTCTTACAGTTGTAAGACTAATTCTGTGCCACACCTTCTTCAATTAAGAATTTAATCACCGTGTGTGTGAAGGAAGAACTGTCAAATCTGTACCTTTCTCTGTTATTACTGTGTTAAATTGCAATATTAATATTACCTGCCTTAAATGTTTGAAACAAAATCCACATAAGGCAGAGAAGTGAATTTTTTTCTTTATTTATTTACAACTTGCAAAAACCAATTTATGGTGATTTTTCTCCTTTCTTCCCTGCCCTGTAAATTTAACTGTTTATAAATAAGAGGTGCAAATACTGCTCTGTCTTTATCCAAACAGTGTAATTTCCAAATAATTTTTTGTTGTTACCATTATTAAGTCAGATGAATTTCCTGATGATAGATTTTGTTTTCTATTCTTTTAGATCATTTTATGCTCATCAGCAAGATGGAACTTTTGTCTCATATCTGATTTTCTGATAAACACATTTTTGTATTTTGAAAGTCCCATTTTTCTAGCTAGTAAAATGACTGAAATGTTTCACAGGGGGTTGGACTGGATGATCTTTAAGGGTCCCCTTCCAACCCAAAGCAGTCCATGACTCACTGTATAATCCTCTCAAAACAATTATTTTCACAGCCCCCCAAAAGGTGCAATCCTGACACAGAAATGGGAAGCAGATTGTGGTTTTTGGCTGATATTTCTCCGCTGGTTTAGAGGTTGGTCCAGTCAACTTCAGTTTTAGATTGCAAGATTTGCAGATTAAAAGGAAAACCAAAAAAAGAAAGAATATCTGCCTAAATTTTGGGGTTGTGGAGGGTTGTAAAGACAGGCCTGCTTGTTCCTGGTGATAAGACAAATAAGTCTTCATACACACACAAAATTAATTGCTGGGTTTGGTGCATATTAATGCATTTCCTAGGTGGTGAAGCATTAAGATATCCCTGTTTTCCCCACATTGGAGCCATAGTCTGGAACACTCTGAATCTGTAAAAACACTTTCAAATACACCAGAGAGGTTCAAAGTACATTACTTTCATTCTGTTCAAATGTAAATATTAAACAAATACTTCCATTTAACTATGGAGAAGTTTAAAGGGAAGCAGACCAGGGTAATTTTGTTATATTTTAGATTATTAAAAAACCAGCTGAGGATAAATGGAGAGATTGCAAATTTGCCCTTTAGTGGATGATACTGGTAACAAGAAAGCTGAAAATAATTAAAAAGACCATACCAGGAGGAAAATAAAAGCACGTGGAGGAGCAGGGACAGGGAAGTCAGAACCCTGGTCCTGTCACGACATGCTCTTATAAATTGTGGTTCTCTGTATTTCTCCTGGTACTGGATCTCTAAGCCATCCTTACAAAAAACATTTGATATTTTGGTTCCCTTGTCCTGTGTCCAAATAGCCAAATTATTCTCCTAAAAGATTAGCAGATTATGCCAGAATCTTACCTAGGCAAGTATGATAATCAGCTAATGATGCGGGTGTAATTAATTAAACAATCTGTAATAGATGATTAAAAAGGAAGAGTTTGAGGCTTTTAGGGAGAGTGCAGGAGCTCAGAGTGTAGGCCCCTTCAGCAGTCTCTGGCCTGTGTTGGATCTCCAGCTGATATTTTTAGAAAGGTGAATTAATTTAATGATATCAAGTGGTGGAAAATTTTGGATGACTTGAAGAATAGGATGGAGGTCATTTAAGGGCATGAGAAGCAAGAGGTAATCTTTATTAATCATGGGAGGAGAGAGGAAATTAGGGTAAATTAAAGAAGGAGGAGTAGTTGGAGCAAACAAAATGTGTAACTTTGGCTAGGCAGCATTTTTTTTTTCCCCTGCTGATCTGTTTACAAGGCAAATCAATTGGCAGCAGATTTTCAGGAAGCCTGTGCTTTATTCTCATGGCTACTGTAGATTAAATCCTACTAACCTTAACCCAACTTTAGCTCAGGATTGTGTTTATGGGAGTGCTCAGGTTTGGGAAGCAGCTTCACATGAGTAACAGCACAATTAAAGTGTTAATATTTTCTCAATTAATATTTCAGAGTCAGGTGAGCCTGGTCTGGATCTGGCAAAGTCACTAATAATAAATTTAGTAGTGCTAAAATCCAGTGTCCACTCTGAGTGTCCGTGGCTTTTCATGCTGGGAAATGATTTGTCAAACACAAACAGCAAAGCTCCTGCAAGGATCACCCACAAGAGGAGGAAATGAGCTCTGGTGAATGAATTTTTTGTTCCCAGTTCTGACATTGCTCAGGGGAGCTCTCCCTGGAATATTTTTCCTGGAATGCTCTTGGAAAGGCAGTGGTGATGGTGAGGGCTCACCTGGCTCAGCCCAGCCATGAGCTGTGCAAAGGGTGTGCTCACTCCAGATAGAAAATGCAGTTTGTTTGCTGAAATCACACAGAAAAACGGTCTGGGCCAGATGGTTGTGATTTTCAATTGTATTAGGCACTGTGAAATAGATTTCATGAAGTTTGTGAAATATTTGTGGGCTTTTATTGAAGACTGTGTTCACCCCAGATTTTGTGAGGACGGACTCTCAAGCCTAGAGAGCAGATTTGATTTAATTATTTTGTTCTGAAAAGTTCAGTAGAACCTCTAAAGTTGGGCAAAACTCTCATTTCTGTTACCTCTGAGGATTTGAGCCCCAAAGGTTCTTGTGCTGCTGCGTAACTGCAAACCCTCATTAACTGCAGAGTTGTGTGGTGGCAGCTGCCTTGCAAAGACTTCCTTCCCTTCCAGCAGATGAAAAACATTTTCCTCTCTGATTTCTTTTAGGAAAATTCAGTTTAGCCTTAGCAGGTTGTGTGGTAGCTTTTAAGATCCTGAGAGAGGCAGGAATAAAGTAGTTTAAATTCCTTTTAGTGGTGCTGGATGGGGTTGTTACGTGCTAAAGATAGAATTAAGCTTAAAAAAGAGCTTTTCAGATCCCAGCATTTTTTCTTGTAAGTTGATTCTATGGTGATAAAAATGTACCT
>VXBQ01010487.1:240691-289428 GCA_013400175.1 Phainopepla nitens | reverse complement strand
GTGCTGTTTGCTGGTAATTCTGTGAATTTTCTCATGAATTCCAATGCCAGGAGATGGAGCTTTAATGGAATAAGGTGGTGTTTCCGTGTGTAAATACCAAGGGCAGGAGAGCTCTGGAGTTCCTCTGATACTCCAAATGTTTGTCTCAGTGAACCTAGAGTAAGAAATAACCTTTGAACTATAATAAACTGTTAATCTTGGATCAAAACTGGGAGAAAATGAGTATTTGGGGTCAAACCTTGACCAGCTGGTGAGAACCATGGGTAGTTTTGATCTTCTAAAGCTTTGATTTATGAAGCTGTAAAAAGATAAACCTTTTCCAAGGCATCCTCAGGATGGAGTGGAGGTTTGGGAGAGCAGATTTCCGAGCTGAGGCACAGTTTTGTTTTACTGTTGTTCCAACCCCTTTGTGTGTAGTGATGCAGGGATGGGAAGGATGGAGGGAAGGAAGTCCAGCTAAAACCAGCTGGAGCACAAAGCTGCCCCCAGTAACTTGTCAAAAGAAGCACCACAGGGAAAAGATAATGCACAGCACCATTACAGGCAGGGCTGCCACATCCAGGGCCACTTCAAATTCCACTTTAAATTATTAAATACTGTAAACGCTATAAAGTTAATTAGAAGAGGAACAAACTCTACAAAGATAAATGTGTTTTCAATATGTTTCTCAGGGAGGGTACAGTAGAAACCAGTGAATGAGAGGAAATTTATTTCTGGCAGCACTCTAGACATGGAACTGTGGTTGAACTTTTTACCCTAATTACGTCCCCACTAATGCCTGCAGCGGTCTGGAATCAAAGTGGCCCTTCAGGCCCTGGAAAGTCTCTGATGTGGCGAGCGTTTGTTGTGTGCTGAGGGTTACTTCAGAAAAAACGGAATATTGTGACAAGATTTTTCAAAATTTCTCAGTTACCACCCACCTCACTTGTTGCCTACAAAAATAGAGTAATTGTTTGCATCTGTGTGTTTTTGTCTGTCTTAGAAATAACTGCTATAAATCAACGTGACAGACCCGGAGAGCAGTTGAGGATTATATTTTCCTTTCTTATGTGTTTTAGAGTTATTCCTGTGTTCTATACTTAGGAAGGATTTAAAGGACATTGGAAAGCAGAAATTTCAGGATGATTGAGGTTGTTCTCTTTTCCTGAGGATACTTAAAGCCATCAGATCCCAATGGGTTCACAGAGGATGCTCTTTAATCTGTTTTTTCCTAAACAAATGCTGTCACTTCTTGCTTGTAGTAGGAGCAGCTGATTGCAAACTGCTTCAACTTCCAGCCCTTGTTTTTATGTTGTTACACAACTACTGCCACTCAAGTAATTCCCTACAACTTGACAGTATTTGAACTTTGCATCTGTTAAATGCCATTTGCTCCCTTACCACGGGCTCTCTCGAGTCCTTTCTGTGCTTTCCTTTCCTTCAAAAATGTTTAATATACAGAGAAAATGTCATGGGAGTTTGCTGAGCTCACCCATTCATAAATGGATGAACGTCTTTTAAATCTCCAAAGTAGAGGAAAAGACAATTAAAATACAATTTTAAAAATCTGATATCATTATTATTTTTCTTTAGTTCTGTTTTTTTTTTTAAACAGAATGAACGTCTCTTTGTAGCTTTAAATTTTAAATTTGCAAATTTCAATTAATAACTCAGTAAATATTTCTTCAGTAATTCGAAATAGAGATGTAGAAGGCTGCTGCTTTGTGAAAAAGCTGTAAGGCATGTGCTTAAAAAAAAACTTGCTTAATGCCTTCTTTCTTGAAATTCTGACTAGGTAATTTATTAGAATATCACCTGAGGAGAGCCCTCACACATTTTTGGATGGTTGCTCACAAACTTATATTTAAAATTAATGGTGATTAATGATTATTTTAATGGTAATATTTTACAATGAGGCAATAATAAGAGAAAACAATGTTTTAATCAATTGTGCCTGCACAATTTGAGCAAGTGCATCTCCCATTTCAGCATCAGCTGTGTTAGGTGACTCTCTGGGGAGAATGCTGTGTGCCTTTCCTTAGCAATTGTGATTCCTCCTGGGAATATCAACCACCCTTAAGTAGGAAATTCCTCCAAATTTAATGAAGAATGCTCCAGTAGAGGAGGTGGCTGCATTGTTGTCTTCATTGAGAGAAAGGATATAAAATAAACTGAAGTTTATTTTTGATGTTAAGCAATTCATGGAGGGTTTCAACTTTAAGACCAATTAAAGGAAAAGCAGAATATTCCTTTTACTGCTCGTGGGGCTTCACAAGTAAATTATTTTCAGGTATTATTCCATCATTTTAACCCAGCTTTTGGCGAGTTCAGCTATGGTGAGAACTCTGCACATCTGTACAACATGGTCTGTGATTCAATAGTAAGAATATCAATTCAAGAGTAAGAAATACCTAAGAACATATAATTAATGGGCACTTGGGAAAATTCTGGCCTACCTGATGTGACCAGAACCTCAGAGCAGCTTTGCTGTTCAGAGCACTTTTCAAGTGCTTTACCCATAAGATCTAAGCTCATTCCTGCTCAGCTTCAGTCCTACACACTCTAAAACCCTCTAATTATTTCTTGGAAATGGGATTGTTGTCAGGCTCCTCAGAAATTGTAATTTGAGCCGTAAACTGGCATACGAACAATGAAGGTTTAGCAGGGCCCTGTGCAGCTGACAGACATCTTCTAATGATCTCCGTCAGGCAGAAGCTGCCTAATGCAGAGGTGATGAAGTGTTGCACAACCCCACTGGTTTCTGACGCTGTTAATGACACCGAGGGCAAAAGAATTTAGGTTTGGACAGGTCGGTGCAAGGTTTTGTGCTTAGTGGTGAAGCCCCAAAGTGGTTCTGAGGGCTCTGGGACGGCCTGGAGCCGCTGGCTTAACGTGGCCTTTGTTGGTGCTGATGGCATCTGAGGGGAGAAGGTGCCAAGGGGCCTGTGAGGCTCGTGAATCATGAGGGGAGAGCACAGAAAGGGGAAAAAAACCAACCTGAAATCTAGAGAACTGGGTTACAAGAACCAACAGGATGAAATATTTGGTGCTTCACAGTGGTTTTAGCAGTAGCAGGTAAAGCTTTTTCAGTGCTGGTTGTTGAATATTCAGTTACACATGAGGTGGGGCTTCTAGTGCACGCAGGTTGCAGAGGAACATGCCTCAAATGTATACAGTAATTGTATATATGCTTAAATAATCAGCTGCCATCTGTATTAACTGTGCTATCTTCTGATACACCATTAATCAGAAAATACTGTCAGTACAAAATAAAGAATAAAGCCTCAGAATAAAGAAAAAAGCTCTCATATTGCTTTGGAGTGTTATAAATGCTGACACTTTAAAAAATCTGAGTCTGGCTGAGACTGTAAATGGCTCCACAAAATGCTCAGTTTGGGTTCTCCATGTGCTTGGTGAAATTTGGCTGCAGCTGAGGTGTTTCAGCATCAATTTGCCCTCAGAGTTGTACTGCCAGCAATGTGATCTTTTCCTCTTAAGCTGTGACATGTGGCTGTCTCTTGATACGCAAAAATGGCTACATTTTTGATTTTGGTCCATCCTGGATGGTCTTGGAGATCCATGTGGCTCTTAGTGCAATACAAATTCTGTGCATTTATTTCACTGGTGAGTTCTGCTTCATTTGACAGTAGGAAAGGCAAGGCAACTCTTTAATTTTGTAATTTTTGTGGGAAACACATTAGGTTGTGGCTTAATCAGCTGATCACAGAAATATTACTTGTTGCTAGAGGTGTGATAAATGAAGTTGTATTCTGTTAGAACTTAATCTTTGCTCCTGTTCATGAAGATTTACAGAAGTGTCTCCATTTTCGTGCATGTTCACAGAATGATCAAAGACAGCCAGTGCAGGTTCATGAATTCTGTATAAAAGGCCTGTTTAGCTGCACACAAGCGAAATCTAGTCCAGAATATAGCAGAAAGAATGATCCTGCTCTTCAAGGGGAGCTCCAGCTGTACTTTCCCCTCAGAGATAGCCACGGTCAAGCAGACAAACAAATCTCCGGAGATGCCGCTAATCTCCCCGTATTAACTAACGGGAAATATGATGGGACAGCTCTGCTTTGGAACATGTGGCACGTCTCAGTGAAGTGGAAAGTGTGTCACACTCGGGTCTCCCTGCAAAGGCCACAGCTGAGGAGGCAGCTTGTGCTGTGATTTACACTCCAGGAGCAGCAGTGCCACATGCCGGGGACAGCGAGCTGGCTGTGGGCTCTTGGGTGGCTCTGGTCAGCTCCGTGCATCCTGAAATGTAAAAACAAACCAAATAAACCTCCCTCAAACCTAGAAAGAGTCTTCTGATGGCCAGAGTGAGGGATAGCAGAGAGCACAACAGTCAGAACATGTTACGTGCTCCTGGGTGTGAGAAGAGCTGCCAAAACAAGGAATTTGGAGGTTGCTATTCTGATATTTTTAAGCATTTTGGTGTTTTTAAGGATTTCCCTTTTACTTTTCTCACGTAATATCTGTTGCAGTAATCAATATTTGCACAAACCCAGTGTTAAATTTTCCCCCTCTAGTTGATGTCTGACACCTCGACTGCAGATGGGAGATGAAGGAGTTGTTGGTTTCATGGAACTGCAGTGGATTAATGGTTGTTGGAAGTACTCAGAACTGGAAAAGTCACCGTGGAGAGCTCTGTGGAGCCTCAGGTTCTCTCACAGACCATGGCCAGAGTTATTCAGGAGACAGAAACCAGTCCTTCACCCAATCCCTCAATCAATCCTTCAGCCAATGCTTCCTGCATCATTCCAGATGCAGTCAGACCCTGCCCTGGGAAGAAATGCCTTAGTGATGAACTAACAGAAATAAAATTACTCCTTATGATCAAAAAAAGTAGATTTCTGGGCCTGAAACCTGACTCATTTTACCTGTTACAAAATGATTTCTGCAGAGTCAGTGACTTCTTGTGTCACGGGCAAGTAATAAAAATATTTTCAGTGAAGATGGTGAAGTACAAGGATAAGGTGAACTTCTTTTTCCCTGAGCTGATAGACTTGATCAAAACATTTGAGGAAGATGCAACAGTGAGGTTTTTATCTCCTGGTGTTTAACACAACTATTTTAGTGCTGTATCCAATATCTCCCTCCCTTGGATTTAAAGGATTAGATTTAGTAACATGTGTCTAAGGTTGGTACAGGTTTTTCTTATTTAGTTGTAAGTGTTTCCATGCTTTTTGCAATTTGTGGTGCACTTAAAATGTCTCTGCTGCTTTGTAATTCAGTGCTGCACACACGTTTTGGGGGAAGTGTCACTTTCTGAGAAATTCTGTGCTGCTTTTCCTGGTTTTGCATGAATCTGTTAAGTACCATGAATTAGAAAATTACTTACAGAGTGAAGTTGTCAAGCTTTTGTTGTGAAAAGATGGGATGCAGAGAGCCTTTAGATGATGAAAGTCCTAATGAAAGCTCTTTCTGCAGTGGTCTTTAGAAAGAAAGAATTGAATTTATTATTTTTTAAAATTTTTATTCTGGTGTGCATCCCTCAGAAAGAAGGGGAGAATTGCCCTGCTGAGGCGAGCTTAGTTTAATGCTAGGCCTGGAAAACAAACTTAAAACTTACAATTTAAAAGTTTTTTTCACTTTCGTGGTGCCTGGATTGCTCTGGGTGGTTCCTGACAAAAGATAACTGAAGGCAATGAGCCTTTTTGTGTCCTTGACAGAGACACAGAAGCCAAAAAGCAGAATATGTACCAATTCTAGCTGGCACTAAGAAGCCATTTCATAAAAATAAAAGGATCAAAATGTTGGAACCACTCACTATAAAAATAGAAGACTCATTGTTGGTCGAAGTCTTAAGACAAGATTAGGTTCCTTGGTAAAAAATAATTTCTTTGAGCTTCTGGGACATTTTGGGCATGGCCTGGAAAGAGAAGATGATCCTTCTAGAATTGAAATCTGTTAATCTGAGCAAACCTTCTTCAGGGCCCTTGAGGAGAACAGAATTGCCTTTGTGGTCTCACCATGTTCCTAATATTGCTACAAAGATCATAATCAAATCTCATGCTTCAACTTTCCAGTGTAAAGGTTCAGGCAGGAATTTTTCCAATATTCAATTAATTAACTCTGTGCTCTGGTTTTGTTTTGCTTCTCTTCCCCTTCTGTGAAGCACCAGAGAGGTGGAACAGGAGAATTGTAACCACCCCTACTGATTAAAAACTTGGGTCACTGTCAGCATCCTCCTCATTCCCATCTGGAAATAGTCTTTTTTCCCCCAGCAGCTTCTTGGTAGATTTGATGCTTTGTAGAGTAGTAATTTAAAAAAATTAATTTTGTGGAGTAGTTTGCTGTGCAAATCCTTTGGGTATACCTTGGACAGCCACTTCCTTGGAATTGCTGTCACTTTTCTCTCACCTATTGTCTCTACAAGTTTGGAAATTATATTCTATTTCAGGCTCTTAGCAACTTAGTATTTACAGCAAATTCTTTTTTTTTTTTAATCCTACAAGTTGTTAAAGCTGGGCCTAGTAAGAGATTATGTTTATTATTTTGAATAGGATTTCAGTGTAAGTTTTAATATTTTTGTCTCCTCTTAAAGGCACCAAAAGTAATTAATGAAAACAAGTCTGTGCTTTAGGCTGGGCTTTAAAAAACTTTTGTGAAGGTGGTATAAAATGCAGTGATATTGGCCAAAGGTGATTTTATTAAAGGCCACAAAAATCCTCACGTAAAGAACATACAGGGCAGCTTTCCCAGCAAAAGTTTTATTTCAGTTTTACACCTCCAAGTTTTTTTTTTCCCTTTCTAGACTCATGAGAACCAATCTGTCACTGATATGCATCTCTCTTTGAGTGGGATGTTCATGGTGTGGTAGAGAGGAGGAAAATCAACCCTTGACAACAAAGCAAGGCCTTCAAGGCACTGAAAAATTGGCCTCATGTTGATTCCATCACTCTTCTCCTTTCTTAAAATTTTTTTCCCATTAAAAAAACATGAGTGTTTTGAGTGGTGTGTTTGTCTTTCTGCAGACATTTTGCACAGAGCTTTTTTTTTGCCATGGTGGGACCCAGCAGGTCTGGGAGGAGGTGCTGCTGTCGTGGGGCACGAGCACAGATGTCACCAAGTGCCAGCTGGACGAGGCATCTGCTGCTTCCCCTCCATCCCTGCACTGCAGCACTCAAACAGAAGAAGAGACAAAGGCCTGAGTGTATTTATACATTGATTATTGCCACACCTGAAAGTTGTTGGGGGATTTGTGTCCATTACCTTTAAAGAAGTTGTTGATCTCTGTGCAGCTGTTTGAACAATCAGGGTGCATAATGAATATTTGTTGATAATCTATGGGACTAATTCACAAGAATTTTATTTGTGACAGAATTTTGGAGTATTTCTGATCTATCCATATAAAATCTGGATCCATCCAATATGGGAGGTGTCCCTGTAAACTGGATAAGCTTTAAGGTCTCTTCCACTCAGCCCAGTCTGGAATTCTGTGATTCCATGATACTCCTTGGTTATTGGCACTTGAACTCAAGGTTTTACCCAGCATGGTTGACAGAAGCATTGATAGAATGGTCTGACCATGATCAGCCAAGAGATCATAATAATTAAGCCATAGTAATAATTATTTGAGTGACAGAATTATTACCCATAAATTGGAAAAATTGTTCAAAACAGGCTGATGTGGAAGTAGTAATCACTGTGGTGTTAGAATTTTAGCTATATCTACTTTAGAGATTTCTGTTTGGAAATTCCCCTTCTATCAATATTATAATTTGCTAGAGGTGATAAATCAATAACTTTAAAAAGTTTGTACATAGGTCTTGCAGTGGCTTTCTGTGGTTTTGAGCAGCAGTGAACTTTCATGTGAAGGAGCTGACTTGACTTTTACTGGTTAAAAGTGTTTTTGAAGGGGCTTTGAAGTGCTTGAAGTAATAAATTGTACCCTCTAGTTATTAGCCTAGAAAAATGTATATTTTGGGAAAAATTTCAGTGGGCAAAATGTCAAAAGTTATTTTTTCCTATTATTTTTCTGACAGTTGTCTTGCTGTGCATTTACTGTATATTGTACATTACTGTATATTGTACATTACTGTATAAACCATTTTATTAGCTTGAGGCATTGGGGGTAAATTTGTCCTCCAGCTTTCCAGAAAATTCTCGAGCAGCTTGAGCAGATCCAAGAGACAAGCTCTGGGGCAGGAATTGTGTGAAACTCTGTAAAATAAAACAGATACGGGCAGGGGGGAACACCCTCTTTTACCAATGCTCAGGAGATGTTTGTACAGCTGGCAATTTGTGCTCCTTCATATTCCTTGACCTAGAAATAGCCAAGGTTTTAATGTGTTCTTGGAGGTGTTGTGGAACAGAGCTGCCACATCAAAGCCTCTCCTCAGCCTCTAAAAGGGTTTCCACCACTGCCTTGCTCAGCCCTATCGAGCACTCAGCACTTCTCCCACTCAGCCTTTTTATTAAGAAATGGCCTCGAAGCTTTTATTTATATGGAAATGATAAA
This sequence comes from Phainopepla nitens, assembly GCA_013400175.1. Lineage (NCBI taxonomy): Eukaryota > Metazoa > Chordata > Aves > Passeriformes > Bombycillidae > Phainopepla > Phainopepla nitens. The sequence goes on along the minus strand of VXBQ01010487.1, from coordinate 280,979 downwards.
AGTGACACAAAGCACTTGGAAAGATCTGTAGGGTTCAAGCCAAAGTCCAGCAGGGGTGTAATGGAAATTCTGGGTGAGGTGTCTCCATCAGCCTGAGCCAGGCAGCTCAGCTGGGAAAGTCCTCCCTGTAGGACACAGTTACTCTGAGGAGTAGTTCTGTACTAGGACAAGGTTTAAAACTTCCAAAGTGGTGGTAAACTTCCAGGGTGGTAAAAGATACCAAGTGTTTGATAATCAGTTACACAATACAGGTTGATGGCCGTTGTGGAGATCATAATTCAGTTTTTCTTCTTAATGTAGAAGAAAACTTTGTTTGTTCTTTGTATTGACCCTTTGTTCTCCAGGGTTCTGCTGGAATTCTGGGTCCAGGACTTGATGTTCTTGGAGATCTTTTCCAACCTTAATAATTCTGTGGTTCTGTGACTTTTCCTTTAGCGTGCTAAGCAACATAAGGAGGCTGAAAGAATTAAACCCCAGTTTTTAAAATACCCTGATTTCCATTAAAATATATTTTTTTTTCATTCCTTTCAGCACCAGCCCACCCTACTGCTGTGTGGATCTGTATTCCCTGAGAACAGGAGAGATGGTCAAGTCCATCCAGTTCAAAACTCCTATTTATGACCTGCATTGCAATAAAAGGTAAGGTTGCTCACTCTGCATTCCTTGTGTGTTAGGGCATGCCAGATTTTGGTAATAAATACAATTTCTGGTGTATGGCCTCTCTGATTTTCTTTTTTTCCACTCTCCTGTAAGCACAGCTCTGGTTCTCCATTTCTCAAGGAGTGTTTCAGTTGGAATACATCAGTGTGCTTCCCCCATGGCTTTGGTTAAGAAGCTCAAACCAAAAATCATTTAAGCTTCTTTCAGTTGTGCTAAAGGGTGAGCAGGAATCTCTGAAATCCTCCATGATCCACCTACAGCTGGGGAAATGGGATCACAGGGAGTTTAAACAGCACGGGGCACTAAGGAGTTTATGTCTCTCTTCTTTGTGTTGGTCTGTCAGATTTTGCCTCCCTGCACATCCAAAACATTCCTAGTGTGCAGTCTGTGGTTTGCAGGGAATAATGTTCCAGTGAGTCAAACAACAAAGCAGCATCTCTGGGCTGGGATAGAGAGAAAATGGCTCTGGAGGCTGAGGATCACTGAGTTCCAGCAGAACAGCTTCTGTTGTGTCCGTGGAATCAGATTTTGCTGAGTTCATGTGAAATCCCCATCTCTGCCAGACACACAGAACTGGAGTTTTGTGGTTTGCTTTGTAGTTTGCCGCATCTTTTTAAGGGAGAAGAGAAATCCCAGGATCCTTGTGTGAGGATCCTGCTGATCCCTTGGCACTGCTGATGGGAGAGTTTGGAGTGGTGACTTTCCTGCTCCCTTCACCTCCCATTACTGCCATGAGTCAGCGTGGCCTCAGGTGCCCTGGAGGAGTGGTGCAATCCAGTTCCTGGGGTAAAGGTAGAGCCCTGGATGAAGAAATGACTGCATTTCTTTGGAAATCCATGTTGCCATGCCAGAGTGGATGGTCCTTCAGTAAACAATAACACAGATCGTTGGAAAACTCAGAATGATTTGGGTTTTGTGCCTGGTTTTGTTGCAGGTGGGAAGTAGATGTGTGTGCATCAAACTTGTGCAACTAAGTGTGAGCTGCTGCTAAAAATAAATAGATCCAGTAGATCCTCTGGAATCATCCATCTGGGGGATTCATTTCTGCAGCAAGACAGAGTGTCTTCAAGGAGGAGAAGAATCTCCAGGACTGGGAAATATTCCCATCAAATATCCATAGGTTTTCAATACATACACATTACACTTCCACCTGCAGTCAAAGCCTTCCCATTATTCATTGGTTTCCTTTATTTTAGGCAATGGAGAAAAAGTTAGAATTGATATATTTTCTTCTATTTTTCTCTCCTGCAGTTTCAGCAATTGGAAGATGTTGTTTAACTAAAGCTAGTATGTCCAAAACTAATTTAAATTCTTTATATATCTGAAAACATCAGCAAGCATGAGGGGATGGTGTATATTTTGATTTTAGTGTAGTCGTTCACAGCTATTGAGCTCTCTTGGGAAAAGAGAAAATGTTCTTGTGGCAAAACAGATAAAAATAGGGAAAAAGGGGTTAAAGGCTGGTTTCACACTGCTGAGGGATAATCATCACCCTTTCCCCAAGGACATGAGTTGAGACTGAGGTGATTCATCCTCTTTTTAAAGGTGACTGTTCCAGGCTGTAACACACAATCATAATGTTCCCATGAAGCATTAGGTGTGTGTTTTAGTCAGTGAGAGATGTGATTAATTTTTTTCCACGTTGTATCTTTACAATTAAAACTATTAAAACAACATTTAATAATGCTGTATATTGACAGCTAATTAAAAAATACTTTCTCACAGTCTGCCCTAATGAGAGAATAACAGGTTATTAATTATATCATATTGCTAAATGTAGGTTTTATGTGTTGGTTTCCCAGGTGCTTCTTTCATGTCAAGCTTTTAAAAACTTGATTTTGAGAAGTCATCAGTGTGGGAGAAAGTGTTCCCTGGTTCTGAAACTTCCAAGATGCTGCTCTGCTTCCACATTTACCTCTCTGAGCTCTATTTTTTGAGGCAGCACTGTATTTCCTGCATAGTTATCCTGTGGTTTTTGGCCTTTTGTGTGATGTACAAGCAAACATAAACCTGCATCTTAAATTTTCTAATTGACCCAATTCTACTTCTCTCAGCTGTGTTTGTGTGCTGATGCTCTTGGTATTACACTCCCCCCTGCTTTTAAAATAAAATGTTTTAATTTAAATGTTAAATAAAATGTTTTAATAAATGTGCACTGAGGTGGGCAATGGGGTTATTTCACATTTAGCTCCTGTTCTGCCCGTTGTTGACTTGATTGTTGTTTGAGTCAGTGAGAGAAGCTCAGGGTCTTTGCAGCTCCATTCTTGCTTTTTAATGGAGCTTTGGCTGCAGGAGCTGTATCAGAAATGAGCTGTGCTGCTGTGGATCTGAGCCCTGCACTTCCTGAAGTGGAGTTTGTGTGGTTGGGAGGAGAGAGAGCCCTCAATAACTGCCAGGGATTGGTAACCTGGCACTTCATCACTGCGCAGTTTATATTGATGCTTTGGAAATAATTACATTTAGATATTGAATCTTGAAACCAATGCATTTAATGTCTAAAGTGGACCTTCCATTTCTGTGTTTTCAGGATCCTCGTTGTGGTCCTGCAGGAGAAAATCGCCGCCTTCGACAGCTGCACTTTCACCAAAAAATTCTTTGTTACCAGTACGTACAGTTTGGGGCTCAGGGGTGGACAGAACAGATGTTTTTTGTTTGTTTCTTTATCCTAAATCCTCCAAAGCAGATCTCTCTCATTTGGAGCTTCAGGAAAACTTGCTTCAAAAAAAAACCAAACTCAAACCCATATGCTACTCTGTGAATATTTAACTCTTTTCTATATTTATTATTGCTGTAACTAATTGTAAAGGGCACCCACACTGCCATCCATCTGTAGCTGAACAATTCTTTTGTTCATTTTGCACAAATATGTGTAAAAGCCTCAGGTGGGAGTTCCAGGTTATCACATCAGCAGCAATTAAACCCACATCAGCAGTGATCTACCCACTGGTTGTTCCTTAGGCACATTGGGTTCTCTCGTGTGTAATTTACTTTGGAAAGGTCAGAGTTTTACTGTTAAGAGTCTGCATTTTTCTGGGTGTATTTTCAGTCACAATTAGAAAATTTAAATTATTTTTTATCAAGTAATCTCCTTAGGAAGCTGTTTCTTGTCATAGTTTGAGGGAAAGCAGCTTCATGCAGCAATATTAAAGTTGCCAATAGGTGTCAGTTTCTTCCTATCCATGGATGTGAGATACTGGGAATCTGCTGGGATTTAGTGACAAGATCCAAATGGGAAAGGACTGATTTGTGTTCTATTCATCACTCTCTTTTATTTCATCAAAAAGAATTAGGGTACAAGAATTTAGAATTTGTAAAGTAAAGAAAACCCCTCAGTTAAATGTGTATTCTGAGAATTTTTGGGCTTATGTTGTTGTTGTTGTTGTTGTTTTTAAAGATACTGCAATTTATTTTGAAAAATTAATGCCCTGAAGTTAAATTTGAGGAACAGGGATAATCTATCCTTAACCATAACTTTGATTTGCTGTGTGTTTTGTGAAACAACTGTGGAATTTAAAGAGGGTAAATTAAAACTTTTTTAGATAATGACCAAATTATTTTTAAAAAAATTCAAAAATTCCTGAAATGTCACAAATGCTGATGTATTTCTCCAGCTGAGCTGCTTTTTAATATGAGAAACTCAAGATTTCTTGAAACTTTCTTTTGGCTTAAAAAAGCACAGCCTCATTTTTAGGGCATTTCTGATGCCCCAGGTGCCAGAGCTGGAGCCACCACAGCCCTTCCCTGTGCCCTGCCAGCTGGGGGTGGCTGGGACAGGGGGTGGCTGGGCAGGGCTGTGTTTTTTCCCTGGATTTCTGGGGTTTTGGGACCTGTCCTGAGGATCCCAAGCTCAGCCATTCCCTGGATCCCGCTCCCAGGCGGGTGCTGTGCCCTGGCACGTCTGAGCTTTTCTCATTGCTGAAATCTCCTCGACCTGAGAGTGTATCTTTAAAGGCTTAAATTACTCTGATGTGTTTCAAATTGGATGTAAATGAGCTCCCTCGTTAGCTGCAGGGATTTCTGGGAGGCAGCCAACTGGCCACGACTGCCTTCTTTGGCTGTGCCTTTTTTTAAAAAAAAATTATCAAAGGACAGTGCCAGTATCAATTAAAATAATAGAAATCCTTGCAAAGGAAGCTCAGGGAGAGGTCTTACAGGCCTTTTTGTTTGCATTTTTGGGGCAGCCTGTGTCCTGTCCAGAGTGATGCTGCTGCACCTCAGCTGTGAGGATGTCACTGCCTGCCCAGGGAATTTGACAGCATGAAAAAGATTCTGTGGCTGGTTTTGGTCAGAAGAGAGAGCACAAAGGTCAGAAATATTACTGAGGATCACTGACTCTTTGAAGGGAAAGAAAGAGGGAAAAGAAAATCTTTTTTTAGGGAAAAGAAAATCTTTTTTTTCAAGAAGATTTGGTGATGGTATGGAAATCATATCTTCCATCCCTATCAGCTAAGTGGTGTGGGAGCCTTAGAGCCTCACTGAGACAGCACAAACACGAAGCAGAAGCTCTGGTCTGTTTTGTTGATTATTTATACACAGAAATGAAATGCACAATGTCCAATTAAAAGCAGTGTCAGGAATTCTGAAGTTCCTCAGAAATGCTAATGCAGCTGCCGTGCACATGAGTAGTATTTGTCTTTCTGTTATTATTTTTGTGGTTGGACGTGTAGCTTAATATATTGTTACAATAAATATACCATAAAATATTCAGGATGTAGATGGTCAAGTTCGTGCTGCTGTTGGAATGTTTTAACTCCTGCATTTCCTGCTTTTTCCTGAGCAAGTTTGACATAGAACCAACCTTTGTTTTCCCCTGCATGGGATTACATGGAAATGTGCTGGTTTGACTTGGATGGCAGGGAGCCAGCACGTTTTATTTGTGCCTTTTGTAGCAAAACCTCAGTGTACAGGTGCTCCAGACTGGGAGAGGGAATTTAAGACAGGTGCTTGAACATGGAGGGAAAACATGCTGTAACTATTGTAGAAAAATTACCAGGATATCCCCTAATCTACCCTGTGGGGTGTTCTGATTTTTAAATGTCTGCTTGGAGAAGGCAGAACATCAGTCTCATGGCAGTCACTTCCATCCATCACTGCTCTCCTCGTGCTTGGAGCCAGCTCCTTTTCCCTAAGAAAAGACACTAAGGGGAGGAGAAAGCCCAGCAGGAATTTCTCATCCTGCTCTGGTTTAGGTGCTCATGTGGCCAAACTAGAAAAAAAAAATTCATTTGATGCTTATGTTAAAGATGTCTTTCCTTTACTAGTTGTGAGTGTCAAGGTGTGAATTTGAAATAGATTCTTAAGTAGCTCAGAGTTTTATTGTGGTTCACTTCAGATTTGCTTTAGAGCCTTTTCTGCACGTGGCTGAAGGATCAGAAACCAAAGTGATGCACAGAAACCAAAGTGATGCTCAGGCTTTTTTTTTTGCCCCTACTTTGCTCTAAACAAAAGCTGCAGAAAAGCTGAATTCCATTGATTTCTATTCCATCAGTGCTCCTCACCCCAAAACTGCTTACTTACTGCAACACTGATGATTATGAATATGGCCTGATGGATACTTTCCTTCTCCATAAAGAATATCCTGCCCACCCCCTGGGTAAAGATCCTCCCAGATAACATCATGCATGTGGCATCATCCCCGTGTCCGATAACGAGGGCCTGCTCAGCTTCCCTGGCCCTTGCACTCCTCATATTGATATATCCTCATCCCTGATTCCCCAGGGATGGAGACAGTTATTGCAGCCATTAGCTGGCACCACGTTTCTATTGATGCTGTTCTGTAGAGCCCTGAGAGGTAATTTTGCAGATTTTAGTCAGAGTAGTTTATTGTATAGAAAGTCTCCAAAGGCTCTCCTCACCACAAGCCAAAAATCAGTCGGTGCATGTTGCATGCCCTGCACCTCTCCAAGTAAATAAAACCCCCAAACCAAATGCAGTTGGATGCTCTGATCTGCAGTTTGGATTTGGGATTGCTGTTTGCTCTCACATTCACACCCAAGGAATAATTTGGTGGTTTCAGTTTGTCACAGGGCTGGTCTGGGAATCTCGGGGGCTTTTTTGGACCTTTCTGTTGGAACTCCTTTCCCCGAAGGGCTCGCAGGAAGCAGTTTGAGCTCTTGAATTTGAAGTAAAAACCCTGGGTGTCTTATGAAGAGGTTTAATGCCTCAAGAGTCACGTTCTTCAAGAAGTTGTGTGTGTTTCTCTCTCAGCTGTGGGCATTTCTCCTGGTTATCCCACACGGGATAATAATTGACAGGATTCCTCTGTCTGTGGGGGATCAGCTCAGATTGAAAGTCCTCAGGGCAGGTGGGAAGGGAGCTCCTGAGTCACAGGATTTTCTTGATCAGTGAAGAAGAGCCAAGTATGTCCCTGTGGATTGCTGGAAGCACTTTTAATTTTTATACCCCCACATCTGTATCAGCACCTACCCCTTCATGGTGTTTTTCCCTGAGAAATGCTGATTTAATTTTGCTTTTTCTTTTTAACAGCGTTATTTATAAGAATGTTTTTTTCCTGGCTGTGGGAATCAGTGTCTCACCATTCCAGGATAATGCTGAAACATTTTTTGGAGAGGTCTTTAGGGCACCGTGGTGGATTTATGGAAACAAATGGCTTTGGTGCTTGCAGGAGGTTTTGCTCCATTGCAGGAAAATGTAAATACAACAGAAAAGCTGCATAAAGCCACAAAAGAGGCCTCAGTCCCCGAGATGTCTGTCTGTCATATCTCCTGGCTCTGACAGTTTTACAAATTAGATGTAAAACAGGAAGTGCTCTTTGTTTCTATATAAGTTATTTTTATCTAAAGCACCCAAATCCTTAATGTTAAAGGGCAGACAAAGCCATCTGACATTGTCCTGCACAGAAACAACAACCTCAGTGGCAAGTTTTATTATTTGTCACTGTCCGAGTCTGAACAAAATAAGAAAGTAAACCTGAGATTAAACATTGCCCTGAAATCAATCAATCAAATTGGTGCTAAATTAAACAACCAGGCCTAATGAACATGAAAGGCCACTGATATTTTTAGTAAAAGCTCTGGGATTGTGCTTGGACCTGTGGAGTAACAGTCAAATCATAAAATCGTGGAATTCCTGAGTTGGAAGGGACCCACTGGGACCATCAAAGTGCAGATGCTTCAAACTGCCATGGTAGAGTGCACAGGGAAGGAGATCTCTGTAGTAATAATAATGATAATGTTAATTTAATAATAATAAGTAAGAAAAAAAGACCCTGGGTGGCAAACCTGATTTCTCAATGGGTCAGTCCTGCTCCTTTGCTCTTTTACTCCATTTTATGGGTGATATTTAAACAGAAGGAAGTACAAGAACAATAGAAGAATTTTGGAAAGTATGTGACAGTGTGAGAGTAATAACATTTACACAGAGCCTTTCATCTAGAAGGAACCCAGAGGAATTTATAAACAATATTGCTTTATACAGTTTATAAACAACAAAAAAATTGGTTTGCTAAAAAAACCCCAAAACAAAACAACCAACCAGAAAAAAAAAAAAAGAGAACAACTTATATGATTTGTTTTCCTTGGAATAAACAAAGCTTTTGCTACAACAGTATCACTCTCCCCATTATTTATTGCATATTCCCTCTCTGTGCTCTCTGTCATGGATCTGCTCTCTGGCTGCTCTGCACTGCAAGACTTGAGGATGGAGTTTTGTAATTCCATTCCTATGGAGAGTTCTGTGTTTTGTAAGACCCAGAAAAGAATTACAGATTGATTATTAGAGAAGTAGCATCACTTCAGTGGGTTCTTGGAGCTATTTATTTAAAAATACACAATGGCCCTGTTTCACTGATTTTTGAAGTGATAATCCAGCAAGTCCTTTGAATGATTAAAGGCAAAGAATTTCAGTTGAAACGAGTTACTTCTTTTGGAATTTGTTTAGAAAACTGCATTTAAAACCATGGGACGCTTCAGCTGCCATCTCATCTTTAATGAGCCTTGCCAGGCACTGAACAGAAAAATCCTTGTTTCTCCAGAAATCAGGAAGGTTTCCTTAGGCTGGAGGTGAGCCTGGGCATCTCTGCCTTCATGGCATTCCCTGTGACCCAAATGATGCCATTTCTGCCTTATTTTGGGATTAGAGAATCCTGAAAGGCTTTTGTATTAATAACTGCATCCTCTCAGCCTGAAAGAAAACTGGGCCCCTCTGGTATGGGTGTGACATATCCATTAAAATTCCCCCCCTAGGAAACAGAAAATCAAAATTACTTATAAAAAAAGGATGAGTGTGTACCACTGCAAAAGAAACTAGAGAGATTTATGGGAAAGAGAGCAGTGAAAATGATGGAAAAAGAAAATTTTCTTATTAAACTGATAGGGGAAAAAAGACTGAAACAAGACAGAAAGGAGCTTAAAATGTTTTTCATTAAAAAGTAAGAACAAAGTCAAGATAGAGGGGATGAAAGTCTGGAAAATACCAAAACCAGATTTTTTTTTTCTGGACTATAAATATTGTTGTAGAGAATAAAATTCTTATAATGTGCTGTGAAATTAAAAATCAACCAGTAGTGTCTTAAGATAAACATGATGGGATGTGTTTGAAGGAAAGCCATGTTAGGTGGTTCTGATTCAGCTTTTTCATTCCCTCAGCTTTATTTATTCACTTATTAATTTGCAATAGTTTATCAGATGTCATTTTACAGTGTGTTTTAGTGAGGTTTAAAAAAGAAATAAAATTATTCTCTGGGTAAGAGAAACTAAAACTAAGCCCTGACTTAGCTTAGACAAATTCTGACTGTTAACATCAGATTTTTCTAGAGAGAATATTGTATTCCTATATTTCCTTTAAATCTTTATTTTCTAAAGAAGCTGGGAGATGCTGAGGAGCTGCCCCAGTGGAAATGGTTCAAGTTTTATTAGTTTTATTGGTGTTTGGTGATTTATTGGCCCAAGCTCTGTCCTAGCTGACATGGTTGTAATGACTTTGTTCTTCTGAGCAGTTTTCCCAGCGTGCTGTTTGTTTAAAACACAAGTGGGATGACAGGAATGTGTTGCTTTTCTCCTCTTGGCTGCTCTCTTTGTGCTCACATTGCCATCACTGAAGATCCAGGATGAGCTTTTGGAAAACAATTCAAGGAAAGGACTGGAGCCCTGCTTTTCTGTAGGAGCTCAAGACTGATGGAAGGATCCAGAGTCAGAGGAGGGGATATTTGTGTGAATTTTCAGAGATGGGTAGAGGAGGTGATTTGGTTTATTATGGGCCTATGGATTTGAATCTCCAAAGGGTGGTAGAGATTTTCATCATTACCACAAGGATAGTAATTGAAAATTAATGGAAAATAAATAAACCTTCTCTTTGCTTACTCACAAAGCAAACATTTGTGTAGCTCTTTGGAGAACTTGAGGTAAACATCAGCACAGCAACAAGTAAGGTTAAAAGCATCTTTGAATGCAAATAATCACAAACTATATGCTTATTGCAGTTATCATTTTATAACCTAGTTATTTAAAAAAAAAAAAAAAAAGGAAGAAACTGAGTAATTGTACCACTGAAGAATTTACCTGTGGAGCTGTAGATAACATTTACATCTTGGAAGTGGGAAAACCAAGGCACAGGATATGAGGTCCCAGGGTGTCCTTAGCTCTTCAGAGGGATCCTGGAGCTCATTTCTTATTCCTCACTGTTGCTTAGGGTAGCACCAGTTGGAATTTTTGGGCATAGGAACTTTATCAAGTTAGCAGAAAAAACTTGGACATTGATTCTGATTTTCAAAACACATTTTTTCTTCTTTTTTCCCCAGCTTTGAAGTTAATCATTTCCTCTGCACAGAGGCAGAAGGCAACTGTGTACTCAGAAGTTATGAAGTAGTTTCCAGTAGGTTTTCACCTATATTTTTGTGAGTGATAGACCCAAATATCAGACATTTTTTAGTACTTGCTTGGTTTATTGCACTTTTGGAAGGACTTCCCCCGAGTGATCCTTTCTTGGATGACCTCTCCATGCTGTCATTAAAACTTGGAAACTTTGGTCTTCTTGACAGTTAGTTCTGCATTCTCATTATGTTCATTGCTATTGTAAACACGCTGAAGTTGCTGCTGTTATTGCTTAGAATGGCTTTTTCCTCTGTTGTTTTGAAGTCTGGTAGAAATAGAAGTTAATCTTTAAGAGAGTGGGGCTGGTGAGGATTGGATGGCCCAGCTCGATGGGTCACGCCGTGTCTGTCTTTTCATTTGCCTCATAGATGATGTTCTGCTGACTCCAGCTGTTTTTTTGGAGAGCAGAAAAACAATTTGCTTTTCCTTCCCATAAAGTATAACCCTTTGTTTATCCTTGTGCTGCTGCAAGTTTCCAAAATGCGAAGACTTGCAAAGAAAAGAAAGGGAGGAAATAGCTCCTTTTTTTTTTACGCTGTTCTTCGTATCAGAGAGTAGAGTTTAGGACCCACTGAATTGTTGACCTTTGTGGAGTTTATTCTTAGAATTGGCTGATTTGTGTGTGGAGTCTGATTGACTGAGCCCAGTTCATGGGACAAGCCACGGGCAGTGGGTTTGGGGAGGGCAGTCCCAGCTTTTCTAAGGGACTCTTCTGTTCAGTGATCAGTTTTGGATTTGAAGAATTCTTTTTGCAGTTCTTCAATTACTCCAGTTCACTGAAGTAATTGAGAACAGCTCCCTTTTCCAAGCAGTTCTTATATTTTTGCTACAAGTTGTTGAATTGCTGAGACTCCTTAAGTTTTCTCCTGCAGGGATGTTACGAATTTGGGAAACTCAAGTCACTGGTTCTAAAGTCACTGTAGAGATTTACATGACGAGGGTTATCATCTGGCAACTTTTAATGCTGTATTTTATACATAAAAGGGAAGGTAAAAGAAAGGTTTGGGGGACCTGAATTCCTTTCCTGACCCAGATAAGAGCTGCCGAGGCAGAAATCGGCATTAAAACCTCACCACTCCTGATCTATAATGTCATCGGAAGAACACGTTTGTATTTACAACCCAGGGCTGTATTTACAACCTTTTTTTTGCTTGCTTTGTTCCTTAAGAGGCTCTGGCTACCCACATTTTATGCACTCTTGGAATGCAATAACAATTGTGGCATCATCTCTTCAGAATTCGCTTTCCTTCCTGAGATCAGGCCGGCGATAAGGCCTCACAAAACCCTCACCGGGTTCTGCCTGAGATGGGTTTAACTGGGTGAATTAATTCCCTCCTTCCCTTGCTTTCTGACCTTTGAAACAGCTCGCTGGGATCTTTGGAATTTTGCAATAGCCTCAGCGCTCTGCTCTGGAAAATGAAATCCAGGGTTGTTTATCTCGGCGGGGCCTACGCAGGCCCAAAAACGCATCCCGAGCATTGTCAAACATCCATTTAAACTTCCAGAAACACCTCCCACACACCTCCTCAGCGCTTTGCAGGTGTGGAAAATAAAACTGTTCCACTTCTGGAAGTTCTGCTGTGCTCAGGAAATGTTCTGGACTGTTTTGGAGCCTGCTGGAAAAGACCTCGATATTTGTGGAGATTGGGTTGCTTTTCTTGCTGTGGGTGCAGAGCAGTGGCAGAGTCTCATATGAGAGATTTAGAAAATAGAAAACTTAACTGGCAGTGCCTGGGTTTGGGTTTTATTATTTTTTTTAGAATTTTAAGCAGTACATTGAATAAAAGTTGTGTTGTATGTGTTCTGAAATGTTGTTTGCCTGTGCTCCTTCAGCCCGGGATACAGGAGCAGCTGCCCAGGGCTCCTTTAAATCAGACACACATGTCTGTAAGGTCTTCAATATTTTGTTTCTTGGCCAATCCGTGAGAGAATTTAAATTGTTAAATTGACTGTATTAGCCTAAGAACTGATGAAAACTGAGATTAACCATTTGCTTGATAACCTCCTCCTTCCCTCTGTTCTTTCCTCCGTATTTTTTCATGTAAAAATGCATATTCCTAAATACAAATTATTCATTTTATTTATAAAAGTTTTATTTTACTTACAACATTTTATAAAAATGCATTTTTAAAAAACTTTATATATGAAATGCCATTTAATATGGGCCTGATTCATTTTAAGCCTTTCCGTATTTTCATTCACAGCCATTTTCTCTTACAGGTATTTTCATGTTTTAATCCTTAAGAATAATTCACTTTTCTGTGCTCATTTTTATCCATAGGTATAAATCTATTTTTAACGATAATATGAAGCTAATGGAAAGCAGGTGAACAGTGGAAACATTGCCACCAATTTTAAAGGAATTATGAATTTTCCCACTGTGTAAAGTTAAGTTTGTGCAAAAGGATATAGAGAGGCTAAGGGCTTGTATATAGAATTGTTAAAATCAAAACCAAAAGCATTTTGAAATGCTGAGGGCTTGTATATAGAATTATTAAAAATGAAACCAAGAGCACAATACATCCTTTCATACAATAAAAATCTAGAAGAGCTTGGAAGTGAGCAAACTGTTCACCAGCAGAAAGGTGTCAGTCAAATATAAGGAATTAAAATGTGAAGATACAAAACCAGTCGAGTCAAACATTAATATTCCCTCACCCCAGAATGTCATTTTTGTATCAAAAGGGCTTTAAAAATGCAAACATAAGGAGAAATGAGTATTTACACATAATTAAATGTTCAGAATAGCTCATCTAACCACAGCCTTATCTCTAGAAACAAAAATGCAAGCATCCACTGAGTGATATTAGCAACTGAAAGGCTTTTGTTTAGACTTTTTGTTTTCTTGGCAATAAATAGAATTCTTTGGAAGAAGTCATTAAGATATTTCTTAATGTTGCCTTTTCAAACTTTGCAGGCTGCTATCCTTGTCCAGGGCCAAACATGAATCCTATTGCTCTTGGAAGCCGTTGGCTTGCTTATGCAGAAAATAAGGTAAGGAGGGCTTGGAAATCAAAAAAATACTTCTTGATTTTGTATATTCAGGGGGAAAAAGAGAAGAAAAGGTCTCAGGAAAAAGGTATGTGCAAAAAAAGGTCTGTAAGAGGAGTTGCATTAAAATGACAGACCTAAGTATTTTAAAATATTAGATCTTGACACTGCACATTTGATTTAAGCTCAATTTAAGGAACGTGGAAGGCAGAAAAGACAGCCATCAACATGTGTTTTCAGTGAGGTAACTCAATAATCAACCCATTTTGTGCTTTAAAAGTTTAAAGCATTTAATTACAGACACTTCTGAAGTTAGGCAAAAACACTTCCTAAATTCTGTCTGGAGAAACTGAGGCTGGGTTTGTCTGAGCCAACACAGCAATGCACTCTGTAGGTTAGAAAATAGCATTGAATTGGCCATATTTGAACATCTTTGTAAAAGTTAAGCTCCAGGAAAAGAAAAAGAAAAATTTTAAATACTTCTTTCCAGAGACAAAGAAAATAGATTCCCAAGCAAAGAAAAGATCATTGCTTCTACCCGGAGAATGGTTGTGTATTTAAACCCTGAAGTGAAGCCTAAATTCAGCTCCTAGTGCCTTATTTTTATTTCAGAGCAGATGTTTTTTCTCCCTTCCACCTGTGACTGGAGAAGCTGTTTCTAGAGGTGAGCCAGAAATTATCAGAGGCAGATTTTAGAAATGTGTTTGCTGTTACACCTCCTCCAGCACAGCTGATTTCTTCCCAAATTCAGGCCTGCCTTTCCTTTAGTGCCACAGCTTGCTGATACTGGAAAACTTAACCCTGGTCAGCATGGGATTTAAAAAGTATTGGTGCCAAAATATCAGCAAAAGAATTGTATCAGAGAGGGAATTGAAATGGCTTGTGTGTTCCCAGGTAAATTCACTGTGGTCTTTCCATAGTGTAGGTATTTTTAGTTAGATATTTGAATATTAGCAGGACAGAAAAGCCTGTAGAAACAAATACATCTTACAGTAATTTTTAATTTTCTTTAGCTCAAATAGTTAATCAGGCAACATGCTTTGTGTGCGAGCAACAAATATCTATATTTTTTCTAATTTTGCACAGAATCACAGGTTCTATTGTTAATTAGGGTTCAAAGGCAAAGCCTGCTTTTGTAGGGTGATGGCAGGTACAATAGTCTTGTTTTGATTTACTGATTTTGAAGGAAGGCAATAAAAAGCAAACCCCAAGTACATTCCTTTAATCTATTAAATGCAAAGTTTCAAACAACTCTTTTCCTTTGTCATTTCTTTGCTCGCTCGTCATAAAAAGGAGGAGAAAGCCACGCTCAAGATTCTTAGAATGGCTGATATTTAATGTTACATATACATGGCTAAAGCTTTTGATTATATTTATTTAAATTTATTTGTGGTATTGCTGCCAGACCAAAAATCCCACCATTTCAAAGTTTATGAATTCTTAGTGAGCACTCATCTGGTAATTGAAAACTGGAGCGGGGGACGCGACAGTCTGGGTGGCACCCAGAAGATTATAAAAAGGGGTTAAGTGTCTCAGCAGGGCTTTTTGCTATTTGTAGGAAAAAACACACCACTGTACATGATAAATAAGAGCTCTGGTAATGGGTTATGGGTTTGTGTAGTTTAATAGTAGTGACTTGGTTGCTGTCTTTCTTCTCGTAGCTGATCCGATGCCATCAGTCCCGTGGTGGAGCCTGTGGAGACAACATTCAGTCTTACACTGCCACAGTCATTAGTGCTGCCAAAGTGAGTCCATCATCTGCCCTGGGAGAGCTGCTCGTGGAACATAATTATGAGGTTTCCCTGCTGAATTGGGCTGTGTGTCATCACCCCCCTCCCTTCCCAGAGAGGAGAGCACACTGAGAGCCCTGCAGGCAGCAGCAATGCCTGCCCTCCCCATCCTGCAAATCTCTGACTAACTGTAGCTTTCCACAAAGCAGTTCTGCTTCTGAACTGAGTTCTAAAATTTTTTTCAAAATTTTATTTATTACAAACAGCTATTTATATTAGAGGGAAGTGACAGTGGGATGGATTTGTATAATGGCTGTTCATAGTGGCACAAGTTTATATGATTAGAAATCAACATTGTGAATTATTAGTCTTTTAGCATCATGAAAAGTAACTTTACAAGTGCCTGGTGCTTTTTGGAGTCCATCACATCCCCATTATACTTTTTGCTCTCTCTGAAGGGTGACAGCACAGTACTGGAGCTAATTAATTACCCTCTTTGAAGGTTAGAGCTTATTAATGACTGTTTACATATAGGTTCCATTGCCTCGTTTTCTTACTTCAGATGATGTTATAAAATCCCTCTGTTTTCAGAGAAATGTCTGGAGTTTTGTAGTATCTAAAGAAGCCCATGGCTTGGAAAAATCTTAAACAAGACCGAGCACAACTTTTGTTTTACTGTCTCCCTCCCAGCCCCTTTCCTTGCTGCAACAACAATTTCTTTTTCTCACACACACACACAGAGTGAGTTTTGGCACTGTGGGGTGAACTCGGTGCTGATTACAAGCTTCCCTTGTAACCACCAGCCTTTTCATTTCTGATATGTGCAACAAAACAAACCTAATAATAGGAATGAAATGACAGCGCGGGACAGAAGGCTCAGGGGCACCGAGGAAAACAGCAGTTAGGAGAAGCCACAAAGAGAGACACAGGGCAGGCCAGCTCATGTGAAAACAAAACAGAAAAACAAACATAGTCCATCACAATCACAGTGTGGCCAGAGAAGGAGAAAAATCACAGCTTTTTACATTGTTGAGGGCAGCTGGAATTGCTCCTCTCCTGAGATAAATTCGCTGGATCTCTGTTACAGTTAAAAAAAATACAGTTAAAAAAAGGTGTGGGGGGAAATCTCCACAAATTCCTTCAATCCCAGCATCATGAACATCCTTTTTATAGCATAGATAAGTCTGAAAAACTGACTGGCTTAGTGTGATCAGCCAGAGTTTGGATCAAATGTGGCAAAATCCTGCAGACAGATCACTGTAGCTGATGGCCTTCCCTGCTGAGTAGTACTAGGCAGGATCATAATCCAGAAATTCTGCTGTTAAGCTGAATTTATCACACTGAAGTAGTGCTATTGCATCATGTGAGTAGATACTGAAGATAAAATGTGTTTATAATCATAGGAAAGAAAAGATTGTTAGCCTCTGTACAGAGATAAACTCCCAGTGAGAGTTAGGAAAAGGAATAATCCCCAGGGCACGGGCTCTGGGCTGCTCTGTATTTGCACAGCACATTGCTCATGCTCCTGCCTGTTGGATGTTACTGTAATAGACAAGATTAATACTAATATAGTTTTAAATATTTGCATGATTTGGCTCTTGAGGAGTGTCTCAGCCTTAGTGAATTAATTTGTTACCCATGAGTGCGCCACAGTAAATCTGCAATGTTTAATTTATGAGTGATTTCATTGAGTCTTGGCTTGCTGTCTAGCAGGTTTTCATCTCTGATAACTGCAGGGCTGACTTTCTTGCTGGCAAATAGATGCTCCACGTATCTGTTGCTCTTTGTCCATCTCACTGCCTCACCATCAGCTTCACTCTTTCCTTATTTAATTCTTCATTTATGAACCTCTGTTGCTGCTGTGTCCTATCGGCTGCAGGGGTTTGTAATTCCTTTGCTTTGATCAGAGCAGGAGCAGCTTTTTGGGAAGTGGATGTCCTTTCCTTTTCCCTGCACTGCTGCTTTTTGGTTCAGAAGTGGTTCCATTAAAGTTCTTGTTTTGCCAGGTTACCTTGGGTTACAGCCTTTTCTCTGGTTGGCTTCCAATTTCCTAATGAAAGAACCTTCATGTGAAAGAGAAGGAAAGCTGAGAGCTTTCAGCAAGGTCACTTTGGAGAATTGCCTTTCAGATCCTCTCTAGAAGGCCTTGGTGGCAGCACAGAATATTTCCTGTAATGGTTTTCACTTTGCTGACCCCTGTCCTGGTGGGGCCAGGGCTTTGTCCTCAGTGGGAGGTGCTGCTCTTGGTGCAGCAAATAAATTTCCTCCTTAATCAAATAACTTGGGAGTTGTCTGGGAAGGTCCCTGTTAACCAAAACCACCAAGGTCAAAGTTTTGAGTGTTCATGTTCTAAAAGCTCTGGTAGTTTCTGTCATTTGACCAAGCAGAAAATTTTGGGAAGCAGAAAATGTGTCAAGATTCACATTTGGATTAATAAGCGAAGATAAAAATGGATGTGTTTGGAAAAATGAAAGTATCATTCCTTAGAGGTGTTGAAGAATGCACTCAGTGCATGTAGACAGAGAAGTCCCTTCCATAGGATAAAGATTCTTTTGAGTCCAGTTGAACAAACAGAGTAGCATGGACATGGAATTTCTTTCAGAATAAACCCTATTGTCCCTTTGTTTAAACTGAGTTTGAGGCTCAACCTCACTGTGTTGACACTCAAGGCAGATCTTTTTGATGTCTCTTTCTGCTTTCTATAGATTTTTTATTTGCAATCAAATAGATCATATCAAATATATTCATTATGAGAAACAGGAACAATATATTGTATTGTCACTAAAAGGATGCAAGACCTTTGTTGGAACAAAGCATCCTAACAGATACTGAATGGTGCATTTTAATTCTTTTCATCTAATTAAAGTTGTACTTACTTTTCAATTAAATGAGGTATGAGGGCATACATCTATTTTAATTAAATACATGTATTTCCTTATATTCAAATGAATGTAACAGTCATATTTTGAAGTAGATGAGCTTATAAATAATGTGTGTTTCTGCACACTGTGGATCACTGGTTACAAAAGAAACTGGATCAAGTATTTTAATTTTATTTATTAGCAGACTTCACTGGCGAGTTCCCATCAGTGACAAAGGAACTGGGACAGTGCAAACTTGAACCCATTTCATTTAAAATGTATTTGCTCTGTCACATGTCTCACATCAAATTATAAACCAACTCCTTCTCACCTCATAACTCCTTTGCTTGATTCCTTCTCCATATCTTTTAATCCCATACTGGTAAAGTGATTTAGCAAAGGCTGCATCTGTTTTCTCTTGTTACCTGATAACTTCTTAATGAGGACTAACAGCTTATGTGAGAGCAAGGTCATTAGCCCTAATGGACGGAGGGGACAGCTGATATGGCATGGGAAAGGTTAAAGATTACCCCACAAGTTTTTGCAAATATACACAACAGCACAGGGCACTAAGTGCTGTAATGGTTCTGCACTGATATTTCTGAGCTAATGGCCTTGGCCACATCTCTGCACACCTCTGTGTCCCTGCTGCAGGCCCACGCTGCTCTGACGGAGCGTCAGCACCATCACTTTCTTCTAGAGAGCTGGAAATGCATGTTTGGTACTTTGTCATCCCATTGCTCTTATTATAAATATTAAAGGTGTTTTCTAAAACAGGTCAGTTACACTTTTTATTTAGCCTTTTCCCTCTCACAGGTATTTTGCCACGGAGCATTTTCTGCTTTCTCCTCCCTGCTTTGTAAACTGAGAACGCATCATTTTCTGGGATTTTAGCTATTGGCCAAAAAACTGCCTAGTCAGTTTTTGCCAGGAGAGCTGGAATGCATCCCTGTGATGGCACTGGGGCTATTTTAGGTTTATTCCTCAGCTATCAATATCTGCTTTATGTTACCTCTCCCAGCCTCCTGAACTCCTCGCCACTGTTAAAACCCGTTTTATTCTCCTCTGTCGTAGCCGGGTATAAAAAGAAATAACAAGAAACAAATGGCAGGATATTACTAAAGACTTTAAAGCCCCAAAGCCATTGCTGTGCTAAAGGCCTGGCTCGATTTTAAGTGGAAGTATCTCCATTAGCATTAATGGGGTGAGTCCATCAGCAGAGGCATCTCAGAGGTTAATCAGCCTTCCTGGCTGGCCATGGCCATCGATACCGTGTGGCGCCTGCTGCT
This sequence comes from Phainopepla nitens, assembly GCA_013400175.1. Taxonomy (NCBI): domain Eukaryota; kingdom Metazoa; phylum Chordata; class Aves; order Passeriformes; family Bombycillidae; genus Phainopepla; species Phainopepla nitens. The sequence continues at coordinate 261,618 of VXBQ01010487.1, read as the reverse complement.
GTTGGCCCTTCAGAGGCTTTCCTGACAACACACTAACAGACTTTGTATAAGTCATTTCCCATGAATTATTAAAACAAACGTTTGGCTGCTAATTGATGAACACTAATGTGTTTTCTAATCACTGCAGTTTGAGATTTTAGCACTAAACAAAGCAGTTGCAATTGATTTGTGGCTGCTTCTTGGTTTCAGCCTGGGATCTGGACATTTTTTTCCTTTTCAATTTAGCAGGCAGCTTAGCTTGTCTTTTTAGTTAAGAATTGGCTTGTTACAGTGTCATTCCATTCTGATCTCTTTTGCTATTTCTTATTTATATTGCATAATAAATCTGCTCAATTCTTTACAGGCAAATAAGGCGCAGTCCTTGGTTCAAGGAGAAAATATTTAAAGTTGTAGCTGGGCTTGTTTTTCTTTCAGTCTGCATCTCTCCTACTGTGTCTACTCTGCCTCTTTCTCCAAATAAAATAAATGAAAATAAAAATAATCTTCAGCATCTTCAGCTGCTAAAAGCTGGTGCAGTGAATTTGTTTTAAACCCATGTCTGGGAAACATGCAGAGCCTGGAAAGTCCCATTCCTTGTGCTGGGAGTTCTCCTTTCCAGCACCTCGAGGGTGGCATTTTTAATTTTTCTGGATTCGAGTCTCATATTTAGTTTTCATGCTTAAATACTGAGTAAAAAAGAAATGTGTCAGATGTAGCAAAGGCCAAATTTTTGGTCACTTGCACTGTGGAGGAGACAAAACTGTCAGCTTTACGGGCTGTTTGTATTTTTGTGTGAGCAGTACCCTCCTCACACCCATCGTGGCCTCTTCTTTGATCCTTCTGACCATCCATGCTGTGGCAGTAAGTAAAATCAAAGTTAAAAAAAACTTCCTAACACTAGAATACTTAAAATACAAACACATGAAATTATTTGAGCACTAAAATACTTCTTTTTTCAATAATGCTCTGGCATAATTGACTTCCACAATAAAGGTGAATTCTTCCATTTGCTGGGATGCCAAATTTTTTCAAGCTGTTTTGTTCCAGCATTTTGCAGCTGATAGACCACTCCTGAACAAATCCATTTCTAGAAAAAATCTGAGCTGAACCCACAGCACAACCCTAAACCTCATTTAAGGGTTTTTTTCCCCTTTTTTGCTGACAGCCAAGACTGGGCTGACAATGGTGGGGAAGGTGGTGACACAACTCAGCCGTAGGGAGCCCTAAACATCACTGAAAGATTTTTTTCCCCTTTTTTGCAGACAATAAAGACTGGGCTGACAATGGTGGGGAAGGTGGTGACACAGCTCACGGGGACGCTGCCCTCGGGAGCCACCGAGGAGGAAATCCTGGCTCACAGCAACCTCCGCAGGAGTCCCCTGGTGCCTGGGATTGTCACCATCATCGACACCGAGACCGTGGCAGAGGGACAGGTAACAGTGTGCACACAGCCAGAGCCTGCACTGCCCCCACAATCCCAGGGAAATCCTTTCTGTGCTGTTGGCAGTGAAAAATAAAGCGGATTTTTGCCGGGGCGGGAATTTTACAGACCCACGGAGCTGGGATAAAATCCTGTTGGGGACTGAAATGCTGCCAAAATATATATTGTCCTTGCAGCATATTTATGTGACACTTTGACAAGATCAAGTGTGAAGTGTCACATTTTGTCTCCCCAACACTTGTTCCTAATTGACATTGATTGATGCTGATCAGTCCAAGTGGAGATGCAGTCTGATGAGGCTTATTCATATAGAGCATGGCTGGAATGTGGGGTTGTTTAGGAACAAGGGGAATTGTTGAATTCCAGGTTACAAAAAATGATGAGAGAAGTTGGGTGTGGAGTGTAAAAGTTATGATTTTATGTAAATCCCAAAGGCAGTCGAGCATGCTGCTGTTTTGTGAGGCATTTGTGTGCTGCTGTTTTGTGAGGCATTTGTGCTGTTCTGTAATAATAAAATAGATTTTCTGTATGTGGTAATACACAGCACGTTCTGCATCAGGCAGAATCTTTGTTACAAACTCCACACCATGAGCAGACAATTTTTAAATGGCTGGATTTTCCTGTCTTTATGACAGAGAAGATATCCATGTCTTCTTCTGTTTGTTTCTACCCCTCATTTAATTTTAAAATGTCTGGTCCTGGATTCAGTGTTTATGCAGAACTCCCACACACTTCATTATTCTGTGACTAGTCTGAGAATTTTTCCTCATGGTCACATTTACTGAATTTAAAGCAAAAAACTATAATTTTTTCTTGCTTTCCCCTATCTTTATAATGGTCATTGCAGGTAAGTTAGTGAGGTTTTAAGGACACATCAGAAGACGAATACTTCGCCAAGTTATTTTATTTTTTTTTTCTTGACAGGAAAAGAAAATCTTTTACTCGGATTAAAAAAAAAAAAGTTCAGTATGGTTGTTCCCTGAGAATTAATTCTGGAAGTATTTAGCCAAGCCATGTTGCATTGAAAAGGAATTGCTCATAAAACAGTATAGACATTTTCTTCCAAAATTGAAATAAAAGAAAGAGGATAATGGAAAAAAGAATTAAAATCTTAGAGTCCAGTCTTAAAATAATTCTCTTGGCTGTTGGGATTTGTTTTTGTTTCCAGGAAAAAAGCCCAAACTTTTGGCTCTTCATATACAACAGGGAAAGAAAAAAAAGACAAATTTGATTTCATAGATTTCGGATGAAGCTGTTTAATATGGTCATTATTTCTGCTGGTCACTGTCTGTGCTTTGATTCTTCTGCATTGGCCTAGGGGGAAAAAAATGATAGATCTTAGGTTTTTAAGGCTTGTTATATATGATTTAGAGGTTTTATGAACTTGTCCTCTGACCCTAACAATAGCAGGGAGCTATCAAAGCCTAAAGGGCACTACAAGAGAGGAGCTGTAAAAATGAAAACGTTTGTCTTGTCCAAACCCTGCTGCTCTAACATAAATAAGCCATCAGCTCTAGGAAAATAAGTTTTTTCTTGAATATCTATGAAGTTGGATATCATAATTGTGTGTATTGCATTCATATTTTTGTGATCTGAAGTTTTTAAATGCTGTTAAATTGTATAATTTATTTCCAGTGCTGTGCTTTGCTTTCAGAATTGTATTTATTTCCAGGAAAAGAAAAATAACCTTTCTTTTGCATTGTTAGATTTTCATGGTGCAGGAGATTTTTTAAACAATTTTTTCTCACTGAAATGTCCCTCTGGCAAAAAGAAAATTGATTAAAAATAAATAAATGTACGTGGTCATTCCACACTGCCAGTACAGAACCTACTCCTGTGAGGAGTGTCCTGGGTGCTGCCAGGCCCTCTGAGTCTTTCCTGTGCCTCCAGCTCTGTTTGCAGTGGAAGTGTGAGTTTTTTGTGCAGATGTGAGCTGGTAGATCCTGATTTTGGCAGGGATCTTGGCGTGTCCCGAGGAGCCTGGCGGGGAAGTGATGCTGTGTGCTGGCAGGAGAACTCCTGCAGGGAATGCCAGTGTGCATGGCACTTGTTTGTGCTGCCTGGGGAGGCCTGGCTGGGTTTGTGGCAGAGTTCAGGGAAGATTTTTAGCACCTCTGACCTTCCAGCAGGGCCAGAATCTCCCTGAGCTCATCGTGAGCAGCAGACACGGCAGTAGGGAGTTGACCCCAAAAACCTGGGAGCTCCTCTTGCTGGGAATTTCTGGCATTGTTTTACTCTCCTGTGGAAAATCAGCTTGCTGGGAGTGNCTTCACTGCTGTTTCCACTCCTGGGCCTAAAATTTGTCCTTGGTGCCCAGCTAGAAAAGGAATTATTTTGTCTCCCTACTCTGTGAAGAGAGTTTACTAATTTTTAATATGAAGCCCAGAACTGCACACTAAGCCAGGACAGAGTCTGTAAAATATAAAAGCTAAAACTTAAGGCATCATTTTTTCAGTTATTTCAAGTACAACACACGGGTTCTAAAGATGGACTGAGCTACTCTGTACATGAGTACAGATATAACAATTTCTGTGCCAGGAGGATGATGAAGGGACGTGTTTTGGACACAAACACAGGGGGAATAATTGTATTTTTTGCTGTTTTTTTATAATTTCTCCCATTTCAAAGGCATTAAATATGAGGGATGTGAGAGGGAGCTCGATGTGCTGCCATGGCAGAGGGTGAAATGCAAACTCACCACTGAAAAATCCGCAATTAAACACCAGAGGACTCTCCTAATGTAATCTTGCAGGATTAAATCTGCAGGGGAAGTATTTTTAATAAACCTTCTGAATGTAGATATTGTAGTAAACTCTCATCCCCAGCAGTTGTTTATGTGATAGCTCCTACTTTCAGAATTGGTGCTACTTTAAGAAAATTTGAATTATGAGGTAATTAAATAAATGCAGAGGAATGCAGAATTATTGACATTGGCTGTCAGGAGATATTTGTAAATGGAATAAAAATAATTATCGAGATGCCCAAGTAACTTTGTGGTAAACCAAAATATGTTAACAAGGTTGTGTGCTTGTTTAAACTTCCTTCTAATGAAGTGTTAGCAAACTTTTCAGTTAGATGGAAGGACTATTTATTTGAATCCCTTAATTAGTTGAAATGGATAAACCTAAAGCTGTACAGATGTCCTCTTTTTCAGTAATTGGAATTAAATGTGTAAGACTTTATTGGCTTTGGTTTGAAAGAAAAATTATTTTCTTTCGACCTTTGTTTCTGTATTCTTAATTAATTCATCCACTGGGCCACCCACGTGCAGGCTGCAATAATGACCTTGCTCAAAAGTCCCCAGTTTTGGGGCAGAATGTAAATCTGTTCAACATCTAACAGTTGGTTGACAGAGAAAGATGTGGCCAGTTAAAAATCCCAAACTCCATTCTGGGTGCGTTTGCCAGGCCTGTGATTGATGAAATCTCACCCTGCAGCTCATCCACGGCTCGGGAATATTGGAGGAATATTTTCAAAACAGCTCAGCAAAATAAGATAACATGTTGATCTATTTATGTTTTAAAATGTGATCAAGGCTTTTTTTTTTTTTTTTTCTGTTCCCTATTAACTTTTTATTGCATTAAAGAGGAATTTTTGGGAAAAAAAAGCAACTGCCTGCTGCAGTTTCTAAAGTTCATTTTCATTTGGTGAGGAGTTGATAGCAATTGAACCAAATCAAGATGCTTATCAGGAGCTGGAATTGTTGTGAAATTTTGGTCTGAAGCAAAAAGTAGCTCAAAGAGTGAAGCATATTCAATAATAAAACTTTAACTACAGACATAATTCCACTGGTCATTAACACCAGGGCTTTTATTTTAGGAGCAGCCTTGGCAAAGGCTGCTCTGATGCCCTGATGCTCAGATATTTGGCCTCAATTTTCTTCACTTTTTACATCTCCGTGTATTACAGAAGAATTCTTTTTATATACAAATATAAAAAGAGCAACAGGATTCCCTCAGAGCATAATACTGTCTGCCTCACTTTTATTAAAGGAGATCTGGTTTTTGTCAAGAAGACATTTTTGTCTCAGATAAATGGTTCAGGCTGAGCGCGAGGCTGGTTTGAGTTTATGCTGGATTCTATTAAAAGGAGTGCAGTAGTTAATGCCACAGATCTATCACTTTTAGCCCCTTTCCACTGAAGTTTGACCTTGGCTGTAACTTGGGGGAGGCTCTTTGTGAATCAAACTCCAGCTCCAGCTCTTTAAAGCATTGGGGATCTCAAGTGTACAGCAAATATTTGTTATACAATATTCATATTTATAATTATTGCCAAACCTATTTGTTTTTATGATGATGGGATTACTCTTTTCTTAATTGTATTAAGAGTAGGACCTGCTTGATTAGATTTGGGTCCATTTTTATTTGTATTACTTTCATGTTTTATTTAAAAACATGTCTCCACTGGGATAAGTGGTGTAATTTGCCTTTAAAGATTAAAATAATTAAAGTCATAATTACGAGTGGCTTCTGTTCAGCAGTACTGAAAACACCACGGAGGAAGGAAAATATGGCATGGGAGAAAAAAGCAGTTTTGGCTGCAGTTGTCTCCTGCCCTCCAAGCAACCACTGTTGGCTGGTAGTAAATTCAGCAGTGCCCTCGGTGCTCTGTCTCTTCTTTTAGGGTGAGATAAAGAAGATTTGATGAATCTTTGATGAACTTCAGAGTTCTGCTGTCACAGAGCTGGTTTGGCTCAGCACCTCCAGCCACGGGCTCTTAGGCTGGGCAGGTTTGGGGCAAATCCTGTTGCAGCTCTTGATAAAATAATTTTGAGCATCAGGAGCAGCTGAGGGCTTGTTCCTGAGGAGTCTTGGTAGAAAAATCTCAGTGTTGGTCTCTTTTGGGAGCTCTGCAAGGACGATCCTGCTGAAGCTCAGTGACTCTGATCACCAGAGCAATGCTGGGATTTCTGAGCTTTTCTCAGTGAGAGACTTGAGGGGGTTTTTAGCAGAGTGGTTCAAGGCCACTACCTTGGAGAAGGAAGCCTGTTTGGGAGGAGAGAAACTGCAGCCTCGGGATTCCTGTGGGCTCTGCACGCTCCGGGAAGGAGAATCAGCTGCTCCCCTCGAGCTCCCTGACAGCCCTTGCATGTGTTATTAGGGAAATTGTCCCTCTCTTTTGATTTCCAGGAAAAATTCCCAACTCTGCTGTTTCCAGGGGCAGGAATCTGTCAGCTGGCTGGAGGAGCTGGTGCTGGTTTGGTGTTCCTGAAGCACCGGGTGTCGTATCAGAGGCATTTTGATTTCCTGAAGTTAAAAAGGGAAAATCGTGCTGGGATTTAAAGCTGTGCAAGCTCTCAGCTGGGATGGGAACCAGGCTTTGATTTGGTGGCATCTTTGGGAGGGACATTTGGTTGATGATGGAGTTAAGTCCAATTCCTTGGATTTTTTTTTCCTCCTTCCTTTGTAGTGCTGGAATTGTAAAAAGTGATTTTTGTGATCCTGAAGTGCAGTGCAGAAAAGCAAGGGGAGGACTTGACAAATCCTGAAGATTTCAATAGAGATTGATGATTTTAAAAAGTATTTTCCTCTGTTCCTAAAGGATTTTTTTTCTCATGCTGATTTTAAAAAGAGGAAGAATCTTTTTTCATCTTTCCATGCACAATCAAGTGTTGTTTCTGCATGTGTTCCCAAAGCCAGTTTTGTCCATTCCCTCACAGGGAGTGACACACATCAGGTGCTGAGAAAGGAGCCCTGAGTGTCACATTTCCCACTGCCCAAGATTTCCAGATTTTTGAGTGATGAAGGTGCTTTTGTGGTTGGTTTTTTTGGCTTTTATTTTGCTTTACTTGGTTCGTACAGGAGATGAACATACTTGAATTTGAATCTGCAAAGGCTGGTTTGCTATACCAGAAAATCAGCTTTTATAGTGAAAGGGGGAGATCTTTGAAAACTCCTTTTGGAGTATTTTTTTTCAAGAAGATATTTTTAAGCGGTAAATGACAATAGAATTGAAAACATGAGATCAGTTAACTTCACATACAAATAGAGATTTGGCCTTTTTTGAGTTCTCAAGTTTTCTAAGTCTAAGGTGTTTTGCAGTTTTTAATGTTGTGACTTTTTGCTTTGTATTGTATTTCCAGAGGAAAAATATTTAAGGCTCAGGTTGCCATCCAGTGTTCCTGCCTGTTGGGCAGGGGTTTATGTTGCAAGGGTGATAACAGCAGTGCATTTATCATTTTTATTTTTTCTCAAATAAAGCCATGTTGAATTAATCCTGTGGAAGAGGCTACATATGAAATATCCTATATAACTGCTCCTAGCAGTGATTCAGATTCTGTGATGCCTACACATTTCTGAGTGAATATTTTTATTTAACAGGTTAGACCTGCAAAAAAAAAAATTCTTTGTAAAGCTTATGGTGTTAGTTTTTCATTATAATTTCTCTTTAATTAGAGCAAAACGTTGAGCAGAATTAGAGCAAAAGTCCCTGGGAGTGGGAGCTGTGCTAAAAGCTGCCTGGGAGTGCCTGAGTTGCTGTGGGTGAGGGAGAGCTGGGCTCCTTGGAGAAGCCTTGGGAAGGTCTCCAGAGCCTCTGGTTTCGTGGTTCTGGAGGGGCAGGAAATGCTGACGAGGGAGAGCAAAGCCATAATTGTGCAGTGCCAGTGCCAGAGCCCTGGGCTCTGCCAGCCCCTCCAGCCCCTCCAGGAGAGGAGTCCTCATTTTCTGAAGCACTAAAATACCTTCAAATTATTCTGATATCTGTTTGGGATAGGAAGTATTAAAAACCTTGTAGATTATTTTGGAAGAGGGAGACAAATTATTCAGGGTGGTTTTGCAGTGTCTTAGTAAGAGGATGGATTTTGCTCACCGCAAAATTCCCTTTTTCAAGTCCTTTTCTGACAGATCTTTTATTTTTGTTTTACTTAATTCAGTTTTTAGGATGATGTAATCAAGGAATAAAATATTTCTACAGGTCTTGCATGGTTTTGTCCATACATCTTCTGGTTCTTTTCTATAAATCTAGGAATATCTTTGATTTTCATGCAATTAACCTTAGATATTTTGTCCCTTTGTGTGTCCTCTCACTGAGCTTTAGTTTGACTGGCCCAGGAGTTTTATCAGCTCCAAATTTGCTTTTGTTTAAAACCCCAAAAGCTCATCCTTTGTCCCTTTCCCCAGAAGCTGCTGCACAACACAGATCTCTCTCAGTCCAGATATTTCCTTTTCCACTGAATTTCCCTGTGCTGCGAAAACTCTCTCCTATGTTTTAATTCCTTTTCGGTTCAAAAGAAGATATTTTATGAGGGCCTGATTTTTTGATACCAACTTTTGTAATAGTGTTACCACATATTGAGTGAGGCAGTTTCAGGTTGGAGAAAATTCATGTTAACTGTGAATTCCACAGTGCAGCTGCTTCCATCCAAACTCCCAGCCCTTGACATTCCTTGCATCCTTTGGAAATCCAGATCCCCCAGTTCCAGCACCACTGACAGCAGGATGGAAGTGTGCTGTTCCCACCTGAAGGACTCATGGAAAGCAAACCCACTTTCTCTGGGATTTGATCTGGTCTTCCACTTATTTGGGATACTTGGGATCAAAATACTGATTTGTGTAAGGGTTAAATATTCCCTTTTCTTTCTAGGATGTGATTTTGTTATTGGAAACCTCAAGTGGAGCTTCCTGCACAGCACAGTGTAATGGGTTCTTGTACACTCAGCAATATTTCATGGAGCAAAACAGGAATATTTTTCTATTTTCCCTAATTTGAACAGGATAAATAAATAGGAAATCCAGGCATAAAGTGGATAATCCTTTCTGGTTATTAGAGCAGGTCCATGCCTCTGTATTGAGAGAATTCCTGAGGGCTGTTGTGTTCAGCTGCCATGCAGGGTTGTGTTCAGCTGCCATGCAGGGTTGTTGTGTTCAGCTGCCATGCAGGGTTGTGTTCAGCTGCCATGCAGGACTGTTGTGTTCAGCTGCCATGCAGGGTTGTGTTCAGCTGCCATGCAGGACTGTTGTGTTCAGCTGCCATGCAGGGTTGTTGTGTTCAGCTGCCATGCAGGGCTGTTGCTGTTCAGCTGCATCAGCTCCATGACAAAGCCATGTCAGTAAATTGGGATTCCCCCCTGGGTGTTTCCCTGCTAATGCTGGGCTGTGCTCTGTTCCCCAGGTGCTGGTGAGCGAGGACTCGGACAGCGATGGCATCGTGGCCCATTTCCCTGCCCATGAGAAGCCCATTTGCTGCATGGCCTTTAACCCCAGTGGTAAGAGATTGTGCTGGTTACTGGCATAGATGTAAACAAGGCAATAATTCCTGTGGGAGTGTGTCCCATGGCTTTGGAGGGATTGCTGGTCCCTCTGGGACACTGCAGGTGACCTGCTCCCTGGAGTGGTGGCTGTGGATTTTGTCTTTTCTGTCTTTTCTCAAACTTCAGCAACTGTTTCACTGTGATAGGAGGGATTCAGTCCCCCTTCCAGTGCTGAGGAATTCTTGTCTGTTGGGATCCTGCCAGCCAGGTACTCACATGTTGTGATCCTCAGGTATCCAGAGGATCAGCACATGGATTAAATTGTAGTCCTTCATAAATACAGAAATAAAATCGTTTCACTGGTTTGTAAAGTAACATATTTTTTTTTTGCTAATGAAGAGTTTGTGATCCTACTCTCTCTCCTAGGTGAAATCAACTACAATCTGAAAATACTTATAAGAAACTCCTCAGAAGTACCTGTTTCTCTCCTTCCTCTTTATAAATGAGCAGTCACTGGGGGCAGCAGGGACAGCTACAAACCTTGTGTATTAATTGATCTTATTAATCTGACAATTAACATTTCATTATCTGCAGATAAATAATGTTCTGGCTGATTGCAACAGCACTCAGGGAAATGGTCAGGGAATCAACAGCTTCCATTGCCTAAATTAACAATTTCTGAAATGCAGCAAATGCTGATCAGGAGGGTGAATCACATTTCAGAGAATAAAACTAAATGTCTGTCATTTATGTTTTCACTTTTGCTGACCAGTTGGTGTCATTCTGACACCCCATCTGTTGTGTCAGAACTCTTTAACAGTGCAATGCAGTTCACTGGGAGCTTGTGACAGAAAAGCTGTATTCTCATCTGCCTGGATTTTCTTGGAAGGGAATTTTTTGTGGAGCTCTGTGCAGTGAACTGAGAATCCTCAATTCTAGAACAGTCATTTTGCTTTGTGCTCTGAAAGAAGGATGATACCTAGAGTGGAGCAATGCTAATTAAATGAAATAAAGAAGTGAAATAAATACAGCTCCTTAAATTAGAATAGTGTGTATATATTAATTAAATGCCTCCTTAAGAGAGTTTCTGGGATTGTATAAATTTAAAGGGCAGCAGAATGCTTTTGCAAAACCAAATTAACATGTTATTTTTCAAAAGGAAGGATATTTTTGCAAATTGCTGGATACTTCTATTGTAATCAAATTATTTGGTTTGCTCAGGTAGTGGGATGACAATAATTTAGAGAGTGACACTTAGATCTAATGGTGTTTAATGGCAAAACACCTCTATAAGTGGTGTTATTTTTGGCTGCTTGCAGATGCTGTGTGCTGTGGGAGATTTGCAGGAGGGATGGGGACAAACCAGCAGAGAACTCTTCCCTCAGCTGCCTCCAGTGAGAGCAGCACTTAGCCCAGGATTCTGTGTTCTTTATTTAACATCAAGGCAGGATTTTGTTTGAAGCCAGGGCTGTAACATCATCCCAGCCCCTTCTCCAGGGGTCTATTGGCAATCAGGCTGAGCTCATTACAGAGAACAAAACAAGAGGTGGCTTTTGATTCTGTCCTTGGCTGCTTGCTCTGAAACCCCACTTTTACTCCTAATATCAGGCAGGGACTGCCCCAGAACACAGCGACTGCAGAGCTGTGCTGGGGAGGCAAACAGGGAGCACTGCTCTGCTTCACTGAAAATTTTACTTTCTGGGGCTGACAAACCCCTTAATTCCATCGTGTCTCAGCACAGGAGCTGCACAGGTGCCCAGGTCTGAGTTTTGGAGGATCCCTTTATAGATTTTTATTGTGTTAAAAATGAGCACAATCCTCCCTTTATTTGGAGAGATCAGAGGTATAAAGGCCTTTATGAACTGTGATAATTAAAACCAACTTGTGTGTAACTGATCCACATCTCTCCATCCTACAGGAACTGTTGTGTGTGCTTTCGAGAGTAATTTCAAAGTCTGCTGGGCTGCAGCTTTATTTGAGTCAATTGTCTTTACTTCAGCACATTTAAAAGCAAATGACAGATGTTTTATTTGTGCTAAAGCTGGGTATGAGTTGCTGAATCCATTGCTGTCAGCCAGTGGACAGTGTTCTGTGGGCCCATAGGGCCAGATCCTCTGGGCTCCCCAAGGAAGCTGTGTTTTGGGCACTAGGCCTCGAGGGTGCAGTGTGGGAATAAGTGGAACATGAAAACCTGTAGAGGTGTCATTTGCACAATTTGTAGATGAAATAAAGTGTAGAGAAATCAGCCCTAAATTTTAGATATGATCTGTAATTGTGGAGTCTTGGTGTTGGAGCATTGGGTTTGGTGTTGGAGGACTCCAGGACATCTTCACGGGGACACTGCTGCTCTTCCTCTGGAGTTCCACTTTCCATGGGAGCCTCCAGTGAATGCAGACCAGTAATGAATAATTTTGGAAGCTGGGCTGAGCTTCTGAGCCCAGCAGAGCAGGGGATTGTGCTGGGATCCCAGTTCCTGTGGTGTCCTGTGGTCAGTGCAGGGCCTGACCTGGCCGTGGCCTCCTGGGCTCCAGGTGGGATTTCCAGGAGCATCCGTACAAACATCCCCATCCCTCGTGTCTGCTTTGGGAGCCAGTTAAGTGTGGAAGTTTTCATGTCTGTTCAAAGGTTGTTTAAATCATTCACTCCTGGTTTTGGAAGGTTTGTGCCTCGTTTCTCTGTCAGGCTGCACTGCCAAGAACTATATGTACAACAAACCCTGTGGGCAGCCAGGAAAGATGAGAATTATCCCCTGCTTGATTTTTTTAGAGCTTCTGCTTCAATTGCCAATTTGTTAAGGCAAGTAAGTAGCCTTAGAGCCTCTGAAAAGGACATTTTGTTACCAAAGCTTCCTGGTGGTCTTCTCCTGGGACAGCTTTTCCCAATAAAAGCTTTTCTCTGTGCTCAAATGCAGCATGGAGGGGTTTTCCAGCTGCAGGACTGGATCCTGGCTTCTCACCCTTCTAGAGGGAGCAAAAGACACAATACTTTTCAATAAAAGCTGTTAAAACAAACTGAAAATACTATAATTAAAACATCTCTGTAGCTATAGCTGAATCCACACTCAATTTGGGAGTAGGATCAGCTTTTCAATTGATGGGATGGGACAGGTACATTCCAGTTTTAGTGTCAAAGAGGAAAGTTTTAAAATAAGATTCTCAATTAGTAAACAGCTAAAAAATGATGCTGTTTTATAAATACCTGGGGTTTTTTTATCTTTTAAATGTAGTAAATAAATGATCTTCTTTCCAGAAGTGTTGCTTCTGCCAGCTTAGCAGCTGAGACCTGTGAAGTGCAAGACATTGAAAATATAAAATAATTACGCTTCCTTGGCTACAAAAGAGATTTTCCACCCATTAATAACAAGAAAATTAATGTTGGGCCAGCACTAAAACAGATTAAACTGTATCCCCCTTGGGATGCCTGGCTGCACCTTTAACAGACCTGAAATTGGTCTGATTATTTTAATGTTCTTTATTGAAATGTGACGGTGGCCTTGAGTTAATAGTTAAAGAGGGTGAAATTGGAACATCTCTGCACAAGTTTTTTCCCATTGATCAGAGACAGTGGGTAGGAAAACACTCCTGGAGAGTAAAACAAGCTGTAATTATTCAATGACAGAATAATTCTTCAGTTTTTCTGTTAATTTGCTTTTGGTTTTCAACTTGGAAGACAAATACTTTGCCTTGGAAGACAGAAACGTTAAAATTAAGGCAGTTTGATGAGTTGCAGTTGTAAATGTTGTGTCCCTGTGTCCCATATCACCAAGAGGGGAGGAATCCTTGATGACTGATGGCTTGATCAAGAGTTGCATTTTGGGTTGGTTGTGAAGGAAGAGCTGTAGCCATGGATTATTTTAGGAGTTATAAGAGTCATAGGGAGATATTTATTCACAAAATAATATTTTATTTTGCTTCTCTTTCTTTTTCTTGGGATTTTTTTAAATATTTACATTAAATCTTTATGTGCTTGTGTTTATTTTGCGGTGAATTTTGCTAAAATCAGAATTTCATTATTTAGTTAAGGTTTTTTCAGCCCCAGTTTTGTAGCTGTAGCACATGGTCCACTTGGGAGTACCCAGGAGCTGAGCAGCTCTGATGTTTGGCTGTATTTTCACTCCTGGGAGAGGAATTAAATGGATATAAATAAAGCTGCTGATCCTGGGTTGGGCCAGGAGCCTCAGAGAACCATGGGCCATATAAACTTTGTCCCATGAATGTGACTGCTGAGCCCAGGGAGCTGCAGTGGAACAGGAATCCTGTCCCAGGGAGCTTGTGGAAGGTGGGAGTGCCAGCAGAAATCCATATGGACTGAACCAGCAGCAGCTCTGAGTCACTGTATTTCCCCTGAGCTCTCTGAGCCTGTGGGAACCTCCCACAGCTCAGTACCAGCCTTGCGTGGCATCCGAGTTCAGATTTCCAAACTGAAGTGTGAAAAGTTCATATTGTTAATCACTTTTTGGACGAGCAGTGAGTTGGCTGGACTGGCCTCTCCGTGGCTGGGCATGGAAATCTGAGGCTTGCATTCCTAAATGCAGCCTGTCCATGGATCCACATTTCCTCCACACAGATGTGTGCCTGATTCCCAGGTGTCGAACCCTTCAGTGTGCGCTGGCAGAGGGACAGAGTTTGGGGAGGTGGAAAACCCTCTGAAAACTGCAGGGAAGCTCCTGGTGAAGCTCCAAGCCAGACCTCATTTATATGCACACAATCAACAGCTCTGCAATTAGGGAGGTGTCATAAATAGGCTGTGGTGGGGCTGCCCAGCTTTCCCCCACGCTCTCCGATTTGCCCCCGGGGCTGCCAGGAGCTGAGAGCTGCAGTCCCAGCCTCAGGCCAAGCCTCTTCAGGCAGAGGGGAGGAAGCTCTCAGATAAACACGGCGCAGCCTCAGCTCCCAGTCGCTCCCAGCTTCCGCTTCCAGGCCCTATAATTAGAAGTCCTTCTCTTCCTTGTATTCCCAGTTGACGCAAATGCTTTTTGTGGCTTGGCACCTCATTTAGGGCGTGGGCTTCGTTTATGGCCAGGCCAGAGTCTGGTTTAGTCTTCTGATACTGCATAAATAGCTCTTAACCCACAGTCTACATCTGTACCAGTTTTTCCTTTTATGCATATATTCCTCGTGTTTTTATTTCTGTCCTGAAAGAAGCTGATTGTTTCCCCAAACAGAATGCAGGAAAAGTAGGAAGCTGTAAACTAGGGCAGGTAAAACAAAGCTTTGCTAATTTTTTTTTTCCCCATCTAGGATATCTGTTCCTTTGGAACTGGATTTTAATTGTCTTTGTGGATTTAAAGCAACCACACAGTAAAAGAGTCATTAATTTAATCTGGCTGCACCCTCGTACTGCGGATAAGCAAAATCAGAATTTTTGCAATAAGATACACACTAAATAAAGCCTGGTTTATGCATAAATTTCCACTGGGTCTTGTGTATGCGAGACTTCCAATGGATTTCAGCTGTTATCTGTTAAACAGGGATTAATGCCAGTTTGAAAAATAAGCAGGAAATCCTCCAGAATTATTCACTTTTCATCTCTGATTATTCACCCATAAAGTCCCTCATAAGAGAAAACATTTGGACTGAACTTAGCATGGCTTTAACCTGTATTTCCGTCTAAACAACTTTTTGAGAAAACTGTCACAAGGCCTCTTAGGAAGCTTGAGTTGAAGTTTCCTGCACTTGAAAGTGAAAGTGAGGTAGGACCAGGATTCCAGTTCATGTTTCTGTGCTGGGATTGGGAATTCCAGCTGGGATGCTGCAAGGAGATGGAGAGAGAAATGAAATGGCTGAGCTGTGATAATGGAAAACTGGGATTCTTCAGTGTGAAATAATGAGAGCTGGAAAATCCCACCACAAACCCCAGCTCAGTGTTCTGAAACACGGGTGATTTATTGTTTGAATAACAGGAGCAAGGAAGAGATTTCAAAATGCTGTTGTATAAATACACGTTCGTTCCCATCTGTGGTGTTGTGCTTGGGACCTCCGTGTTGATACAAGTCCTGCCAGAATATATTTGTACTTCAAATGCAAATGTGGGTGTGAAAAGTCCTTCTTTAATGTACTGAGAAAGAGTCTCTAATACAAGTGAAGGGTCTGTTTTCCCTGGGCTTTCATCTAATAAATGCATTTATTCCAAACGGGACAGGCAGCAGGAGTTTAGATCAGACACAAATTGCCAAATCAGATACCACCCATCTTTCTATTTTTAAGTCAATTCCTTTCCAGCCACAAATGTATTATCTTTCACGTCTGTACTCCTTCAAGTTAGCAAAAACAGAGGAGAGAAACCCCAAACCAAACCCAGAAAAACCAAAGGCAAAGCACACATGGAACCAAGAGCTGGGAGCATCATCTGGAATTGCTCAGAGCTGCAGGTAGACGAGCGAACGCCACGGCTGCGGCCGCTGGGATCCGAGGTGACACCCAAAGAACAAACAGGGACCACCAGGGGCTCTGGGGGCTCATGTGCCACAAGTTTTGGTGTTTGTGCCCAAAGTGAGCCCTGCTCTGCCTGAAGACAGCACTGTAGGGTTGTAGAAGCCTGTGAGGAGCAGGGGGGATGATCCCTCCTTGTGCTGCCCGCAGACACCTGTGGCTCTCGCCAGCGCTGGAAAGCAGATCCTGCTGAGCTGAGCACCCATGGACTGCATGGACAACACAGCACGGTGATCCCGTGTTTTCACTGGCTCAGGACCATTTCACAGCCTTTTGTCTCCAGTTCCAGGCAGATTTTTGGCAGATTTAGGGGTTTTTTACCATCTTCTGTGCGCTGGGATCTCTGAGTGCACCCAGCCCTGGGGCTGTATTTATGAAAGACTTCTCAAGCCTTGGAGGATGAAAAAATACCTGTTTGCAGAGCTTGTCTGCTCAGTATTCAGAGAAGTCTTATGGATCCATCTCCAGCTTCTCCAAAGGTCCTTTCTATTGAGAATAAGAGAGAGCACAAAAGGACCCAAAGCACCCTCCACATCTGTATAAAGCGTGAAGAGAGACAAACATGGGAATAGAGAAGATCAATTCTTACTGGGTTGAATTAGATCTTTTGGAATATCCTCACTCCAGTAACAGCAGCAGCCTAATTCCAGCACACAAACTCCTCTTTGCTTCCAGCTTTCTCTGCTGGAAATGCTATATATTATTGAGGACCGCACACTTCACTAGAAGGGAAGTGTAGTTTGTGATGTTGCAGAACAGAATTAATGCAAATTGTGTGCATAATCCCACACGAAAGGCTTGGCTGCCTTGCACCGGAGCAACTCGAGCTGTATTTCCTATCAACACAGTCACTACAAATCAAGGAAATTGCCAGTTAAGCCAACATTAACATCCAGCCCAACCTCAGCTCACATGCCTTACCGCCCAAACATAATACCCCAGCGCTCTCCCGGATTTCTCAGCTCCATAACAAACTCCCTTTCATTTCTAACACTCGGGCCCGGAGGAACAGCCGGGAACAGTAAAAGTGTGTCTGCTGGAGGGAATCTTGCTGAGCTCAGATGTGAGATGGTGCGTTTGTGCGAGCTGCAGGAAATGCCTGGGTGCAGCGTGGGTGGCCTGGCCGGGCGCAGGCCCTGCCAGCCTCAGTGGTCAAGCCGAGGGGAAGCTTGGAGGCAGTTTTGTCTCCGAGAGCAATTTGGATTTTGTACCTTGCTGCTGGTGGGCCTCAGCCCTTGGAATTGCCTGTTTGCCTTCACAGGATCCTTCTTTCAGAGGTTTTGGAGCTGAGGTGTGCCCTGTTGGTGCCACGCAGGCTCTGAGGGGGCTGCCTTGCCCTGGGTGAGGTTTCACAAGTTTCCACAGGGCCAGACCTTTGGCCTCGGCCATTTTTCTGTCTGGGCCTAAAGGACCCAATCTCTTGGGATTCCAGGATTGCCAAGGAGGGAGAACACTCAGGATACCAATCTAGTAATGAAACAGTGGTTCCATAGAAAAGCTAATCACACTTAATTTTTGCTCTGCTGCTTGGCACGCTTTTTACAGTTTAAAACTAAAATTTTTCCAAGTGTCATAAGATAGGAAATCAGTGGTAACGTGTGAGAGGTTTCAGTTGTGTGCTCTTGGTATCTGGGGCAGCAGAGGGAAAAGCAATTCCTGGTATCACCTGTAAATAAATGAAGGCAATGAACATTCATTTATGGTAGAAATAAAAGAACTATTTATCCTCTGAATAAGTGTCGTGTAAAACATGGGGACTAAGTTCTCTTCCTGCAGGATAAAAGATTTCAGTTGTGCTTTGTGTGGAGAAATGCTGCAACAGACCTGAGTGGGAATTCCTGGTATTTCTTTAATAGATGGGTACCTTGAAAATTATTTAGAACATTGTTATTAAACTGCTGAAATCACTTTGTATTTGATGTTAACTAAATGTCAGAGGGTTTCTTTGGGTGATAACATATTGAATTTCATTAATAACAGAAAAATAAATCTGTAATTTGTTACTGTAATCCTAAGTTCTGCCATGATGCTTATATGTACAAATTCTTTATATGTACAAAAATACCTTTTTTCTTATATATAAATTGGTATAAATTTATGACAAATTGACTTCAAATATCTTCTTAAATGTTTAAAACTGGATTAGGGGCTGAGACATTGTGGGATAAAAAAGTAAATGACAAACGTAAGTTACTGTGGTTCTGCTGATCTAATTGAATCATTTCAGTACCTCCACCAGTGACCTGTTTTCAATGAACCTGGTACCTCATTTAGTGTTTCATTTGAAAGCTCTCAACTCTGCTTTTCACCAATAAATCAGATAGTTTCTTTCATTTATGAGGAAGATGCTTCTTCAGGATTGTTTTGGTATGGGCTGTTTTGGCTGGATTTCGATGATCTCTTCTTCCAAAAATTGTTATTGTGGAGACATCAATCTTTTTTAGACTGGCTCTTGCCCAGGGAAGAGCATTTTGGGGTTTTGCTGTAACATTCATCACTTCAATGCTTCATATTGGTCACACAGTTCTCAAATTTAGTTGGAAAATTCAGATTTTTCAGATGTTTTTATAGATTTGTGTTGTAATACTATCTTAATATATTAATACTTAAGTAGTAGTACTGTGAATATGATTTCAGTTGAAGTCCTGCTTCATTTTTATGAGGTGAATCTCTTTCAGTTCAGTAATTTTCTGTGTTTTCTTCTATTTCCAAACCCCAAATGTAAGCCACACTCAGTGGTTTTTAGACAGACACTTTAATCCTCTTGTTTTGCAGTGATTAATCTCTTGTGCTTTTGTGTTTCTTTTTTTTTTTTTTTTACCCAGGGATGTTGCTGGTCACCACTGACACATTAGGCCATGATTTCCATGTTTTTCAAATCCTGACACATCCTTGGTCATCATCACAAAGTGCTGTCCATCATTTGTACACACTTCACAGGGGAGAGACCGAAGCCAAAGTAAGTTAAACTCTTTGCTGAAGAATAATCCCCAGACACCTTATACATTCTGTGTATGTTGGCACTTTAATGTTTGTTTCAGCACACAAAGAGCCTTTCTTGTGCTCCAGCCACAGAAGGGATAAGAGCAGAGCGTTTAACCTGGACAATAATAAATTCTTGCCCTTTGCAATGAGGTGCTGTCAGATTTATTCAGATCTGGCACTGCCTCCAAAGAGCCCTGATTATTGGCTGTGTTTGCACTTAACCTTTTCTCATGTAACATGTTCAACATTTGTCTCGTGCCCGTGAAGGAACTGTCAACGTTTGCCTGACTCTGGTGGTAAAAGCCACAGACAGACAATTAAAGAGTTGAAAAGAAGAGTTAATCAAAAGGCTGTGATTAACTTTCCTTAGCACAGTGGGAGAACCTGCAGAGGCTCCCCAGTTTAACTTCCCTGTTGAAAAATCCCCCTCTCAGAGATGGAGGACTAAGTTAGGATATTATCCAAGGGTGGGGAAGTCTGGAATTGTATTTTAAGCAATGCTCAGTGGAGTGATTTGCTGGTGAGATGGGGAAAAGGGAGCTGCTCTCACTGGCAGGGCTGTGGCTGTGGCAGCAGCCAGTTCTGCTCGAGCCCTTGGCAGAGACGCACCTTCGGAGCCCTGAGGAGGAACCTGCTGTAAATACAGGAATAAAAATGTCACCACAGGGTAAGAAATGAGTATTGCACTTGCTGATGCAATTACACACAGGCAGCACAGACTTGTGACAGCCTGGCAGATGTAAAGCACTGTGACAGGGACAGCCTGGGGCTCTGGGATTATGACCCTGGTGCTGGGAGCTCGAGTGGCTCTGGTACCTGATTACAGTTCCTTCAAACCTTTTTTTCCCCTCAAGTTTCTCACCATACCTTTTTAACAAGTGGAATGTGAAAGCTTTATTGAATGTAGCAATGGTTGATCAAGTTTTGATCTGGGTGAATTTACATTTCTGGTAGTTTAAATACTCTAAAGCTTTCCTGCTACCATTCTGGAAAAGTGGAATTGCTGTTGCAGGCAGTGGTTTAATATAAGAAGGAATAACCAATCTGGAAAGTGAGAGGAAATGAGGAGAAACTGTTCATTTAGGATAATATATATATAGTACTAGCAAGTAGTTCTTATAAATATTACAAAGAGCAATGAGATCTGTGTGTATACACATACTCTGCCATCTACTTGGGCATGTTGTATAATGTGTTTAATGTTTTAGAGTTATTTTTGTTCTCCCTTCATACAAAGACTCAATATTGAAACCCAAAGCACAGGACTTCAGTCATGAGGAACAAAGATGTTCTTCTGGTTTTTACAGCTGATAAATTTGTTTTCAAGGCACACATTGGAAACCAAACAGAACATGTTTTAGAGAATAAACCCTTATTGATATATGTTTTTTTGGGATATAGTATTAGCATCTCTGTGAAAGCATTGCATTAAAATTCTCAGAATCAACATAGTAAATTTTTTTCCTAGTTTGCCACACAGTTTTCATTTGGGATGTGAACAGTATAGCTTTTGGAATGGCATAAAATGGAGAAAATTCTAACCAGTCTGAGGTGTGTTGGTGGATTTCACAACTCCCTGGATAATTAAACAATACTGCATTGGTACCTGTGATTCTCAACACACATAGTTTGAAATATTTATATAATATGAGGGATTGTTTTACTTTTTTCTTCTGGAATAACAGCATTTGTAGCTGTTCAGAGAGAGGAGAGTTTGCTGGTGTTGGTCTTTGTTGTGTGAATTTCATGTATGAGGAGCATTAGAGAAGAATTTTGGAGACTGTTCAGTATAAAATTCTCAGTGCAGCCCACAGTGGGAGCCTCTGTACCTCCTGTCTGGTTAGAGCAGTATTTATACATTTGCTACCAGACCTTTTTCCTTTTTTCCTTTCCCCCCCCC